>WEKX01007162.1:0-56675 GCA_013390025.1 Pitta sordida
TATTTAAATCTAAAATTCTAATTAATTTATTAAAAATAAGCATAAAACCAAGGAAAATTATAATTAAAAAATCAAGGTATTTCATAAATTAATCATTTCATTCTTTCATAACTCACATCACTCAGAGCCTTCTGTGCCTGGGCCACCCTCCGGAGCTCCGGGCTGTCATTGTAGGGGTAAAAGAGGCTCTTGTCTCCTTCCCACTCCTCGGTGTAGAGTTTCTAAAGGCCAGAGAAGCAGCAGAATGCTCATTAGGGATTAATTAGTGCCTGGGAAAGCTGCTGTCCCTTCAGGTTGGGTTATTCTCTGCTCACCTTGCTGAACAGGGCTGTGTTTTTGATGGCATTCACCAGCTCCGGGGCATCAGGGGGGAGCAGGTATTTGTCCTTGTTCTCCTCCCAGTTCTGTTTGTACAAAACCTGCGAGGAAAGAGCAGCGTCTTCCCTTAAAAACACTCACTTTGGGGGATAAAAAGGCGCCGTTTGAAGGCAGCAAATGGAAATATTGAAGATATTTCCATCCGCCTCAACAACTCTGCTGCATAAACATTGATTTAGTGCCCCCAAACTCCCAATTTGATTCACATGGGTGATCCCCGAGCGCTCGGAAGGGCAGAACTCACCTTGCTCACTTGCTGGGACACTTTCTTGGCGTGTTCAATATCCTTGGCCTTTTCATCCACGTGGCAAATAGTCCTGGCAATTTCCCCAGCCATGCGATATTTCACCTGCAGCACAACAACAGGCGGTTATTCCACACCGAAAATTACTTATTTTTTCTTTTGTAAATATCAGATCATTGAAATGTTGAGACTTAAAACTGTGAACACCCAGAGCACGGATGAACCTAGAAATGGAGCCTGTGGAAACAAAGGGATTTAGGGAATTAACTGAGGAGGAAATGCAGCTTTGAGAGAGTTTCAAGAGGTGTGAACCCAAGTTTCTTATCCAACATTTAAAATTCAGGGTTAATTTGCCTCTTTCCTGCCCACTGATCTTTGTTTCCTCGTGCATTTCTTACCCACCTCACTGAGCTGCTCCTGCACTTTCTTGATCCTTCGGATCTCTGGGGTATCAACTGTGGAAGCATAAGGTTTCCCTCTCTCTTTTCTGAATTTTTCTTTGTATTTGTTCTGGAAGAAAAGCACGACAATGACAATTAGATCCTGAAGCTCTGACAGGAATCTGCTGGTAATTATTGCCACATTTATCTGGTTAAAATAGGAATTTGAGGCAGATTATTCAATAACATAAATGACCGTGCATCAATTACATTTGCAGCTTTGCTTATTTTAGCTGAATAACTTTATTCCATATGACACAATGGGGAAAAAATCCATCCTAACTTCAGCCTGGTTTGGATCCTCTTTAATTGATTAGATTCTCCTTAATATTGATATTAAGTCGTTAATAATTAATACCGATATATAAAATATATAGTTGATATGAATATATAAATTATTGAAGAAGTCAGAATTAATTATTGATATTGACATAATTATAATTTTAAAAAAATAAATTGCAACGCAAGGATCAAATAATGCCTATCAAAGCTTTTTAAGGTGTTCCCGAAGAAATAAAAGCTGTGGGACAAGGTACCTCACTGAACAGATCCTTCATTTTATTGCTGTGTTCCAGGTAAGGGGTCAAAAACTTGGATGGGTCCACTTTGGTCCGGATTGTCCTTTTCCTGACCGGAGGTGCCTCATCCTTCTGGGGAGGTTTGGGGGGCTCAGGAGTGTAGGTGGTGGTGGTGGTGGTGGTGATCTCAGGACCTGTGAAATCTGTGCTGATGGTCTCAGTGACCTCAGTGATCACCTGGGAAGAGAGAAATATAAATAATGACTCGCTTTGTAGCTCCAAAAGTTTATTATAATACATATTTTCCACCCCTCTGAGCAAGTGAAATGATGCTCAGCTCTAATCCAGATCCACCTTGAGACTCTTGTTTATCAAGATATTCATGCCACACACAATCATTTTAATACTGCAATTCTAATGAAAATCATCTAAAAATAATTATTACAACTTAAAAATGTGCTCCAAACTAAGAGTCACGTTTTATTTCTTGCCAATTAGCTTTATAAAAAATTGCCTGATACAGGTAAAATGATCCTTTAGATCATCCCTCAGCAGGGTCTTGTAGAGGAAATAAAGTATCAAGCCCACTGATATTTGTGTGTTTAATGTGAAAAATTAAACCTCAGAATACAAAAGGCTACTAATTTAGTGTTACACATTAATTACATGCAAATATACACTGCATGAAAAATCACAGGGATCTTTACCTCTTCTGGCTCACCCTCCTCAATAATTGTCTCCTCAATGTAGTACTATTAAAAAAAAAGAGAAAAGAATCATTGTTAGGCCAGATCAGCAAATTGCAGCTTTTCTGTTTTAAAACCACACTTCTGGAGAAATAGGACTGTAGTTCACAGGCAGCTCTGAATATCTGTTTATTTTATTTCACATTCCTCAATTAATCATCATTCGAGTAATTAATGAAGGATGGTTATCTGATTTTACCCACAAGACGGAAGGCAATGATGGCCACACTAAAAGAACCAGCATTTGAAATGCAGGATTTGCCAAGTGTTCGGGGATACTTTGAGGACGTCCTCAGAGCTGGTCCTACCTACAGATCCTTTAAAGACACCCAAAATTCCCAGCTGCCAGTTAAACTTTTTCCTGATGATCACAACCCTGAGCCTGCTAATTTTTGACCCGTTTTATTGCACTCTCTCCCCCCCACATCCCATAACTGTGGTGGCACAAAGACTGTGGGAGATCCCCCTAAAGCAGCCACAACCTTCACAGGTCTCCCCTTGTCCTCAGCAGCTGTGAAATCATTATCAACACAACAAAATGAGACGGGCAGGCCATGGTTTGCTCCGATAACTCAATGTTCACTGCTCCTTATGGCCTTCATGGCTTCTATGCGGTCAGAAATAGCTTCTCAAAGGATTTGTTCCACAGCTTTCCCAAAGCAACAAGGGAGGTTGACCAGCCTGTAGTTCCCTGGATCATCCTTCTTGACTTTCTTGAACATCGCATCCATCTGAGCTTTGCCCATGAATGAAGAAACGAAGCTTAAGTTTTGATGTTCCTCCCAGTTTGCTGCTCCTACTTCCACCTTCAGTGTATTCCTCTTTTTTGGGGGGTGGGGTGTTTTTTGGTGTTTGAGCTCAGTCAGGAATTCCCTGTTTGCCCACACCACCCTTGCACCGTGTTTGACTTCTGCACTTTGGACAGAACCAGGTTCTCTGAGAAAATAATTCTTGAGGTTCACCCAATTCCCCTGAGACCCATCGGATCTTCTCTGAACAGGCCAAATCTTCTCTTCCGAAGACTGGGATTGTAATTCCATTTATCTTGCTCTCTGCTCCTTGAATCTTCAGCTCCACATTCTGCTCTTGGCCTTGGCGTCTTCCACTAGTTTTTCCTCATTTGTAGCAGCATATTCCTTGGAACGTTTCTCCTAGTTGGGACAACAGAGCTGGGGAAGGGGCTGGAACACCAGGAGCAGCTGAGGGGGCTCAGCCTGGAGAAAACGAGGCTCAGAAAAGGAGGAATTCACCTGGAATTCTCTCCAACTCCCTGACAGGAGCAGGGAGCAAGAGGGAGGTTGGCTCGTCTGGCAAGGAACAATCACCAGGACAATAGGAAACAACCCCTAGTTGTGCCAGAGGAGGTTTAGACTGGATTTCGGGGGAAATTTATTTACTGAAAGCCTGGCTAAGCATTGAACGGGCTGCCCAGTGCAGTGGCGGAGTCACCACCCTTGGAAGTGTTCAACGAGCGAGCAGATGTGGCCCTTCGCAACGCAGTTGAGAGGGCTTGGGAGTACTCAGCCAAAAGTTGGTCTCGATGACCCCGGAGGTCTTTCCCGACATTAATAACCGAGCGGTTCTCGAACCCCCGAGCCCGCCATTTACCGCCCTTGGCCGCGCGATGGCGCCGTCGCCGAGCAAAATGGCGGCGGCTCTGAGGGAGCGCGTGGGGCTTCGCCTCCTTCATCCCCCGAGCTGCGCGATGAGGGGGGAAAAGCGTTTAAAGGCGCTGCTCCACACGCCGGGATAAACCGGCACCCGTTGGACCCGTAAGGCGCTTAACTGCCCAAAACGAGAACATATAAAACGCAGGGGATCATGTTTGGAAACCTCCTCAACGATAACTTGCTCAAGGTTGCTGGCCAAACTGTGGGAACATAAAACTATTTGAATCGAGGTCTAACAAAAATTCTCATTAAAATGTAAGCCCTTCTCTTAGACATGTACTTCAAAGTCAGTTCAAGCAGCCAATCCGTACTTCCCAAACTGTGACATCCTCGGTTGTTTTGAGGCGATTTCTGCCCATTCGCACAAACTGTACAGGACCCACCTTCCACCAAATCTTCCACAAACTTTCTACAAAACCGTCCACAATCATTCCGTCAAACCTTCCACAAAACCTCCCACAAAACCTCCCAGAAAACTTCCCACAAGACCTCCCACAAATTTTCTACAAAACCTTCCTCAACACCTCAACTAGCCCAGCAGCAAAATTTTGTGCCACTCACTGTGGGGCTTTGCACGTCACAAAACCACATCAAGTACAGGCTTATCATTTCAGAGAAATTAAAAAAATTGAATCTTAAAATCCTCAGCGTTGCCTCAGGCACTCAATATTCAACAACCATCTTCCACTCTTTCGGAAGAGGAATTTCTGACAGAACTCAGGGATAAAGTCTTGGATTCTCATAGGAGTGCGGTTGTAGTTAAGAAAACTCTGAAAAGGTTTAATCTGCCTTAAAACTGCACCAAATGCCAAATGTTCCTGTTTTACTTAACATCTCGTCATGACTATCCCGAGGAAAGTGCCACTAAAGCACTTTGGCCTGTCCAAAGGATGTGGTTACAGCAAGGTGGTCATTGAAAATTAAAGGATAAATCAGGGCTGTGTGGATGAAAAGGCCAACACAGCAGTCAACATAAATACCCATTCCTGAAAGCACACAATGCCCAGGAAGCAAAAAGGCAATTACAAATTAACGTAATAATAGAAAATTTAATGAAGGGCTGGTGTTTTGTAACTAGGTGGTACAATGCCTTTAAAAGGGACTTTATGAGTGGTAACCCTTATTTTCTAAAGTGCATTAAACTAATCCATTTGGCTTTAATTCGTTCACTATTTGAAATGGATAAAGTCATCATTCAGGGCTCAGTGCCCCCACATCACCTAAAATGAACAGTTCACCAAACATGCTGTGGTGACAATGACTTGCAAGGTGTCTTCATTTATCCTCTCAGTATTTTAATAATGATTTGTGCATTTCATAATACATAAGTTAATTTCAGAATAGTAATAAAGCAATGGGTAAGATCACACTTAACCTCAGGGACTGTTTCAACAGCAAACTCACTGTTCCAGCAGCACTTAAACTGTAGGTTCCCCACTTCCTGGGGATTCTTTTGATTGAATTGCTAAGATTAAATTACTTGACATCTAACTCTGAGTTTAAGTGACCTGTTGGCAAATTAATCCACTGACATGGAATGCAACTCCACTGACATGGGTTCACAGAGTGGTTTGGGTTGGAAGAGGCCCATCTTGTTCCAAACCCAACACCCCCCACTGTCCCAGGCTGCTCCAACCTGCCCTTGGACACTGCCAGGGATCCAGGGGCAGCCACAGCTTCTCTGCCCACCCTGGGCCAGGAATTCCTGCCCAATCTCCCATCTCTCCCTGCCCTCTGGCACTGGGAAGCCATTCCCTGTGTCCTGTCACTTAAATTTGGCTCCGTATGTGCAACTTCTCTGGCTGAATGGGTTAAGGGTGCCTTGGTGGCACAAACCCGCTGCATTCCTGCATTGCAGTGGGCGCTGAGGCAAGGCCAGAAAGGGCCTTCCAAAGCCACCCTCTCCAGCAGGGATTGGATGACAGAGGGCAAGCCAGCAGGGCCAAGAGATGGCCCAGGGCATCTATAATTACGCAGAGGAGTAATGAGAAAAGCTCGTGCTGTGGGTGTGGGATGGTGCCAGTCCTTATTTAAACCCAGAAACTATGGCAGGAACCAGGAGACTTTGCCCCACCGAGAGCAACTGTTGTTGTTGTTGCTTTGCTGATTAAACCATTTAATAGATATCTAATCACGGCCTAATCTTCAGGGAGCAAACAGCCACAGCCACCTATGCTCCAGAGCAGAGTCTCATTAAACTCATTAATATATTCATTTACAAGACAAGAAACAAGTATTTCTCCTGTCACATTTTCTTCTTACCTCCACAACTTCCTCATATTCTTCTTCCTCCATTCTGAGGGTTTTCTTCTGTCTCTTCCCCACTCACTGGTCACACAGCAAATGAAAATGTGAACAAACAGTATTAGCCCAAGACTGACAATACCACGAAGAGTGACAAGTCAAGCTCATAAAGCACCTGGGGTCATGATGAGCAACTGCCAGATCCTAAATAAAGTTGGGGGTCTGGCATTACTTTGACTATTATGGAAAAAACATTGGATTAAGTTATATAAATTACAATTTTGGACAAATACTCCATCCTGATAGTTGTAACAGCAAGAGTGGAAATGAATGAAACTAAAAAAAAAAAAAAAACCCAAGAGCTTTCTGCAAGTATGGTTTGATTTTTCTCATTGCAACAGAATTATTTGAAGCATTTTTCTTTCCTCTCTGACTATTCTGTGCTCCTGTTTGAATGGGAGCTTTAGGTTCTACTATATTCATTCACAAATAAAACATAATGTAGAAAAATATCTATGTACAAGATTTATTTTAAGTGACTTTTGTCTAATGAGGCAATTTCTGGCTTCCCAGCATCAGCCCATAGAGATGCTCTGGGTTTGTGTTTGGTTTTTTTTTAAAGCTCCTGTGGCTTTTTTCTCTCTGTTTCTTCAGACCTGGAAAAAAGATGAAAATCCACAGAGTTGGCTGAATTACAAAGCACACTTTATTGCCAGAATTAATTACCACCCTGATTTTGCTGTGAGGCAGAGCCTGCAGCCCTGTTCCCAACGTTGGGGAGGGATGAGGCTTTGGAACAGCTGCTCCTGAGGCCGGGGATATTTGCCGTGTAAGCTAATCCTGCCTGAACTGCAATTCCTTCTGAGGCAAGGGAAGTCGAGTAACCTGGTTAAATTTAGGAACAGGCAATACTGGCCCTTTTTAGTTCCAATGAGTTGGGGGAAATTGCCAAGGAATTACTTTGTCAAACCACGTTGTTAACTATTAAAATAAATTAAGAATAACTCGATTAAGCCAAAGTGGATGACTGAAGAAGCCAAGGATGACCAAGAAGGGAGGGTTGTGAATAAGGATAAAACCTCCAACCTGGAACTGTTATAACCTTCAGTTACACTTCCAAAACCAACTCCAGGTCCTTCCCTCCTCCTGCAACTGGTCACCCAGGCAGAAATCCTGACTCCCATGGACCAGGCACAACAGCTACTCCCAAAACTCTACCTCATGGGGAAACAGCTCGAGGCCCTGCTCTAAGGAGAAGAAGGCAAACAGGATTGAAATGTCCTTACCAGCCACATCCAGTAAATATCCTTTGGAGCAAAGCCTCTCCAGTCCTCCCTCCTGAGCAGCACTGGGAGAAAACCAGCGGGAGCAGCGGCTGCCGGCGACACGTGTGGCCAGCACAGCCAATCCAGCTCCAGCCCCGCTCCAGTTTCATCCCAAAATATACTCGGTGACCCTGGGGGAGGCCACCTGTTCCCAGTGACATGAGGGAAAGGGAGCTGGGCACCTCAGAGCTCCTGAGGAAACCCAAACCACACCCGACACCGGCCGGGCTTCAGCAGGGCTCTGCTGGAGTGGAGCCCCAGGTGGGTCTGAGGGGACACTCCAGTGGGAAAAACGAGTATTTCCTTCCTTCACAGCCCAGAAGAGCAGTACCTTAGAACTGGTTCCACTCCTATATTGTATATTGATTTCAATCCTATATTCCTGGTTTGAAACTGTCCTAATCAATCATCACCGAGCTTCAGAGAAAGGAGTCTGGACTGTGCACTTAATTTTTGGTATAAATAAAGTCTTTAATTCCACCACTGATTTTTAGTATAAGTATCACTTTGATTTCACCCCATCAGTAACCCTGAAGGGCTTTACCAACTTCACTTGATGCAAACGATGGGCCCACAGACCCAAGAACATGCGAAAAGTGGCTGTTTGCAAGGAAAAAAAACCTTCCAAGGAACCTGATGAGCAGCCAAAGTGCCTGGAGAAGGAAGACTAAGAATACTTGATAAACAGCTTGAGTGACAGGGCAGCAGCATAAAGTATTTTGGAAGGTCAGGAATGACTTGATGGGTGGAGCAGAGCCAGGGTGATGATAACAGAGCACTGACAATACAGGATTGGCTTTGGCTCTTCATGGAGCTGCATTTCCAAGCCAATATCAACCACGACCCCCTGTCAGATCCTAGAGCACACAATCCAATAAATGATAGTCAGGAGCCCTTGGGAGACACCTTCCCTTTCCTTACCTCTTTCCAGAAGTTCATATTTCCATCCAGATGAAATATCATATCTCATTCCCTGCTGCCACGCACTTTATCCTCAGCACAGACCTGCAGCCCCTTCCCTTTCCCCTTTGGGCAAGCTGGACACTTCCAATTACTCCACAGTTTGCTTTTCCAGGCAATCCTTCCCCTTTTTATCTGATTTCTGTTTATTTAAAAGCCTTTTAACATCTTTGGAAAAAAATCCTGGAATAACCCACCAAAATTCCAGAGGGGGTTTAAGCACCAAAGGATGATTAATGAAATGAAAAGCTGGGCTGAACATGAGATTTTTGTTCTTGCCATCAGCGCACACAGAGGGCAGGAAGGTGCTCCTGAGTCCCTTGGGGCTGCCAGCAAATCTTTCACTTGTTGCATTTGGTGCTTTTGCTCCTTCAGCTCCAACTCTCAGGGAACAAACACAACTGGCACCATTTCTGTTTTAAACCAAAAAACCCCGTTACATTTTCTGTGGCTGCTTCTCAAGCCCACAATTGGCTTTTTGCAGGTGAAAATTCGGAGATAACTTGATTAATTTACCTCAAGCACACACTGAGAAATGGGTCTTCACACGCCTGCCTAGATACAAGTTGGTATTTGTATATTTATATATAAAACCTAAACACGTGTGTCTGTGCATTGATCTCCACTGTGGAAATAAACTATTACAGCCATAATTACATTGCACATCACTCATTTTCAAGACTGTCAAACTGAAATATCAGCAAGTGTTTCATGGAGAAGAGAATAACAGAATTCCAGATTACCTTCAGATTAAATGTACATACATGCCTGTATTTCTCTGGGCTCTCCCTTCATGGCTGGCAGGATGTTGAGCCAATCTTTTTAATTCTGGATCAAGGTCTGGGTTTATGATTTCCAAGGGGTTTTTTTGAGGAAAGGATCCATGCTCTAACAGGATAAAATCTTCTTTTCCTTCGGTGCTGTTTGTCCCCTTTCTCCAAGTATTAATAGAAAGCATGAGATCATAACAAATAATAATCGTGGAGGCAACGCCACCAAAATGCTGCGAGTTAATCACCTTCAGTGTCTTGTTTTCAGGGTTATTTTTTGACCCTGACAGGTTGCTGTGGGGTGAGCAGCAGCACAAGGCAGGGGCTGTATAAGATGTAAATCTAACAGGGGTCAAAAAGTCCAAGTCTTTGCTGGAAGAGGAGGATTAAAGGAATATTGGTGTGAAACCAAAATTCATTTCAATGTTTCTGGACAGAGCACGAACTGTCACCTCACTGATTAATTTATTTGGGTATAGGACTGAAGATTTTGGTAGAGAAAGTGTTTAACCAGGATATTTCAAACACTGAACCAAGAGAGGGGGTCAAAAAAATCCAGACAAACCCAAAATTGAAGGGAATATAAACAGAATACCAAATATTTGTTAATTTTTTTCCCCTGACAAGATATGACAAAGCAAAGAGAAATCACATGAACAAATGCACCTCAACCTGATTTTCCAACTAGGTGTAGAGAAACTACAAAATGAGGTTAAGATTCAAAAGCCCCGACGCTGAAGGTATAAAATGGCAGCAAAAGGTCCCGTGTAGGGACACAAAACATTGTGTCCCCTCCTCACATGACACTGCTGTCACAGCTCCTCCTGTTCCCCAGAGCCTTGGAGAATCCTAAAACAAAGTATTTATCAACAAGATGAGGTCAAACAGCCGAATTTATCCCCACTGCTAATGCTCCCGAGACAGCAACAGGGGTGTTGGCACAGGGGCTGAGCAGGAAAGATTCCTCAGGGATCCACAGCCAGCTCTGATCCTCAGGAACATTCCTCAGGGATCCACAGCCAGCTCTGATCCTCAGGAACATTCCTCAGGGATCCACAGCCAGCTCTGCTCCTCAGGAACATTCCTCAGGGATCCACAGCCAGCTCTGATCCTCAGGAACATTCCTCAGGGATCCACAGCCAGCTCTGATCCTGTTGATCCAATTTCCTGTCAGGAGCTGGTGGGGGAAGCTGAGACAACACCCAACTCTCATCTGTCGCTCATCACCTTCAGTTTTCAGAGTATCCACTGGAATCAGAACGAACTAGGAAAGAGAAGTGAGGTTCTTCTCAAATTTTTTCTTCTTCTTGCCATTTATAAGGTGAATAAACCTTTATATTTTTAGACCATGCCTCGACTTTCCAAACCTACAAATTTCCCCAGACCTGCATCCTTCCTCCAGCTTCTCAGGGAGCCTTGCAGTGAATTTGGAGCAGTTGTGGGGTTTTATGGAGCTGAGCTGAACCAACTTACTGGGACATCATAAGTCAGTCCAGGTTCATTTATATCCCCCACTCAGGTCTTTCCATAAGTCTCCACATTTTCCAGCAAAGCTTGGCAGCAGGGAAGTTTCACGTGGCATTATAGAGCTCTGCCAACTTTCCACATCACCCCAACAAAGGGCTGGATTAACCCAGCTGTGCCGGAGGCATTCCCTGCTGCAAATCCTCCGGGATGAGGGGACAGGGCTGAACGTTCCCCTTGGAGCCATGGCCAGGGCATCACCTCTGTTGTGATCTCCATTGTCAGCTCTGCTGCCTTTGGCCATCCAACAAGTGCCCTGATACTGCTGGAAGGTGTTTGTGCCCCAGAGAGAACAGAAGGGATCAGAATAACAGAATCCCAGAACAGCTGGGGGTGGAAGGGGCCTCTGGAGATCATCGGATCCAGCCCCCGGCCCAGGCAGGGTCACCTGGAGCAGGTGACACAGGGACGTGTCCAGGTGGGGTTGGCATGTCTCCAGAGAGGGACATCCCACAGCCTCCCCGGGCAGCTGTTCCAGGGCTCTGCCGCCCTCATGGAAAGAAGTTCTCCCTCAGGTTGAGGTGGAACTGCTTGGGTTTTATATTCGAGCCATTGCTCCTCATCCTGTCACTGAGCACCACTGAAGAGTCTGGCACCACCCTCCTGGCCCTCCCTGGGGATATTTGTGCGGAGTGATGAGAGCCCCTCTCAGTCTTCCCCTCTCCACACTCACCATTCCCAGCTCCTCCAGTCTCTCCCCATCCCAGGGAAGCCCCAGACCCCTCATCACCTCTGTGGCCTCCACTGGACCTTTATCCAGTAGCTCCTCATTTTTCTCATCGTGAGGAGCTCAGGACAAACCGAATACAAGGTTGTCATTGAGGTAACACACTCCTTTTCACTCTCTTGTTCTCAGACAGAAGAAGTGCTACTGAGTCTTCCCTCTTCCAAGAATTTCCCAATTAGTAAAGAGCTCATTTGTGGAGCTCCCAGTAAAATCCCATCCCATTCTACCTCTTGATCCTTCTCCCTGCAGACCCCTCTGACCCCCCTGCACTGCAGAGGAGTTCCCCAGTCAATGGAAAAGCAAACATGGGATGCCAAAATAACTGTTCAAGGGCAAGACCACAAAAGCTGCTGCAAAAGCAGGTCAGGACTCGGATCAAAGCTCAATGAACCCACTCAGGAAATCCCAGAATACCTGAATTTTCCCACCAATACACAATTCCTGCCCCATTAGTCTCCTCCTGAAGGATGCTGAGTGTGGACTGAAGCTCCCCCGTCTGAATCCCAACGTCACAAACTGCAACCTGTGTCCGAGAGATTTGTTTGGGGTTTTCTTTTTTTTTAAATTTCTCTTCATTCTGCTCATTTGAAAGGAAAATATTTCTGTGAAAGGTTCCAACAGCTCCCACTGTAAAGGGCCATGGCAACGTGCCTCAGATTCCTGACTTACATTGCTGCAGTGGTGTCTCATATCCTGAAATACAACCTGCACCAGCACATAAAATATTAACGCTCCTCACTTGGCTGTGGCCAGGAATACCTTGCAGCAGCAGTTCCCAGGGGCAGAAGGCGCCGTGAAAAGGCCACTGACACAACACAAAGGTCACTGAACACAACAGCTCCCAGCAGGAATTCTCCTCGGCACTATTATTAACAGCCGTGAGCACCCCGAGGAATCTGCTGCTGCTCCCAGGGCTCGGCTGCAGCACCGGACAATGAGAAAACCTGGGATTGAAGGGAATAAAGGGAATTTCAGTGCAGTGAGGAAGGAAACCATCCCAAATAACATCCCCAGTCTCATCTGGCACCATTCTGTGCTGTCCTGGGAGCAAATGTCCTCGGTGGTGGGACCTGCAGGAGCTCAGGGGCCAACACAAACTTCTGCACACTGAAGTGGTTCAGGTGATGTGACACAAACAGGGACCTTACCAGGACAACTGGAGCCCCTCTGCTCTGGAGCCAGGCTGGGAGAGCTGGGAATGGAAGAGAAGGATCCAGGGAGAGCTTGGAGAACATTCCAGAGCCTAAAGGGGCTCCAGGAGAGCTGGAGAGGGACTGGGGACAAGGGCTGGAGGGACAGGACACAGGGAATGGCTTCCCAGTGCCAGAGGGAGATTGGGCAGGAATTCCTGGCCCAGGTTGGGCAGAGAAGCTGTGGCTGCCCCTGGATCCCTGGCAGTGTCCCAGGGCAGGTTGGAGCAGCCTGGGATAGTGGGAGGTGTCCCTGCCCGTGGCAGGGGTGGGATGGGATGGGATTTAAAGTCCTTTCCAACCCAAAGCAGGCTGGGATTCCATGATCCCAGACCTAAGGCAAGCCGTGGTGCAGCCACTCATCCCCACTCCAGGAGGGCTGTAGCTGCCCCGGAGCTCCCAGTCCCTCCCCATTCCCCCTCGGCCTCTCCCCATCGCCCATTCATCCCTCAAAACCGCCCCAGGCTCTTAACGCTCTTATTCTCCGCAGTGGGGGATGAAGGGCCGAGAACTTTATCCACGAAATATGTTCATTTCCAGGGATCTGGCAGACCTTCAGCCCGTTCCTTTGAAAACTATTCCAGAGGAGCCTGAACTCCTGGTGACTTCATGGGGCTTTTTATAAAGCCCGGGGGTGAGTGAGGGTGGAGGGACAGAAGCAGCTGCAGGATCTCCCCGGCTGTGCCAGGGGTGCCCGGAGCTTCAGCAAATCCTCCCCCCCAGCTCCGCCAGAGAGGAGATGCTGCACTCCAGGGAAGGAGCCGGCTTATTCCAACCCCCAGCACATCCTCGGGGTCTGAAACGAGAGGCTTTCATGCCACAATTCCCTTCGCAACCTGGAAATTCATCCAGCCCGGGACACTTTCTGTGCTGGAAGTTCCCCTGCGAGAACATCTTTGCTGAAAAGGACGGTGAGGATTAAAACCCGAAGTAGAAATGTTGGTCATCCACAGATTTCTGAGCAACAAACGGAATAAATATTTTGGTTTGGTGAGTTTTCTTGGCTTTGTTTTGCAAATCAAGGTTTGAAGGGAGTCGTTCCTAGAATGAAACCAGTTGTTGACAAGCAGCAAAATCTGGGTAAAAACAACCCATGGAAAAAAATTGCTGAGTTTAGATTTACTGAAGAAAGACTTTTTGAAAAAAGCAGGAACAAGATAAACTGAGACTGAAGACAGACACGGAGCCAGAAAAATCCCTGAAATTACCGTGTGACTGGGATTAGGGCCCTTCCTGCTGGCAGCTCAGGTTCGAAGTGACAAAGCACAACTCCCCGTGATGAAAAGCTTTTCATTTGGAGTGTTTGCTGATGAAAAGGAGGATCCTGCCCCCGTCTGGCTCCCGTGGAACGGAGCAGCTCAAGGGGGAGCTGGAGCAGGAAATCACAGACCTGCGAGGGACACGGGAAGGGACCCAGAGCCCCCTCAGCAAAGCTGTGCCCACCACCCAGAGACACAACAACAGTTCATTCCAGAAATCCATGTCCTGTGTCTGAATCCCTGTGGCCTCAAAGCTGGGCTGGCTCTTCCCCAGGGAATCTCAAGGGAGCTCTTGCTTTTGGAAAAGCTGAAATCAGGTTTCAGTGGAAGGCCAGACACCTCTCCCTGCTCCATCCATCCCTCCCTCCATTCCTCCCTCCCTCCTCAATCCATCCCTCCCTCCCTCCATCCCCGAATCTCTCATCATGGAGCAGCAGCTGATGCTTCCGGCTGGCAGGAAAATCCTGGAAGAAAGGGATTGTCCCACCTTGTCTCACTCACCAATACACAGTTGTGGCATTATCCCAGGATTACCCTTCAAAGCACCAGGAAATATTAAGGATCAATGGGCTCAGCACCCGGTGGATTGTCCACAGGATGGCAAAGAGGGTTGTCCCTTCCTCAGGAATAGTCCACCACTGCGAGAGGACTCTGATAGAATTCCAGGATTTTAGCCTGGAAAAAAAGCAGCTCAGGGGGGACCCCACTGAACAATGGGAGGCAAAAATCCAGTCAGAACTGAAAAATTAATAATAATAATTAAATCTATTGACTGCTGTCAATATTGGTGACTGGTCTGTAGTTTGCATCTAATTCATCCTCAGGTTAAAATCAATTCGGAGAGAATAAATCAATGCACTGGGCGACGAGAGAGCAATGACACAACCTGGCACTGTATCACATCCCTGGGATTTGGCATTTTTGACAGGAGAACAGCATTTTATATTCATTTTAATTCCCATTCTGCACAGACTCATCACCGAACTTGCCCCAAACCCCCACCAAACTTCCCCCCCAAAACCAGGCGAGAAATCAGGAATTGGCTTGAAAAGCTTCACTGCAACTCATCCACACACAAGTTTAATGCAAACAGGCACATTTTGACAAAGTGATTTCGTCTTAAAATCATAAATACTGGTAGGTTTGAAAGACTGAGCAGTCCTGACATCATCTGTGAATTCAGGGGTGTGATGGCACAGAGCTCCCACCGACTCCACACCACATTTGGGTTTGTTCCACTTCACCAGGAATTAGAATCACATTCCCTTCAGCTGCAGGAAAACCAGATTTTTCCAAGGCAGAAAGAGGCAAAGGAGCAGCAACTCAAGGAATGTCCTGATAAAATCACAGGGGGGGGAAGTTACTTACTAGAATCATGGCTTTAAGTTATTTTAATAAATAGCTTTACCAACTGTTTTAGCTGAATTCCTTGAACACCCAGGGGTGAGTTCAGAGACTCCAGTGCTCCAGCTGGGATCCCCAGCGTCAGGATTGACTGGAAGCAGCCATTGGATCCATTCTGGAGTGAGATGCTGTGGCAGCCACAAACTCCTTGCATTTCCTTCCCAAAGAGGAGCCCAAAGTCCAGGTGATCCCAGGGAATGCGGGTGACTCATGTGGATAATAACGTGGGGGTTACCTGGGAGAACAGTCACCTGGGAAGTTTGGACTCCAGGGATTGCAGGTGTCGTGTTGGAGGCTGGAATTGGATCCAGGCCTTGTGTCAGGGGTAAGGACAAGGCTCAGAGCTCCACATCCAGGCTGAGCAAAGAATGGAGGAAGAAAGTAGAGGATGTGGCCAAAGCATTCCCAGAAACAGAGTTAAAACTGGATCTGTTCCCATCCTCTCTACCACCACCCCCAGCCCAGCTCAGGCTGCCCAGGCTGAGGGGCCTGGTCTGGCTGTTTTCCAGCCTCTCCAGGGGAATCCACCTTTTCTCAGCCCCAGGATAACCCTCAGCTGATGCTGCACAAAGAACCATTCCCAGCCTTCCAGGTAAAGCAGCATTTTCTGGCATTACAAATGGGAAAAGCTTGGTCCTACCTCCCCCAAACTCTGCCTGAGAAGGCTCAGGGCTGGGACTCCCCTGTGGATAAAGCCACAATCAGATATAAAACCAACCAGGAAAACCCTTGGGAGGCGAGGAGAGAATTTCTACTCATGATTCCAACACGTTAAAAGTCACATTGGCAGCCCCTTGTCATTCCTGTACATTTAATGGATTTACTGCCCCAACATCACCAGCTCACCTCTGTATTTGTCACACACATAAACTGGCATTTTCCTGCCTGAATCCCAACTCCCCGTGCCCTCGGATCGTTCCCAAGGCCAAGGATCCCTGGATTGAGCTCTTTAGATAGGAATCCCAACCCTGAAACAAGGATAAATCCCAAAGCCTGATCCGTGGAGCAACACTTGGAAGAGAGGCAGGACAAGAACTGCAACAGATTTATCCTAAATCAGGGTAAACCCAGTGGGTGAGGAGGGGAAACCACTCACTCCACACTCTGGGAGGCTGTGACAGATCTGGATCTGCCTTAAGGAAGTGGGAATTGTGGCAGAGGAAGGAAAAAGGGCTTGTGGAAGTGGTTTTAGGCACCGTGGAAGGTCCATTTAACCCCCTGCAGCTCCCTCAAGAAATCAACATTAAAAACCAAACTCAACCCCCTGCTCACGTTTTCCAGGTTTGTGTTTCACCTTTCCTCACAATTAGAGACTCAGGGAACTTCCAGGTCTCTAATTTATCACCCGCTGAACCAAAAGAAACACTGAAGCATTACTGAAATATGATTATTTTTCTTTGCTAATAAAATGCCACTCTGCAGCACAAACCCAAATAACCATTTTTAAGGCCCCTCCCTCCTCTGTGGAGCATCCTGAGGAGGAATTTCCCATCCCAAGAAGGAATTCCATGGGGAACAAAGGCAAAGCTGGAAGCCAAGGCAGCACAACCAAGGTCATGACTCAGGGGCACACAATCCCAACAACCCCCAAGAGAAGCTGGGAGTAGCACTGATGCAAAGTTCCCTTGTTTTACCATGGGCAGAGCCAGGGGGAAAAAAATAAAGGGAATTGTCCTGCAGGGAAAGGAAAAAAGGCTGTAAACAAGTAGACACACAAAGGGCTCGAGGGATCAGAAGTCTGGCTGCTCTTGGTGGTGACTCCGTGTCAAGGATTTCCCAGTTCACACACTTCAAAGCACCACCACATTCCGGGGGGGCTGGGAACGATCACAGCAGCTGAAAATGAGCATTTTAACCCCTGGGACAGCGGGGCTGCAGGCACAGGGGGTGTCAGTAAACACAGAACACTCGTGGGGGGCACAGGACATGGCCCAACACTCAGCAAACGGGGGGATTTGGGGGTTCCCAGCTCCCAGAAGACCCCGTGGGACAGGCAGCCCTGCAGTGCAGCCCCTCCCGGGGCTCTGTGGCTGCCCAGGAGCCCCAGGGGAGCCACAGAAAGGGGAAGTGGCCGAGAGAGGGGAGAGAGAACCCGAGGAAAGGTTTGTCTGTGCAAACCCACCAGGGTGGGAGGAACCACCCCAGCAGCAGCACAACCCCATCGCTGCTCTTCCATGAACACCCACAACTCCTTCTCTTACCAGCCTGGGAGGGCTCTGCCCACAGCAAACCCCTGGGCAAGCCCCAAGGACACAAAACTCCAAAACCAAACACTTTGTGGGTTTAGAAGCAAATCTGCTTTTTTTTTTTTTCTTTTTCCTTTTTCTTTTTTTCTCTCAGACTAGAAAATGTACAATTCCATTTGATGTGTGTGCACAGAGCTCGTAGATACTGTCAGAGGAACTGAGGAAGTCTTTGCACGGAATTAATTCTTCAGACATTGATACATTTTGCAATACACCAGTTAAATACCAAGATCTATGTGCATGCACTATGGAAATATGCATGTACACCTCAGTGGGGCACAGGGACAGCACAGCCCCCACGACTGCACAGTTCACTTCTTTCCCTGCCTTTGTTAAACACGGATTTCTGAGGCTGCCTCCCTCCCTCCCAGGGAGCCAGGAACACCAGCCAGCTTATCCCAGAGCCAGAGAGAAGCACCTTAAAAACGTTCAGGCCGAGCTTTTGCTTCAAAATGCCTTTTCCATCCTTCCCAGAAAGGCCCATGGGAACCCCAGGGTGGTTTGGTTTTGCTCCCCCAGGACAGCCCGGGATGGAGGCTGGGTGAACTCCCACAACGCTGACACCCGAGTCCAGCATCCCACAGACTGGGAATTCTGGACACCCCAATCCAGCATCCTCCAAACTGGGAATTCTGGACACCCCAATCCAGCATCCTCCAGACTGGGAATTCTGGACACCCCAATCCAGCATCCCACCCTCCTGCACCCTCCAGACTGGGAATTCTGGACACTCCAATCCAGTACCCTCCAAACTGGGAATTCTGGACACCCCAATCCAGCAACCTCCAAACTGGGAGTTCTGGACACCCCAATCCAGCATCCTCCAGATTGGGAATTCTGGGCACTCCAATCCAGCATCCCACCCTCCTGCNACCAGCATCCCACCCTCCAAACTGGGAATTCTGGGCACTCCAATACAGCATCCCACCCTCCTGCACCCTCCAGACTGGGATTTCTGGGCACCCCAATCCAGCATCTTCCAGACTGGGAGTTCTGGGCACTCCAATCCAGCATCCCACCCTCCTGCACCCTCCAGACTGGGAATTCTGGACACTCCAATCCAGTACCCTCCAAACTGGGAATTCTGGACACCCCAATCCAGCAACCCACCCTCCTGTACCCTCCAGACTGGGAATTCTGGACACCTCAATCCAGCATCCTCCAGACTGGGAATTCTGGACACCCCAATCCAGCATCCCACCCTCCTGCACCCTCCAGACTGGGAATTCTGGACACTCCAATCCAGTACCCTCCAAACTGGGAATTCTGGACACCCCAATCCAGCAACCTCCAAACTGGGAGTTCTGGACACCCCAATCCAGCATCCTCCAGATTGGGAATTCTGGGCACTCCAATCCAGCATCCCACCCTCCTGCACCCTCCAGACTGGGAATTCTGGACCCCCTCAGCGCGGGGCAGCCAGAGGAAAGGCAATCCTGGTGTTCCAAAGCTGCTTTGGGGACCACACGAGGAGTTCTGCTCTCACCTGGAACTCGGGGGAGGTCACTCAGAGCTTCCTAAGTAGTGTCATGTTCTGTCCCCAGCCACCTCCCTCCCCTGCAAGGAGAGTTTTCCCTCTGGAAACGCTCCAGTGGGCCTTGCAAACCAACTTTTGTGTCTCTTCTTTGGTTTGTAAAAGACATTTTTTTCCCTTTTTTTGCCAGCTAAAGGAACTCACAGACCTGCCTCAGTGCCAAGGAGAGCTGTGGGCAGCACATCCCCCCAATCCAAAGGCTGCAGGAAAAAAAGAAAGGGTGAATTCACCTCATTTTAAACCCTCTGGCAAATTTGTACCATTTGCCAACACTGCCATTCCCAGCCAAAAACCACGGGGAAAACCAGGAGGGGAGGGTGGGGCTGACATCCCAGCTGCACAGACACGGAGGGGAAGGACCTGTCACCCTGTCACCATCCTGACTGAGCTGGACACTGCTCCCAAAGGATTGCAATGGACCTGAAACTGAGGTATAAATATCCACGGATACAGTTCACGTACAGGAAAAGGGGGTTGCATTTGTAACACTGGGAACCTCCCAAATACTGGAGAGTTGGTGCCTAAGCCAGTGATCCACTGCTGATGTACTGGAGGAACGAAGCCAACGTCCTGTGATGATAAAACTCCAAGTTAAAAGCTCCTTCCTCTGGTTTCGTCGTCCCCAGGCCCAGGGCTGGGCTGTCCCCAGGGGCTGCAGCTGGGAAAGGAGGCTGGGCACAGCTTGGAGAAGGATCCTCTGAGGAAACCAAACCAACCTGGAGCCGTGGCTGCCCCTTTCCCTCTGGGAAGGGTCCTGAATTCCTGTCCACGTGTTTGTGTGGGTGTGTGTGTGGGCAGCTGTGTAGAAAATAGAGTTGCAATCAGTTCAGTATAAATATATCCACCAACTCTGCCACTGGAACAGCTCCTGGAGCAATGTCTGTGCAAAGAGCTCAGCAAAAATCATCTGATCTTAAGTCTTGACATCATCCACTCCAGTCCTTGGCACAGCCTGCCAACAAGAGGGACAATGGGTAAGGGAAACAGGCACTTCTCCGTGACATCACGTTAAATCCTTCCCAAGAACCCTGAAACAATTCCAGGAACTCTCCACACCAAGTGGGGCATTTCCTACATCGAGAGAGTTCAGATCCTGGCGCTTCAAGACATGAAGCTCTCCCTCATTAGGATTGTTCTTAATGAACCAGGACGGGTTCTGGCTCACTCCCACCCTTGTTCCGCCCAGACCATGGAAAGCTTCATCTCTGTGAGGTGAGACGTGGATCTGATGTAAAATCAAACTGATCCTAAACCAGGTTCTGAGCCAAAAGGAAGGGTCAAGATGATGAAGTGGGCAGGCCCTGGCCCAGGTTGGGCAGAGAACCTGCCCTTGGATACCTGGCAGTGTCCAAGGGCAGGTTGGAGCAGCCTGGGACAGTGGGGGGTGTCCCTGGATGATCCTTAATGTCCCCCCCCAACCCAAACCTGACAGGGGAGGAATAAAGCCCAAGCAGCACAATGAAATCCCCAGGAATCCCTCTCACCCCTCTCCAGTCAGAGCACAGCAGGCCTGGATGTGCCACTGGTGATCCTTGATGGAAGTCAGCTTCAGGAACTGGGAGATCTCAGCCACGGTCATGCACTCCTTCACATCCTGCTTGTTGGCAAAGATCAGCAACCCTGCCTTTTTCAAGTCCTGGGAGACAGGAGAGAAGAGAAAGGGCTGTCAGAGCAGCCCCTGGAGGCAGAGCATGCGACTCCAAACGCAGCCCTGAGCCCCAGCCACCAACCCTCCAGGAGAACTGCTGCAGGAAACCCAGCAGAGCAAACACCCCCGTCCTGCCATGGCTAAAGTGGGAAACTCAGAGCAATGTCCTGGATCCCCTGGATTTGGCACAGGTGACTTCATGGACACGCTGATCCGACCTCCAGCTGCTTGGGATGGCAGCAGAGCAGGGCTGTGTTACTGCAGAGCTTTCCCTTGGGAAGCAAAAAGGTTTTCCCAGGAAGCCAAGCCAAGGCCAGGCCCTTCACTGCCACTCAGGCACAGCAAAATTAATTCCCAAACCATCAACTGCTCCAGGAAACAGCTGGAACTGAGCTGGGCAGCTCAGCTGTGCCTTCAGAGGCACCGGTGGAGGAGCAAAGAAAAGGTGTTTGAAATCAATATTTGAGTTTCATTTCGGCTCCCAGGTGCTGCTGTTCTCTCCAAACAAGGGCTGGAGAGGGAGTGGGAACAGCCTGGGCACATCCTGCTGGACAACAAAGGGCACATTCACCGGGAACAGCTCCCAGCAGCTCCAGCCTTTCCTCAGGGCAAGGGCTGGGAACAACTGCTGCATCTTCCTTTGGGGATTGGGAGAACAGGGGATGCAGAGCCTGGCCCAAAACACCCCGAAATCCCACTTCTGGCAGCTGCAAACCTGGGCCACAGTTAACAACCTATTTACTTCAGTTTTTAAATTATTAATATATTTTTGTATATTTTATATAGTAATATACATTCTATCTGTAAGTACATTTATAATACACTTGTATACAAATATAAAATACGTTAATATAATATCAATATATAAACATAAAATATTGTGTGTGTTAATACAAAAAAATAGACATTTAAATAAATTTACTTTATTCAACACCATTTAAACACCAAAAATTTTAAAGATTTAAATCAAACACCCCAAAATTCCAGGAACTGTGGGGTTTTTCCCCAATGACTTCCAGAGGCAGGCTCTGTTTGAGCTACAGCTGTAACATTTTGGGCTGCCGTGCCATCACTTCCATACAAATTAACTCCCTATTAACTTCCAGCTCCACTGGGAGTTCCCCAGGGTGCCAGTGTCCCCCTTCCCAGACGAATATCAACATAAACAAACGTTAAAGTCACTCACCTCGTGTGCCAACATTTTATAGAGCTCCTCCTTCGTGACAGAGATCCTCTCCCTGTCGGTGCTGTCCACCACCACGATCACAAACTGCACAAGGGAACAGACAGCACGGAGGAAAGCCCTGAGTTAAAGCAGCGTTTTTATCAAGGGATGTGCTTGAGGGAATTTATTTATTATGTGTCGCTACTAAAGCGTCCTGAGGAACACTGGGAGTGCTGAAGAAAATCAGTGATGGGAGTTTGGAAGGCGCAGATCCCAAAGTCCTGCAGGAAAACTTTTGGGGTCTCCTCATTCCTGAGGGGCACCCAAGTGCTGGAGATCTCCTCCTCATTCCTGAGGGTCCCTCAAGTTCCAGAGATCTCCTCCTCATTCCTGAGGGTCCCTCAAGTTCCAGAGATCTCCTCCTCATTCCTGAGGGTCCCACAGGGTCCAGAGATCTCCTCCTCATTCCTGAGGGTCCCTCAGGGTCCAGAGATCTCCTCCTCATTCCTGAGGGTCCCTCAGGATCCAGAGATCTCCTCCTCATTCCTGAGGGTCCCACAGGATCCAGAAATCTCCTCCTCATTCCTGAGGGTCCCCCAGGTTCAGAGATCTCCTCCTCATTCCTGAGGGTCCCCACAGGTTCAGAGATCTCCTCCTCATTCCTGAGGGTCCCCCAGGATCCAGAGATCTCCTCCTCATTCCTGAGGGTCCCCACAGGTTCAGAGATCTCCTCCTCATTCCTGAGGGTCCCACAGGATCCAGAGATCTCCTCCTCATTCCTGAGGGTCCCTCAGGATCCAGAGATCTCCTTCTCATTCCTGAGGGTCCCCCAGGATCCAGAGATCTCCTTCTCATTCCTGAGGGTCCCTCAATATCCAGAGATCGTCCCCCAAGTTCTCGACCCTGCGGAGGCACAATTCCCTCACCTCGGTGTTGGTGTAGTAGGTGTTCCAGGAGGATCTGAGGGACTCCTGTCCCCCGATGTCCCACATGAGGAAGCGCGTGTTGTTCACCACGATCTCCTCCACGTTGCTGCCGATGGTGGGAGACGTGTGAACCACCTCGTTCATGGAGCTGCAGGGGGAAAGGGACACTGGAGTCACCTCACGTCCCACAAAACCTGCACCTGGGGGGGGTCTGAGCCGGGGGGAACCACAGGGAATGTTCTGGGCCAGGAGGGAGGTGATAACAACAAATAAAAACAGCAGGAATTCCCTGTACTGTGTAATAATCAAATTATGGAGCTGAACAAAACGGTATTACTGTATGTTATATATAATGTCTATATACAATTATATATTGTACATACACTATGTATTATTATATCTAATCCTATAACAGATACAAGAGATGACATAAAATACAAGAAATAAAACATTATAGTCATTCTACTTAATATTGTATTAAATATTTATATTCCACACAGCAATATGAACTTAATAAATGTGTTAACAAAGGTTAACACATCAATGAATGAACAGCAACTGAAATCATGAAGCTGAAGTTTGGAGCACTCAGCCCTTCCCCCTCTCCAGGGAGCAGCTGTTTGGCCTCAGGAATGTGGTGAAGCCACGAGATTCCCAAGGTTTCGGGACATCCCCCTCTCCTGCCAGTGCCAAAAACATGGTTCATCCCCAATCCAGGTGCTTTACATCCAGCATTTAACAAGAAACCTGCTCACCACACACACACCTGCAGGCAAGTAGGGAAGAGGGACTAGAAGAACCCTAAAATCAAATTAAGGGTGACAACGATATGCCTGTGGCTGATTTCGTATTTAAAATGAGGTTCCAGCAGAATTCTTGCAATGCTTGGAAGAGATTGAAGATCCCCTGTCCCTGAGTGAACCCACAACCTTCCCAACAACACCCTTCCTAACACTCGATCACAAACCTCCCCGAGGGGAGGGACACGTGGGGACAGCAAGAGGAACAAATGAAGTGTCTGCAAGGGGGAAACGGGGTGTGCAGAGATGGGGGAGGGCAGCCGGGGACAGGGGAGATGGGAAAGTCCTGGGCTGCTAAACTGGGGATAAAGGAGAAGGAGACAGAGCTCCACTGTCTGAAAGGGAAAAGAAAGCACTGAAACTGCAGAACTGAGGGAAAGAAGAACTGAGGCGTTTGTGGAGGAAGTGGAAAGCCAGCCAGCATTGAGATGCACAAGGATGGCCCTCAGCTGCACTTCCCTAGTCCCGTCTGTGCTTCTGAAACCATCTCAGCTGGAAGTGCTGCCCCACAGGAGCAGGGCAGGGTGTGACAAACCCCAAAGCACATCTGGGCTGTGGGATCGGACCAGCACGGCCACAGCTCTGTGCAGGAATTACTCCTGGTGCTGCCTCGGGAACATTCCATGTGGGAAAGGACCAATCTGTTCCCAACACAGACCTTGAGTGGCCGGGGCCACCTCAGACACGTTTGTACCTTGTTATCAACCCACAGTGAGGGCCTGAGCTCCACGTAAAGCTGGAGCAAGGCCAGGGCAGGACAAACACCGGCCAAAGCCATTGTTACAGACAAAAGGTGCAGGACAGCACAGAAACCTTGTCCTGGGATCTGCCTTCCTCCTTCACAAACGCCATCACCTCAGCACTGGCTGTGGGAGAGGCGCTTTGCCAGGCACAGAACCCTGGGGTTGGGATTCAAAGCCGTGCCAACACTCCCTACAATCCCGTTTCACTGGAGGACGTGGTAGCAGCGGGTAACCGGAGAAATAAACCCTTCTCCACTCTCTGGGCAAAGCACAGACCTTCCCATCTTCCAACCCCCACACACCTGGCAGCCCCAGACCCGCAGCCCATACTCACAACTGGTACAGGATGGTGGTTTTCCCCGCATTGTCCAGGCCCACAATGATCACTTTGTGCTCTGAAACGACAACATCCCCGTCAGTCACACCGTCCCCTGTCGCGACAGCAGCTGTGCTTGGCTCAGGTTGGTGTGGGGAGGTGCTGCTCTGCGGAAGGAAGGGCACCTTTCCCACCTGCAGGAACAGTTTCTTGGAGATCAAACAGGGGTTTTCCCCTTCTCTAAAAGCTGCCAGAGCAACGTCACGCTGGAATCCTCCCCCCGAGCAGTTCCACGTGCTGAGCGTTCCCTTTCCCTTTCCCATGGAATATCCCGAGCTCTCTGTCAGTGGAAAAGCCACAGCCACTGCTGCACCTCCGCTCCCCAGAGAACAGATCCCCCACAAACCTTTCACACTCACCCCGCGGAGCCAGGGATGAGCTCCGTGCCCCAACCTTTCTCACCAAACTCGCGGGGAACTCCGCTCCTACTGCCAAGTTCGTGACTCCAGGATGGGTGAACAAAGCCCAGAGCTCTGCCACCCAAATTTACCTGCAGGACTATCCAAACGAAGCCCCGGGAGAAGGGCGCCCAACGCAGGGATGCTCCCGACAAAAAGCCTTTAGGAACATCCCCAAGCTTCGGGCATTGGGATAATGAGAGGGAGGGGACAGGGGACAGGTCAGTGGGCATTCCCAGGGCTTGATTTTCTCGACATTGTGCGGTTCTGCAGAGCCGCCATCCCATGGAAACTCCACTTTTACTGACTTCGCACAAGTGCGGGATGTGAGCGCTGGCCTGAGCCCGCACATGGAACCACGGGAGGGTCTGGGGAGGGAAATCACGGATCAGCCGCTGTCCCCGGCCTTGGAGCCTCCAGGGACCCGGGGGCAGCCGCAGCTGAGGCTCCGAGCAGCCTCCACAGCTCCGCCAATGAGTCACAGATCGAGGTTTAACCACTTAAAAACACACTGCACGCAAAACGAAACCACACGCCGCGACCCGGCACCTCAATGATTGAACACTCGGGAAAGGAGCGCTGCAGAGACCCGGGGCAGCGGGGAAAAGGGTTAAAAAAAAAAACCCATTTCCAGGAGAGAGGGCCCGGACATCGCCTCAGAAATCGCGGGATCCCCTCGGACACCCCAGGGATCCCCTCACATACCCGGGATCCCCTCAGAAATCCCGGGATCCCCTCGGACACCCCAGGGATCGCTTCAGAAATCCCAGGATCACCGCGGACACCCCGGGGTCGCCTGGCACACCCCGCGATCCCCCCACATAGCCGGGACCGCCTGGGACACGCCGGGAGNCAGGCATCTTCCAGCAGGGCCGGGCCGGCTCCTCTGCGCTAACCCGTGCCCAGGGCCTCGCCACCCTCACGGTTCTCCGCCGGAATCAGCCCTCACAGATTTCACAGANCCGCCTCGGGTGCTTAAAGCTGCAGCCGGACCCCGCTGAGGGGAGGGACACGGGTACGGGGGGGCAGCGACCGCCTCGTCCCGTCCCGTCCCGTCCCGTCCCANGATCCCCCCACATAGCCGGGACCGCCTGGGACACGCCGGGAGGCGGCCGGGCTCACCCTGGTGGTTGAAGAGCCTCCATATCCTGGTGAAGAGGATCCCCATCCTCGNCAGCTCAAACCCATCCCCTGTGTCCTGTCCCTCCAGCCCTTGTCCCCAGTCCCTCTCCAGCTGGAGCCCCTTCAGGCTCTGGAAGGGGCTCCAAGGTCTCCTTGGATCCTTCTCCAGGTGAACAGCCCCAGCCTGTGTTCAATTTATGAAGAAAATATGTTTGCTTTATGTAATCCCCCCCCCCATAGGACGTGGTGGTCTGAGGAAAATTTGGGTGGAAAATCAGGTGGTAGAAGTTGGTCCCCGTTAGCTGAGTGGGTTTGTAGAGGCACTTTAAGGTCCCCCCAGAGCCCTTCTCTCCTCCGAGATAAGTTTCTCTGTCCAAACCCACCGCCCACGGAGTTGAAATCCTCAGGGGTTTGAAGTTCCCAGGAAATAAATGTCCAAACCAACCACCGAGCTTCAACCCTCAGGGATTTGGGAACCCCAGGAAATAAATAACGCTGTGCCTGAGACACCACACGGGATATTTGCCCTCGTTTTTCCCTGTCCCTGACCAAAACACGCCTTTATTTAGCAGAAAAACACCCTCTTGTTTCCCTTTCCTTACCTGCAGAGCCCCTGCTGTGGCCAGAGCCCAGCCCCACTCCAATTCCACCGCCAAGGCCGTGGGACAAACACTTGTTTTACACTGATGGGTGTGTTCAGTGTCCCAGCGAATCCAGGGGATCGGTGGGATCCGCAGCTCATGAGTTCATTTTCTCTGGGGACACGCAGGTGCCGGGTGAGGGAAACCCACAGCACATTTAACTCCGGAACAGGGAGCCTGTTTAAGGCCGGGTCTGAGTTAAAGCCCAGAGTTGAAAGGCTTTGCTCAACACACAGAATCCAGTGGAATTCCCTCTGGTGAAAGCTTGGCTGGTGGCAGCAGAGCCACCTGCGAGTTGTGCTCTGTCCCCTCTTGGGATGGGATGTGTCCCTGAAGTCTTTAATCCCCTTTTCCAGTTCACAGTGTTCCCCACTGCCTGGTTTTCCTACTCCTTTGCAGCTTGGCACAAATTCTCAGCTCCACCTTCCCCTGCTGCCTGGTGTGCTGCTCCCATTGCCGTCTGCCCCCGTCCCACACAGAATCCTGCAAAGGTTTGGCTTGGAAGGGATCTTAAAGCTCATCTCCCTCCACTGCAGGGACACCTGCCCCTACCCCAGGTCACTCCAAGCCCCGTCCCACCCGGCCTTGGACCTTTCCAGAGATGGGGCCTGGTCCTCTCCTCTATTCCAGAGGTTTTCCCTTGTTTCCTTGCAGCAGTTTTTATTCCCACAGCGGTTTCTGGCTTTTATTTTCCTGCTGCACTGTTGACCCGTGACCAGAGCAGCGGGGCCAGAACGATCTGAATTTCTGTGCCTCCAAGTTTTCGTGTTTCCTGTTGCTCCGGAGGGGAATTTATGGTCCTGAACAGTTGGAGAGAATAAATATCCTGGTAATAAACTGTCCTGATCCATCCCCATCCCGGAGCTGGGACCGTGTGTGACCAGTTCAGCATCCAGCCTGCAACGGAATTAATTATTCATTAGGCTGCAATTACCCTCCTTTCTGCTGCTCCCTCAGCGTGGCAGGTGCTGACACCTGAGCTCAAACACACAGACAAGAGAATCCCGTGGAACACCCCTGGAACAGCTTCAGGTCTGGGAATTCCAGTGCAGGAATCTCTGGGGAGCTGCTGGTTCCTGCCGGTCCCTTTTTGGGCAGAGGTGGCCCAGGAACCAATTCTCCACACCGCGGCCCAGCTCCAAAGCCACGACCATTCCCAAGAATCCTTTCGCAATTCTCTGCATTTCTGTACTAAACCCAAACACATTTCCTGGAGCAGATGCAGCTCCTTTTTGGGAACGTCATTAAATTAAAAACGCAGCTCTGCCAAAACAACAAAAACCCCACGGGATTTCTGGGATCCTCAGGGGGCTCTTTCCCCCCCTCACCAAGAGAGACTCCGACAGAGACTTTTCAACGCTTCGTTTATTGTAGAAAAGTTACCGGAACGCAGCTCGTCTTTGTACATCCAAATTCCAGAAAAAAAGACCCGAATCCATAGAAATGAGGATACTATGGGCATGCAAAGTCCGCATGGTCCTGCTCACAGAAATAACGACGCCACCACTTGAGCCTCAGTCCACGGTCCCCGCGCCCGCCGTGGCGGTGCTGGGAGGGTTGTCCGGGAGCCACGAGAAGCGGAGGGAGCGGAACATGCACCACGGCACACGTTGCATAGAGTGCTGGGCCCACATGCCTGGCCGGGGGCTGAGCACACGGGAGGGAGGGAGAACCAGCGGCAGAACACAAACTTGGGGAAGGGGGGGGTTGGGTTTGGGTTTTTTTTTTTCCCCAGGAAAGGCAGGAATGTCTTCGGCTGGGCCCCGGTGAGGCCGCGGGGAAGCCCAAGGTGTGGAGTTGGGGGTTGGAAGGGCTGTTCCCATCCTTGTCCCGCCTCACAACTGGAGTTGTGCCCGGCTGACTCTCCCTCCTGTGTCCCAGCCCCACACCTCCCTTCCCTGTAGGGTTTCTCAGGATACCAGAGGGGGTTTTGGGGTGCTGGAGCTCTTCCTTCCCCCTCACTCCAACTCCGCAGCCCCCAGAATGGATTTCCTGGGAGCGTCTCATCCCTGACCTGGGGCTGTTCACCAGCCACACCCCAACACCGGCCAGAATTAAGGTATGAATGATTGATTCATTATTGGGAACAACCAATCCCATGTGTGCAAAGTGCCGAAAGCAGCGGATCAGAAAGGCGGTAAATCCACAATCCTCCCCCTGGCTCCCAGGAGGAATTCCTGGGAATTTGTGCTCTTGCCCATGTGCTTTTTGCCCTGCCCTGCTCTGACACCGCTGGCCAAGCAGGTGGGTTTGTCCTGAACGGGAGGGGGTTTTTTCCTCCCTCCGAGGGTGGATTTAGGTGGGTCTGGGTTTGCAGGGGATGGTCAGGGGGGACACTGGGGGGCACACCCTGCTCCTGGGATCTGCTCCAGGCAGGAACTCGGGAATCTGGGGGGGGGGAAGCAGTCCCAGGACACCCTCATTAACACTTTAAATTATCTCTAATTTACACCCTCATTAACGCTTTAAATGGTCTCCACCTCTTCCTTTTCCTCCCTGCATTAATTACAACATTTCTCTTCACTCCTTGAGTGGATTCCACACACAATTTCAACCCTAAACCTCTCCCCCCTTTGCTTTTAAAGCCACGCCTTTGTTTTCCTGCCCCAAACCAACCCACCCGAGGTTATCCAGACGCCTTTCCAAGTACTTTAACTCCATTTCCCCGGAGCTAAACTTGGCTCCACCGCAGGATCCTCTCCTACAAATAACGTCTGAGGGAACTGGAGGCCACAAAACACAGAAACCCCTGGATCCAAAGCTGGATTAACCCCAGCTGGGGGAACCTGATTTTAAAAATGGCATTTTACAAAATATTCATCTGATTTTTTTCGTTTGCAGTCTCCAGTTATTTTGCCTTGAAAAAAAAAAAAACAACAAACCCCAAACCTTCAGGAATGTGGAATCCAGGAGCTTCCAAAGGGCTGAACTTGTGAGAGAAAATGCAGCAAAATACACACTGAACACGTTATCCAGGGGAAAAAAAAAAAGGAGCATCAGGACCCCTGACTCACCCAGAGCAGACGTGGAGCAACACCAGCAGCAGAATTATTTTAGTCAGGGAAAAACAGGAAATTCTAGGATGCTTCTGGGAATTCTGAGAGCAAAGTGAATCCAAAAGATTTGGCATCCAACTGAACTTGCAGTGCCAAACATCATCAGCTGGGATAAATCCCACGGGGTGTTTGGCACCAGCAAAACAACCTCAGGTGGTACAAGCAACTGGCCAAGGAGAAAGGAAAAGCTTCACCATGGAGGCCTTGAAGGGGGCTCAGGATCATTAAAATACTTCGTTAATTGATCCCCAGCCACAGGAATACACGGGATTTTTAGGGATTGTTGTTGTGCCCTAATGAGAAACTCAGGTAACAACGAAACTTAAAGTAATTCCTGTTTTACAGACACTCCTGAGTGCCTGTGACTTCTCCTTCCCAGTTTGAGGTGAATCCCAGTGCAGCAGTGCTGGGATTCCCACAGGAACCCGGAGTCCGGCTTTCCCTCATCCCAAATAAATGACTTTCCACAGCAAAGGCCACCTGGAACAGAGGAAGGGTCCGGAGCTCAGTTATTTCCCAGAGAACAGAAACCCCCAGGAAGGAAGGAAACCTGCTGGATCCAATCCAAGTTAACCCCAGACTTTGGATTTGATGGCACTTGGGATGCTCCAGGAGATGGGTTTGTGCAGGGCTGCATCCTTCCCCTTTCCTGGCAGGACGTGGAAGACTGTGAAACAAGGCTCTGGAAAACCCACCCGGGTGCTCGGCAGCTCTCCCAGTAATTAACGAGAGCAATTAGTGCTCCCGGGGCTCCTGCTCCACCAGGACTCCAGGGCACAGGGAAAGGTTTGGCCTGAGCCCTGGTCTGGGAATTCCTGGAGGAGGGAGCTGCTCCCGGGCTGGATTCCCGTGTTTATCCTGGGAACTGCTCCCCTGGGCTGTGGAGTCATTAAAAATCATTAATCAACCTCTGCCACCTTGGGGTGTCCCACACAGGACTTTTCCTAATTAACTTCAAGGTTAATCAGCTCCCAGGATGCTGGAAACGCCACAGAAAGGAGCAACCACGATATTCCAGGAATTCCTTCAGTGCTCCATCCTTCCCAAGCCCGATTTCCCCAGGCTTTTGGGAGGAAATCAAACAGAAAACTTAATGATCCCCGTTTTTTGGGGTGTTTGTTCCTTCTCCTGTCCCTGTTTCCCTTCTCCTGCCTCAATCCCTCCCTGTTTTGTCCCAACAAAACCATCAGGGCTGGGGAAAAATAAACCACTCGCCTGCAACACTCGTGCCAGGTCTAAAAAAATCCAACGGATTTCAAACTGGAAAGTGTTTTTTGGGGTTTTTTTTTTGGAGGTGCTGCAATAATTTGGGATATTTGGCACTCTCTGACGGTTTGTCTGAAAAAGCCATTCTGGAAATAAATCAGGAGAATATAAATCCCTTTATGCTAACTGGAAATGGAGCTTCCAGCAAACAAACACTGGAGTTGCCTTCTCTGCCTTCCAGTGGGTTTGTAATTTTAGGATTTTTTTCCTCGTATGCTGTGGTTTGTTTTGTTGTTTGTTTTTTTTTTTTTCCCCAACATGCTCACGACGACTTTCCAGTCAGTTCACCCGAATTCCAACAGGAATTGGTTTATAAATCGGTTCCAAGTGGAACTGGTCATTTGGAATTTCCAGCAGAGGAAATCATTTTATCTCTAAGTGCCTTGGTAAGTACCCGAAATTACACCCGGGTGTGTCTAACACCTCAAACGATCTGGCTAAAGAAATGCAACTAAACCCCCCCAAAAACCAACCTCGAGGAACGGGCAGACACGGAAGGATCGGGCGGGTTTTGTCGCCCCTAATTAACGCTAATGAGCGCAGGTGTGTGTGTGTGTGTGTCCCCTGCTCCGCTGGAGACACGTCCTTGTCATTCCTGGCGGGGCGGGACGCTGGCGGCTCAGAGGCGGTGCCGGGAGTCGTGGCTCCTGTGGGGTTGGTAGGAGTCCTGGCAGGAGTCGGAGAATTCCTCCTCCACGAGGGGATGGTGCTCTCGGCTGTGCTGGGAACTGGAAGACAAGCGGTTCCTGCTCTTGCGAGCCCTGTCGCCGTGGGAGGTGTCCTCGCAGGGGACGAGGTGGTGGCGGCGGCGCTCGGGGGAGGCACCGACCCTCCCGCGCTGGCTCTGCGGGGGCCAAACAGCCACAGTCACACCCTCACACCCCGGCGGGACACGGGGCATCCCCTAAAACATTCCTAAAACAGGCCGCACCGACATGAAAAGTGAGCTGATGTGTCAGCATTTATCACTTTTCTCTGATCAGGAACAGGACTCTGCTCAGGTTGGGTGGATTCAGGGAATGCCTGGAGGTGTTTTGGGAGAAGTGTGGTTTGGAAGCTAAGGGGGGGCTGACACGGTGACAGGTTAACACACCCTTTCAGCTAAACACCACAAGGAGTTTCAGGATGTTGGCAGAAGGCCCTTCCCTAGGATCATTTATTAATTAAAAGGTTTAGCCTGTGATAGTCTCACGTTCCTGGTTCGTGCCAGTTAATTGGCACAATGATGGAACAGCCTGAAGATGAGCGTTTTGTTTGCTGTCAGCACTGATGGGAGCATCAGCACCCATCCCTGGGGACACAGGGCTGGCATTCCAGCCCCTGCTCTCCTGCTGCTTCCCCCGGGATGGGGCAGGGATGGGGCGCTGGGGATGTCACCAGGGTGACACATGGACAGGAGCCATGGAATGAGGTGCCCTCCGGAGCAACTGCTCCACGTTATCCCTGAGTTCTCCTCAGGCCCTAAAGGGGCTCCAGGAGAGCTGGAGAGGGACTGGGGACAAGGGCTGCAGGGACAGGACACAGGGAATGGCTTCCCAGTGGGTTAGGTGGGAGATTGGGCAGGAATTCCTGGCTGGGCTGGAATTCCCAGAGAAGCTGTGGCTGCCCCTGGATCCCTGGCAGTGTCCAAGGCCAGGCTGGACCCTCCTCCCGAGGGCTGGGAACACCCCCAGCTCCACCGGGCACCTCCCTCTAAGGACAGGGATTCCCACGGCCCAGGTGTGTCACCTGTGCCCTCTGTGCCACCTCACCCTCGTGTCCCCAGTGAGTCACCAGCTCCAGCACCAGTCCCAGTTCTCAGTAAACTGGAGCCCAGGTGGAAGGGAGACTCCCAAACCCTGGGGTGGGGGAGCAGGGACAGGCTGTCCCAGCACTCCTGGGCAGTGTCACTGTCACACGAGCCTTTGGGCTGTTGGATTTAAGTCCCTGAAATATGATAATTAACATAAAACCTTCCCGTGTCATGAGCACCTTTCCAATCTAATTACCACAAATATCATGACAGTGAAAACTGGTACCAAATCCTTCCAAAGGCTTCCACTAACACAGAACCTCCACGTGGACACTGGGGATGGTGGAAGCCCTTCCTGGGAGATGCCCACGGACAACACCAGGGCAGACAAAAAAACCCAAACCCTGCAGCCTGTGGCCGGGAATCCTTCGATCCAGGAGAAATTTACCCCTCTGCAGAGCACCAGCAGCACTGATCCCACCTCAACCCTCCAGAATCCGGGTGGAGTGGGGGGGTTAAGTGATGCGTACCTTCAGCCAGCCCACTGCACAGGGGTGATTTTCATCTTCAGTGAGAGTTTTCCCTAAGTAAATGGAGCAACATGGCACAGTTATTGCTGGTGTCCATTGATCAGAGAGAAATAAATGCCTGAAAAAAATCCTGGGGGGTGGGGAGGGGGTGGGGGTACACCCAGTTCTCAACATGAAACTGAAGAGGTGGGAGAAGTTCTGCAGATGGTGTTGGACTGGCATGGAGGGAAGGAGGGAGGGAGGGATGGCAAAGTGGAATTCTGAGGCAGGAGTGAAGATGGAAACAACAGTTTGGAAACACCAGTCAGAGAGCACCCAGTGACCTGCTGCTCCCAGTACAAGCCAGCACAGCGGTGGTGCCAGGAGCACTCCCAGTGCTCTCCTTCCAGCCTGTGACCTGCCTCCAGAGCCCCTGTTTGTCAGGAGCAGTCACTCCTGGCATGGCATCTGTCCAGCTGCTCTGCCTCTGGCACACCAGTGACACTCCTGAGGTCCCCCCTCCAGCACTCCCAACTCTCAAGCAACAACATTTCTGGGTTTGCAAACTTAGGAAAGCACGTACTTCTCATTAAGGACTATTTACATGCCACGATTGAAGTGTCAAAGTTTTCAGCCGAGTTTTGAGCTATCCCTGTGGGAAAAAAAGGGGTCACAATTTTTTTCAGTGGGCACACAAAAAGAATGGCTTTTAGTCAAAAAAAGGAGGGGGGGGGGAAGGCATTTTGCTGATACGACAGACGAGCGTGGAGGGGGGGAATAAAAAGGGGTCTGGATTCCCAGTCACCCCCCTCAGCTCCTCACCCTGCCAAAAGCTCTGTCTCCTCTTCCCCCCTCCCTCTCGGGGTGCCAACACCCACCTGGAGAGCGGGGCCTGCCCTACCTGCAGTCCCGAGATGGCAGCGGGGTACGGGGACAGCGCCGTGGAGCCCAGGCTGCGGCCCAGCAGCGGCGTCATGGGGGTGGCGCTGCTGGCGTGGGTGGCTCTCCAGTACGCCTCCAGGTACTCGGCCAGGTGCTCGCAGGCGTCCTCCAGCTGGTTCTCGTCCAGGATCACGTCGAACATGTCCTGGGGATGGCAGGGGACAGGGCACAGGGGTGGCGAACACCGCCCGAGCCTCAGGGCGCTGCTGGAGGAGCCGGGAAAGGGAGATGGGGAGGGGGAGGACGGGGCACAGGGAATGGCTTCCCACTGCCAGAGGGATAATGGCAGGAATTCCTGGCTGGGAGGGTGATTTCCAGAGAAGCTGTGGCTGCCCCTGGATCCCTGGGAGTGTCCAAGGCCGTGCTGGAGCAGCCTGGGACAGTGGGAGGTGTCCCTGCTTTAATGTCCCTTCCAACCCAAACCATTCCATGACTTCGAGGTGATTCTGGGATTGCAGAAATGGTGCAAGTGGGTTACTCAGGAGTCCCCAGCCCCCATGAGCCCTCCCAGACCCAGAGGCACAGAAGTGTTTCTCCTCTTATTTACCCCCTAAAGCCATTCCCACCCCAGCAGACATTCCTGCTCCGGGGAATTCCTGAGGCCCTCCCTCCCCTCATCCCTGCCCACCCCCTGACACAAACACAGCCCTGCTCTCAGCAGCTCAGTTTCGTATCTCACCTCTCATCTGAACTTTTGAGAAACACACACTGTGACAAAAACACAGGAAATGGAACCCCAGAGCAGGTGCTGAGGGTGCAAAGGGGGGCTGACAGCAGCCACACACCTCTCCAGCACGACTTTAAATAATAAACCCATTTTATTTATTTTTTTCATTTATTCTCTCTCCTCAGCATGGCAGAGAGAAGTGTTTCTCCTCTGCCAGCAAGGAGCTTCCTTCTAATCTGAATATTTCTAACACCAATGTTTTGTTTTGTTCCTCTATTTATCAGCAGCCTTTACAGCCTCCTTTGCCATTTGATTTGCGGATACACCTCACCTTCCAGTCTGTCCCTCTCAGCACCACTTGTGGAAGAAGTTGCTAATTAGAACACAGTTAAATTAGGAAAGAAATGTGCTGCAGGAATACAATTCGGTGTCCAATAAACCAGAGGGGTTTGAAGCCTCTCTGAGCACGGCCAAAAATTAAAAATAATAATCCCAAGGAACTGGTTATGACCAGAGAAGCTGTACAGCCACAAAATGTTCCTGGAATGCTGCAGTATTCCTGGGGGCCTGCAGTGCCCAGCAGCAGCATCGGTGAGAGATTGATTAGCAAGGAATTAATAATGGAAGCAGCTCCCGAGCTCCAAGATGCCCAAAGAGGCAGCTATTTTTGAAGTGTCTAGACATGCAGCAGCAGCTGATTCCTTCAGGCTGGCTCTGAGCACAGGAGGAAAGGGAGGGTTGTGTGGCTCCAACACCCCAGATTCTGCTGGGAACCTTTGCTAAGAGCAGGGGACTTGGGCTTCCTTGAACCAAGGCTCAGCTTTAATCTCAACCTCTCCCAGGCTGCCACGTCCCCTGGGGAGCTCCACAGCTCTAAGGCAGCTCCCAGTTTGGTTGGAGGAGACCAAATTCATCATTTCATTCCCATCCCACCCCTGCCATGGGCAGGGACACCTTCCCCTGTCCCAAGTTGCTCCAGCCTGGGAGACTTGAAGCCTTGGACAGTCCCAGGGACGGGGCAGCCAGAACTGCTCTGGAGAACTTCCCTCACTTCAACTGCAAAGCCAAGGTGGGGGAGAGGAAATCACTGTGCAGAGAGCAAACAAGGGGCTGTGGAACGGGGTTCTCAGTGCAGGGGCCACAGGAATCACAGGAAAGATCCCGGGGGTTGTTGTGTGTGTGTGTGAGCTCAGTGTAAACACCACAGGCCATGTCCAAGCTTCAGCTCAGCTCCATCAGGGGGAATTAAGAGTTTTAGGTGGTGTTTGGTCGGTGTTTTAGAGAAATTCAGCTCCAGAGGACACTGCAGACCTGGTTCAGTCAGCGGGACCCGAGTGGTTCGCAGGAATTCCCCGTCAGCATTTTAAGAGCTCACCACTGTGACCTTCTCCTTCCTGTGCCTTCTAACCCCCGAGTGTGAACCTGGCCCCAAAACCTGCCCAACCCCAGAGCAATCTGCATTTTGTATCTGTGTGAAAGTGCTGAGCAAACACAGAGCAGCCCCAGCAGTGGGACACTGCAGGGACACCAGGGCTTCAATCCCCACTGGAACTGAACTCCCTGGAACTCAGGGGCAGTGCCCAGGAATACCTGCGGGGACCCAGAGGGGAGGGGGCTGTGCAGTCTGGGAGCTGAAGGGGCATCCAAAGTTAAGTCCCATGGGAATGGATCCCTGTGGGTCACCACTCCCGGACAAAAGCTGCTGGAACTCTGTGGCTTTGATTTGAATGGGGAATAAACCCCCTGGGAAAGGGAGGCACTTCTCCAGGGCAGAGTGTTCCAGAAGCATCCCCTGGCCCTTGGGAGTCGGGCATTCCCTCTGCTCAGCTCCCACATTTGTGCCCAGGTTGCTCCAAGGCATTTCTGTTGTGGGCACTTTGCCTGGTTCAAGTCCCATGGAAACCTTCCCAGTGTCTGAATTCCTGGGAATTCAGCTGATTCCCAGCCCCAGTTCTTGAGCACAGAGGTGGGATGTGCAGTGACCAGCTGGGCCCTGCATTCCCACACAGATCCCACACAGGCAGGAGCTGAGCTGTGTGGGACCAGCTGGGACCAGCACAGCACAGATCCCAACAGCTCCACGTCCCACAGGCTCCCCAGCCTCCCTCCTGCACTTACTGGTGGGCACTGGGCGAGTTTATCAGCTGCCACCAACTGGACATTCAAGTGTTTGCTTTGGGATTTCCCTCTGGATTTGATCAGTCGCTGCAAAACCTGACGGGACAGAAGGGGGAGAAGGTGAGTTGAAAGATCCCTGAGCTCCCCAAAGCTCAGCCTCCCACCCCCCTGGAGGATTGCCAAGCTCAGCAGCTCTCCCTGGACACCACCCCACACCTCCCTGAGGGCTGGGCACCTTTCCCTTTGTACCACCACCAATTTCCAGTGCTCTTGCTTTATTCTACTGGAAGCACTAAGTTATTTTTGACAACAGAAAACCCATGAAAATGACATTTATGTATTTACAGACAGAATGGTTGGGCGCTGGGTGGGCTGTGGCACAAGAACTGCAGATGTTGTGTGGCTTTTTCTCCCCCTCCAGGTGCAGATTCCCCCCCCCATGCCCACACCCCAAGGTGGGTTTTTCTCCTCACCTTGGGGGAGGACACTTTGACGTGGACAATAATTGGTGCCAGGGATGTCTTGATGAGCTGGGCAGGGTGGTTGATGGTGTCTGCATCCAGCACCACCAGCTGCAGGGACCTGGCCAGCTCGAAGATCCTTTCAATCTCGCTCTGCACCTCAGCTGGGAAAGGAAAAGGAAGCAGGTGAAACAACCCTGCAGCACCCACTGTTCTTTCTGTATGTGAATTGAGGTCATTTCCATAAAATACGCTGGTTCTTGGGGCATTTTAAAAATAAGTATTACCTCTGAGACATAATGTCACTGTGTTAAACATGGGGCACAGTTAAATGTTTAGCAACACAAAAAATTCTCTTTTCCAAATCTGTTAAAGAGCTTAAGAGCCACAAGAGTTGTTATTTTCATCAGCAAGCGAGGTATAATTATTAAATATTACTTAAAGCAATTTTTTTGGTTCTCAGATTGTAATTCTGACTCAAAGGAACAGCCAAACTGTGATCTCCTGATTCCATCACCGCTAAAAATCTCTGATGGGAAATATCTGACAGGGAATTACTTCAAAACACACCCTGCACCCAAATCGCCACCTTTGTGCCAGCAGGAATCCTGGAATCACACCCAAATCCCCCCCTTTGTGCCAGAAGAAATCACACCCAAATCCCCACCTTTGTGCCAGAAGGGATCCTGGAATCACACCCAAATCCCCCACCTTTGTGCCAGAAGGGATCCTGGAATCACACCCAAATCCCCACCTTTGTGCCAGAAGGAATCAGGGAATCACACCCAAATCCCCACCTTTGTGCCAGAAGGAATCAGGGAATCACACCCAAATCCCCACCTTTGTGCCAGAAGGAATCAGGGAATCACACCCAAATCACTGAGTTTGGAAAAGGCCTCCAGGATCCTGGAGCCCAAATGCAAATTCCTGAGGGTGTGTTACCCAGCCAGGACACTGAGGAGAGGGGAACCCCCCCCCCAGTTTCATGGCTGAGCAGCAAAATTCAGCTGCAGGTGCTCAGAATTAACCCCAGCAGCAGTCCCAGGGTCAGGAGCTGTGCCAGGGGAGATTTGGGTTGGGAATTAGGGAAAGGTTCTTCCCCCAGAGGGTGGTTGGGCAGTGCCCAGGCTCCCCAGGGAATGGGCCCTTCCCAAGGCTGCCAGAGCTCCGGGAGGGTTGGGATGATCCTCTGGGGACAGGGTGGGGATTGTCGGGGGGTCTGTGCAGGAAGAGGAGCTGGAATGGGCTGGGGGATCCTGGAATCCCTCTGGCATTCCCCGTGGATGCTCACCCAGGCTGGATCTGGTGTTGGATCTCTCGATGATGGCTCTCTTGCTGGGGTTGTTGAGCACAGACCTCTTGGCCAGGGAGATGTCAGCTGTCACCCGGGTGATGGATATCCTGGGGGGGGCACAGGGACACTCAGCACGGTGCAGGGGACAAACACCACACCCCTGCTCCCTGGGCGAGGGAACAGCTGAAGGGAAGGGCTGTGCAATGGGCACCACTCCTGATTTATTCCCTGTGCTGTTGGAGGCCGTTTCTCTCATCATTTCACTTGTAATTAATTAAAACTTTCCCCCTCCTACCTGAACTTACGCAGTCCCATGAATATCCCAAGTTGCAGGAGTTGGGATGAACAGGAGGGGAAAGCTGAGCCCCAGCTTTGTGCCCTGCTCAAACTTCACCTCTTTCACTACAGGAAGGTGGTTTTTCACTGCTCTAAAATGTTCCAAACCAAAGGCCACACGTGGTAAAATCCATGTGGGATGAGCCAGGAATGATGAAAAGCAGGAGGGCTGGGAATGACCAGCAGCTTTCCCACAGAACCTGAGGGAATCCACCACCTGCAGGGCTCAGAACAAGGGCAAGTGTTTCTCTGTGTAACACATCCATAAATTTATTGTCAGAAAATGAGTTTAAGGGAGGAATAAATGGACTGTGGGTCTTTGGTTCAGCGGCCAGAGGAGGAGGGTGCAGGGACAGAGGGAGGAGCTGGCAGAGCCCAGGGAATTCCCAGCCTTTGGAAAGGCTTTTCCTCGGACACTCAGTTCCTTTCCGGGTGACATGGACCTCCCAGAGAACTGAAAAGGCGATGGAAAGAAATAAAGCAAAAGGGGAGGTGGGGGGAGGAGGAGAAAGAGCACAAAGCCATGAAGGTTGGCAGGAGGAGCAGGCAGCAGGTTTTTTCCAGAGCTCAGATCGATGGGATCACTTTTCTGGTGGCACTTAACTCTGCAGGGCTGAAATTCCACACTGCCAGCTCTGCTGATGGAATGAGCATTCCCAGAAAACCACTGGAGCTGGGCAAGGCAGGGGCAGCAGACACTTTACCCAGAGGCTGACCGTGAAATGTTTTATGGATCAGTTCAGCACTGGCAGCTCCTCACTGCTCCCCCAAATCCCTAAACCCCTAAATCCCCAGTGCCCCATGGCTCAGGGATTTCAAACCTGACCTAGTGACCAGCTAACACAGTCTGGGCTCCTTCTCCCAGCTGGAATATCCTGAGCAAACTGGGAATAGGGGAAGGGCAGAACATCCTAAAGATGCAGCAGAAACCAACAGTGGCTGAGGAGCTCTGGAATGGAAGAGATTCCATGGAAAAACAAAGAATTCCAAACTGTCCTCCTCACACCAGCAAATATTCTCTGTGCTCCAGCTGAAAACGAGCCCTCCTTAGGAATTTTAAGTCCTTTATTTCTCAGCTGTTCCTTTTGGAGGGGGGACCTTTTTGACTATCCAAAGCAGTCAAAATCAAACCTGAAATAAAGACTAATTAAGAGCTGATTTTCCTCAGGTGTTGGGAAGATCCCAAACCAGAATTCCTGTGTCAAACCAGAGAAATCTCTACAAACCCCCCCAGCCCAGCCCCAGTCGTGTCCCACCCCTCAGGGGTGACACTGGGACACCAGAGGAGGTTTGAACATGCACCCCAAACGCAGCCCTGGGCAAAGCAGCAGGAGGAGAAGGACAGAAGGTCTCACCTGCCATCAAACCTGTGCTTCAGGAAGTCAAAGAGAGCTTTCTGCATCATGTCTGTCACCTTGGCAGAGGGAAGAGGGGACAGCAGAGGGGAGGGGGAGAAGCCAAAAGGAAGGAAAGAGGTGAGCAGGAGGTGAGGACAAGGCCACCCGTCGTGTGTGTCTCCTCTCCTGGCCTGACTGGAGTCCTGTCCCCACACTCCCANAAATCTGTGTTTCAGCCTCCCCAAAAAGAGCCATTCCAAGATGTTTAATCAGCTCCTGGAGAGCCCTGCCAGCCTTAATTAAGCCCTAATGAATTTGATGCTCGTTTAGTTCCCAGTTCGGCACGACACTCCCCAGATGGTTTGAGTTCAGCACGTGGGAAATACTGCCCTGGAATCCTAAAAACAAAAAATGGGGTGTCCTGGTTGTGTGGGCACCTTTTCCTTCCACTCCCAACTGGGACAGAGGGGGACCTTTAAAAAGATTAAAAAAAGGGCAAAGGTTTCCCTGCAAAAAAAATATCTGAATGTACGAAGGAAAAGAAGAAAAATGAGGAATTTCCTTCCTCATTAAAAGGAAATTTAAATTAAATGAATTTAAATTTAAATTAAATGAATTTAGATTTAAATTAAATTAACAGAACTTTATTGGGGATTATTTAAACTCAGATAGGTTTAAATTATTAGGACATTTTCCAGGATTACTGAAGCTCAGATCACTTTAAATTAACAGAACATTTTTGAGGATTGTTTAAGCTCAGGTGACTTTAAATGGCCACACACTGACTGACCGAGGCAGACCAGTTACAGATAATTAACCATGAATTAATGGATTAATTAGAAGCACACACCTCGTAGCCTTTGAGGGAAGGCCCCACCAAGACCACAGGTCTCATGGATGGCACCACGTCGTACGGGGGGATATGTTCTGTCTGGGAGAAGAAAACAACCCTTCAGGTCATTCATCCGACAAGATTTGGGCAAAAAATCCCGGGAATTATGTGGGGGAATGAAATAAGATGGAAGCACAAAGCACTTTACTCACCACTTTTTGTTTCTGTTTTGCTAAAAGACCAAAGGAGAAGTTGGTTAAAATCCATCTTCCCCAAAGTGCAGGTGAGGCAGAGGAACCAGAGTCCCCTTCAGTGACCTTTTGTCTTACCTGTGGCAGTGGGTGTGGCTCGGAATGTGCCAGAAACCATCTCTCCCAGGCTTGAAGAAGAATTCCCACTGGATTTCCTGTGGGAGCAGAAAAAAACACCCGCTGAGGCACCCAGAGATGGGGGAGAAACAACACAGAGATTGATGACCCTCCCTGACAAAGGTGCTCAAACCCCCAAACTGTTTGTTTTAAATATTTCATTATGAATAACTCGGGATTTTATCGCAGGAGGGTCTCACTGAACTAAATCTTGTTCCTGTACACTGAGACCCTCTGAAGTGAGTTCAAAAATTGGGAAAACAATGTGGAAGGAGCAGAGCTGACGGTGTTCAGTGCCCCTGAAAGGTTCACCTCCCAGGCCTGGGACCTGTGTTTTCCCAGGGATCTGCAATGCCCAGGTCTGGCAGGATGGGCACAGAAAGCTCAGGGTGGAAAATGAAGGATGAAAGTCTGGTTTGGGACAAAATTGAGAGAATGGGAAAAAAAGAAAAAAAAAAAGGAATAAAAAAGCCACAACCTTGAGAAAAGCTGGAAGAAAAAAAATGGCACCTTTGAGCACTAAATTGACTTAAAACCATGGGGACAGAAAACTCAGGAATTGCTCACCCTGAACTCCTGCTCTTCCCTCAGGTCAAACACGCCTTCCCTTGTTTCTCATCACCAACATTTACCCCGTCTGCAAATCCCTCCTCCCCTGGGAGCCCCAAATGCAGCAGAGCACCCAACCAGGCCCCCTGGAAATGTTCCCTGGAGTGAGGGGTGGTTTGCAGAGCACCCAACCAGCCCCCCTGCAAATGTTCCCTGGAGTGAGGGGTGGTTTGCAGAGCACTCCCAGGCCCCCTGGAAATGTTCCCTGGCGTGAGGGGTGGTTTGCAGAGCACTCCCAGGCCCCCCTCACCCTCCATGGAAGCGGCCCCTCTTCTGCTCCTGCTGGATGCGGATGTTCTCCAGGCGCAGTGGGCTGGGGATGAAGCCGATCTCGCAGCCCTCCTTCACCAGCCTCCCTATCCACCAGTCGTTGTTGTACTTCTGCAACACAGGGAGGGACAAACAGCCCTCACACACAGCCCTCAGCTCCAGCAACAGGCTCTGGGGGAGCACAGGTGGAGCTGGGAGCGTCTGGGAGCTGCTCCTGGAAATGGGATGTCCCTGAACTGCCCCCACACATCCTGCTGGGACATCTCTGATGGCATCCCAGGATTCCTGAGGTTGGAAAATCCCTCCCAGCCCCTGGAGTCCACCCTGTGCCCCATCCCCACCGTGTCCCTCAGTCCTGCCTTGGGCACCTCCAGGGATCGGACCCCAAACCTCCCTGGGCAGCCCCTGCCAAGGCCTCCCCACCCTTTCCAGGGACAAATTCCTCCTGATGTCCAACCTGAGCCTCCCCTGGCACAGCCTGAGGCCCTTCCCTCTCCTCCTGCCCCTGGCTGGTTTAATTATAAGTTTGATTTCTGGTGAACTCAGGCCCCAGCAGTCAAACATAAAAATCACCCCCTCAGATCCCCATCAACCCCACCCTCCCTGGCTCCCTGTCACCAAAGATCCCCAGCACTTTCCCCTCCTCCTTTCCAGGCACTTGGATAAATATAATCAACATTTCATGGCAGCTGAGGAAATCCCCACCTTTAGGAAGAAACTTGTAACAAACACCTGAAAGTGCAACATTTATTTTCACCACCAACCTTCAGTAAGGTTCATTTCCCTGCAGTACTGGAAGTCTGGCCTAACTCTAATGAGGGAAAAGATGAGAAGCAGTATCCTGGTAAGGATTTGAGGGAGCTCTTGGAGGAAAATATCTGAAACCCTTCTCTCTCTCTTCTGCTTCATTAGGCACCTCAGTGCTCAAAAGCAACACTGCTTTTCACAGCTGACTTCGGAGTCATTAAGAGCAGCAGCAGCGGAGGGATTTTGTTTGGCTGCCCGGAGGAAAAAGCCATCCCAGGGATCTCCTAACAATGATCACTGCTCCTGGCTCTGTGTTCTCAGACACTCAAACGCCACGTCCCTGCTGTCAGGAGGGCTCTGAAACACGGCCTGAGACATAAATCAGCTTTTCTATTAACCCATTAACCGCCCCCCACAGCTCTTTGTGCCCTCACCTCAACAGCCTGCTCCTCTCTGCAGGGTCAGTAGGCAGAGAGGGACCGGGGACAATGACTGAAAGGGGAATGGCTTTGAAGGAGGGCAGGGCTAGATGGGATACTGGGCAGGAATTCCTGGCTGGGAGGGTGGGGAGGCCCTGGGCTGGAATTCCCAGAGAAGCTGTGGCTGCCCCTGGATCCCTGGGAGTGTCCCAGGGCAGGTTGGAGCAGCCTGGGACAGTGGGAGGTGTCCCTGCCCGTGGCAGGGGGTGGCACTGGATGATTTAAGATCCCTCCCAAGCCAAACCAGTCTGGCTGTGCCGAGAGTACCCGAACCACCCAAAGGCTGGGGATGCAGCAGGAACATGAGGTCATTCCCTCCCATATGTCACTGGGTGTGTGGGAGGACCACGCTGCTCCCTCCCATTGGCTGCCAGGCCCCTGATTCCTCCTGCTCTGTCAGGAGTTGTCGCCACTTCGTCTCCGAAGGGAGCACAGGATGTGTAGTCCTGGAGGAGAGGGATGAGACACCCAGGACACGTCCCCAGAATAGCAGCAGCTCCTCAGTCACTGCTGCTGTCCCACCCTGCCAAGGGGGGGTGACCTGAATTCGGGATTATTCCAAAACCTGGAAAACCACTGCTCTAGTCCAGGCAGGCCCTGCCAGATCCCCTGAACAGCAGATCCCAAAATCCTCCTGGGTGCCAGGCACGGCCAAAGGGAACGTGCTAAACCCTGGGCAGAGCTGACAGTTTACAGTGTCACCCTGGCTCAGGGAGTGCCAGGACATGGATTTGGGACTGGAGGGACGGACAGGGCCAGCCCCAGGAAAGCCAAGCTCTGGAATGGGATGCAGGGATTCAAGTGCAAAGCAATTCCCTGCTCCAGCAGCACTCTGGAGGGCCAGGAGCAGGTGTTCCCCCTGAATGGGCTCAGTGTAAGGGGCCCGGGGAGATGATGAACACGCCTCAAAGGAAGAGGCAGATTGAGCTGAACACCCGAAAATAAACCCACAATGCAGCCATGGAAAAGTGCCTCTGCCAAGCTGCAGCACAACGGGGGGTTATGCAAATGCAGAGGGCTCAATTCACAGAAAACACTGCACAAAATATGCTCAGCAGGCAGGAAAATGCAATTTTCCCTACCAAAGCCATACTTAGGGCCCATGTGTTCCCATTTTTCTCCCTTATTTTTGTATCTGTCCTCTTCAGTACTTTCTTCTCTCAACGTGTTATTCCAAGTCCTGTCTCCTCCCTTCCAGGCCCATCTGGTGCTTTGGGAAGACCTGATGTAACCCCAGAGCCAACTCCACTTCCCGATCCCTGGAATCCCTTTTTCCTACGTGATCTCTGATCCGTCTCAACCTCCACTGGATGGGAAGAACCTGAAGGGAATTACTTCCCCCCTGTGCCACGAAAATCCAGCAGGTTGGGAACATCAAGTGCTGTAAAAGTGCAGGAAAACCACCCTCCCTGTGCTCTCCTGCCTCCTCCCAGCTCCTGGGCCCTGTGTTACCCCAACCATCAAAGATCCCCTTATTCCCAGCTCTTGGTTTTACCTCTTTAATGTGCAGGAAGTCCTTGGCATCGAAGGAGATGGCAGTGCTTGGGACAGGAACATCCTCATCCAGAGCCCCGCAGTAACTCACGTTGGTCTTGACAGCAAATGCTACAGGTTTGGACTGCAAGGAGACACACCACGAGTTGGGTCAAACCCCCAAACCCTCAAACATTCAGCCTGAGGAATCTCAAGCCAGCAGAGCTCAGCCCCTCCCCAGTTTTCAGGAGAATGTTTTGTTTTGCCTCCAGGGCCAAAGCCTTTCCAGAGAGTGTCACGGTGACAAAGTGAGCGTGGCTGTGACCCGTAACTCGGCTGTCAGGGCTGGGAAGGACACACCTTGGCCCTCTCCAGCTGTATGGCTGCTTGCTGCTCCCTTTCCTGGCGGATTGCTTCCCTGTCTTCTTCCAGAGAGACATCAGAGTCTGAGGGTCTGCTCGTGTACGAATCTGCTGAGCCCTGCAAGGAGATTCAGGTCACTCAGGGAACAAAGAGAAACCCCCTCCCCCAGTCCTGGTCAAATGGCTCGTTGTTCTTTCCTTTGAGTGGGTTTTGCACGTACGAAACCTGCAGGATTTAGCAGAGAAACGGCCTGGCTTTGCCCATCGAAGGCAGAGACAGAAATCCCAGGAAAAGCCTCTCTCTTCAGTCCCTCAGTGCCCCAGGGAAATGCAGCTGGGCTGCGGGTGCTGTCCAGGAGTCTCTGCAGTGCCTAAATCCTGTCTGACAACCCCAGAGCCAGGACTGTCCCATCACACGTAATTAAGGTATTACAGAGCTTGGTTTGAACCCTCCCTCCCCATCGTGGCACGGCTGTGCTCCCGCTCCCACTGGGCTTTGTCCTGGCATTCCAGGGGGGAACAGTGCCCTAAGTGACATTCCTGACTCCACAGGGACACAAAGCTCCCTGTGACATGACATGAACTCAGGTCCAACAGGCTGGAAGGGAGGAAACAAGGGCTGCCACAGCTGGATTTTCTGCCTGGGACATTGGTCAGGACAGCTGGAAACACCTGGAGTGTGGAGTGGCTCCATTTTTAACCACACAGATCAGCCTCTTGTACACCAGGGCTTTCTTTAACCTTGCAGAACAGGGAATGTTTACTCCTTAATTGGATTTTCCCTTACCCCGGTTTGTGTCCTGCAGCACAGGGACACATGTTTGGACAGGAGGAGTCAATATCCTTACATAAACTGATATAGTCACAAATATTGCTGTGGATCCCTGTCCACTGACAGGAACCCATATCCACCGGGAGATTCCCGGCAATGAACCTTGTTCCATGCTCAGGACTTGGCCTCTCACTGGGAAGGGCAGGTTTCCTCCATGCCGAGGATTAGGAGCTGTGACTGTAATCCTGCTCTTCCTTCTGCTTCCTTTGGGATGTGGCAGAGACCAGGGAATTCAGCAGCCACAGCACCTCTGGTGCTTCCTCTCTCCCCATCCTGAGGCTACCAAGTGATCCCTTGCAGGGAGACAAGAACAGTTCCTCTTCTGTTCCAAGGGAAGAGCATCAGTGGGAGACTGAATTTACTCTAGTCCTGAAACTAACACCTGTCCTCCACACCAGGAGCTCACAAAGCAATGACAAAACAGAAAATTAAAACGACCAAACCCCAACCGTCCCCATCCAGAGCAGGAGCTGCAAAACCAGAGCAAAAAAACCTGTGACCACTGATTTGGGAACAGCACCGCCCACGTGGGATCATCCCTGGGAAATGCTGAACAAAACCTGCACAGCCCAGCAACTGTCCCAGGATCACTGAGGTTGGAAAGGCCTCCCAGCCCCTGGAGTCCACCCTGTGCCCCATCCCCACCTTGTCCCTGAGTGCCAGGGCCAGTCCTGCCTTGGGCATCTCCAGGGCTAGGACTCCAACCCTCCCTGGGCAGCCCCTGCCAAGGCCTCCCCACCCTTTCCAGGGACAAATCCCTCCTGATGTCCAACCTGAGCCTCCCCTGGCACAGCCTGAGGCCGTTCCCTCTCCTCCTGTCCCTTGTTCCCTGGGAGCAGAGCCCGACCCCCTGCCAGGGAATGCAGAGAATTCCAGGTGCCCCCTGAGCCTCCTTTTCTCCAGGCTGGGCCCCCCCAGCTCCCTCAGCCCCTTCCCTGGCCACGCTCCAGCCCCTCCATGTCCTCTCTGAGGGTCCCAGAGCTGCCGCAGCAGTGCCAGCACAGGGGCTGTCACACCCCAGGGCTCCTGCCCCGCTGGGCTGTACATTCATCCCGCTCTGATTCAGGCCCACAAGGGAGTTTAGGAGGAGCAGCTCCGTGTGCTGGACACACATCCTCCACCCCGGCTGTTCTCGGTGTGTGTGAGCACTGCCTGCATTCCAGGCTGTCAGACCCACCCCGGCTCAGGCAGAGCAGCTGATCCCGCAGGGCCGCCCCCGGCTGCCGTGCCAGGCTCACGGCAGCCCGATGTGCCGAGTGCTCCCCACTGGCACACTCCCATCCGCAGGATCCCGGCTCTCCCGGCCCCTGGCACACGCCGAATGCCTGAGCCGGGCCTCTGACTCACAGGGAGCCCAGGCTGCCTTGGGCTGCAGCTCGGGCTCTGTTCGCAGCATCTGATGGAAGATGGGGATATCGCCGGGAATGTTGTGCCACAAGCCGACACAAACACTGCTGTCTGCAGCAACAGCGAACCGAGAGGAGCAGGAGGAGGGGAGAAGGCCTTCCCCGTCTTTTTTTTTGTGTGTGTTACTGAAAGAAGGATTTGATCCTGGAAGGGGCTGCCCGGGGAGGTTTGGAGTCCCCATCCCTGCTGGTGTCCAGGGACTCCACGGGCTGGGAGGGCTTTCCGTCCTCGGTGGCTCTGGGGTTGTGCAAAAAGACCCTTTAACGTCTTTATTTTCACACTGATCACTGGGGGATATCACCTGTGCACACAATATTCACACACTAATTATCACTCTGTCACCCAACCCCAAACTCGCCCCCCCCGTGGGGGATCGGTGACTTCAGGTGACAGTTCACAGGAAAAGAGGCTTTGCTGGGTAATTTACAATACTCGAGGCAATGAAAGATTCATTTCTTGCTTTGGGCTCCTGTGAATTCATCCTGCACTTTATTGCTTTTCCTCTCTCATCAATTAGTGCAATTTGGCTTTGCTAGAAACACGGAGGTCTGAAGCAATCCCAAAAAACACCGGGGACAAGGGGAAAACAGAGGGAACAGTGAGTTTGTTCATTCCTATTCTCCTGCTCCCTCACCGGCCTGACTCTGACACTGCTGCGTGCCGAGGTGGGCAGGGGAACACAATATTCCTGGGGAATGGGAACACCCCGGCATTTCATGCCATGAATCCTCTCCCTGGACACTACAACAACAGCCAGGCAGCCCCAGCCTCCCTCTCGCTGAAGGGCTAAAAACCAAACCCTTACTGAGTTCTCAGACCATTTTTTCCCCATGACCACGGAGCTGGGAACCGCTCTCCCCCCCATCCATAACCCGGAACGCTGTCACGCCACTGCCGCAATTAAGGCAGCAATCCATTAGCAGCTCCAATCAGCCAGATGACACGCAGGGAAAGGTTCAGGGGGCTGCAGAGTCCAGCAGAGCCCCTGGGAAAACATCCCCGCTCCCCAACAACTCCTGCCTCAGGCGTTAGGCCAGACAAGAGGGCGGCGGAGCCTAATGGGAGCATCCCTCTCTCTCTCTCGCGGACAGAATTGCCAGGGGCGATGGGAAAGCAGCCCTGCGTCCAGGAACGTGCAGACACCGGGCACACGGCACAGGGACCGCCTGCGATCTGTGCGGGCACCGGCAGCTGAGGAGATGGGCAATGTGTGTGCAGCAGCCCACAGCTCTCTGCAAACCCCCTCCGGGCACAGGAGCGTCTGGAGTGGTTTGCTGGGGTTGGGGTGATATCCCAGCAGGAAACATTTGATGGACTAGAAGTGCCCTCCTGTCCTGACCCGGGCTGTCCCCCCTCTCACTTCCCACCTGGCACCTCCAGGAATGGGATCATGGGAGCCCAGAATGGTTTGGGATGGAAAGGGCATTAAAGCCCTTCCAGTGCCACCCCTGCCACTGGCAGGGACACCTCCCACTGTCCCAGGCTGCTCCAACCTGCCCTTGCCCAACCTGGGCCAGGGCCTGCCCACCCTCCCAGCCAGGAATTGCTGCCCAGTCTCCCTCTGGCACTGGGAAGCCATTCCCTGTGTCCTGTCCCTGCAGCCCTTGTCCCCAGTCCCTCTCCAGCTCTCCTTCAGTTCCTAGACGGGGCTCCAAGCTCTCCCTGGATCCTTCCCTTCTCCAGGTGAACATTCCCAGCTCTCTTCCAGGATGTATGTTTAGAAAGAACAATTAACTTAATTCGCAGGTCTTTAAACTGCTCATACCCAACACTCCTGACCTTGGCATGGATGGAAACAAGGAGAAAAGACTCCTTTTTTAACTTCCAGAACAGCACAGAAAAAGGTGAAAGCTCCACATAACCCCCTCAGGGAGCTGGCTCTTTATCTGCAGATACCACAGGGTTCAACCAACTCGATATTAACTATTGATATTATTAATAACATTTCCTTTTCATCATTGCTTTGCCGCTTCTTTTTCCAGCAAGGAGTTCAAACTCCCTTCCCCCCTCCCAGGAGCTGCACTGAGGTCTGGCTTCAAAGTGTTTTTAGGAGGGTTTTCCCCCCAGGTTCCCCCCGGGAGAGGCTGGGTGTGGGGGAAGTGAAGGTCCCAGCAGGACGAGGATTTTCTGCTGAGTCCCCAGCACCCAAAGCAGCTGCAGAACCGCCTGGCACCGAGCTGTGATTGCAGAACCCAACGCTCAGCAATTATTCCCCTCTCTGGATGTTTGGTAAATTTATTTAAGACAACTCATTAGGTGTCTCAGCAATTTGGAAATTACTAGGTAGTCAGAACACTGAGGGTTTTTGTGTGGTTTTTTTTTTCTCTGTGAATACTGATTATTAGAAACTAGGGCAACTGCTCTAACATTCCATGGTGTCTTTTTTACCCTGGATTTTAAATCTTGCAGTCGTCCCTCCTTCCTCCAGCTGCCTTCAGCTCGGCACAGATTGTGTTTCTACATTTAAGAAGTGGAGTTTAAATAAAATACCAGTGATAGATATATATATTTACTGCCAAAATACTCCCATCTTTTTGGGTAAGGTTCAAAAGAACATGCGAGACACGAGGTTTTACCTGGCAGAGGCCACACGAAGCCCAAGGCAGTGGTTACACAATAAATTAGCTGAACTTTTCCTTTTCGCACCTTAAAAATTCCCATCTTCCCACACGAAGTAACACCCGGAGCACTTTTCCCACAGCCTCCGAGCACAGGGAAAGGTGAGGATCCATCACAGCCACGGGGCTCACATGGTTTGGACCCAAAAATGCGGCTGAACCACCAAATTTCCAGCGATTGGAACCTTTCAAACTCCACTTTTTTTTTTTTGTTAAAGCCCTGGAATGCTCCGATCTCTGCTTTGTGTTCCAGCTGAGTCAACACCTGAACCTCACCCCTCCTTCAATCCCCGCAGCTGGTCCCTCTTTCTCAGCAGCCCCGGGAGAGAAAAAGGTGCTTTTTCCATGATAAAAGGCACCGAACCGAAGCTTCCACAGCGCAGAGACGCTGCTTTATTTCTCCTCATCACTTCAGCTCCTGAAAGCCCTGAATGATCTTCCCAAGCTGCTGTCGATGACACCTGAAAACAAAAGCGCACCTGAGCTCCCTGAAAGGATCTGTTCCCCCAGGCGGGAATGTTCCCTGAAAAATAAATTACAAATACTGCCCCCAAACTGAAGTGGCTCCTCCTGCAGCATCTGTGCTTCCCCTTGATTTTATTTTTTTTTAAAGGATTTTTATGATTACAGCGTCCTGATTTTCTTCTTCACCACTTCCCACACCATCAGGCTTTACACCACCAAAATAACTCTGGAGTTTCAATTTTTTTATTTTTTAAACATCGCAGAGCCAGACTTCCAACAGAATTACAGGAAAGCCGCTCTGTTTAAAATATTTCTGATGGGAAGGGGCTTGGAGCAACCTGGGATAGGGGAAGGTGTCCCTGGGATGAGCTTTAAGGTCCCTTCAATCCCAAACCATCCCGGGATTCCAGGACTGACAGTATTTTAGAGAGTTAAATATGAGAAATTCAATGTGGGGTGGTTTTTTTTCTCTTTTTTAATAACTGCCTGCAAAATGGACTCTTAATTACATGTCTTAGGAGCAACAACAGTTTAATATTCCTTCTTGCCAGCATGCAACAAGCATCCCAAGGATGGAAAAACCCTTCAGGAATCACTGTCAGGGAGGGACCCTGATGGTCCCAATTCCATCGGAATTATCACATGCTCCAGCAAACACAAATCTCCAGGACGACTCCAAGCACCTGGATAATGTTCTCTGCTGAAAGAAGGGACAAAAAACCTGCCTTGTCAGGAGTGGAACCTGTCAAAAGCCTGACAAGATTTAAAACCCTTATCTTGGCTCCTGCCATTATTTTGGGGATGTTGCAGAAGAGGGACATCTGTTCCAAGGAAAATGTCACTGGTGCCCCATAAATCTGCCCTGAAACACAACCCAAAAGGCAGGGAATGGGATGAGGAGTGAGGGACAGAAAATACCCAGCAGGAGGAAGGAAAACATTCCAAGATCAGCGATGGGAACATGGAAGTCACAAAGAAGGAAGGGGGTGGTTCCTCCCAACCACCCTGATGCTGATGCTACCCCAACTCGGTTCCCCCTGGATAGCTCAGACCAAAACCATTCCCTGCTCTTCCAGAGGAACAGCAGGATGAGGGAAAGGGTGTCAATCAAAAGCCAGGCACCCGAACTCCGGGAACTTCCCCAAATCCTTTTCTGCCCTGTGCTAAACAGAGTAAATCCCCCAGGACTCCAACCCTCCCCTTCCACTGCAGCTCCTGTTGCAACGTGTGTGATTCCATGGCATTGATCCCAACATCCCCACAGACCCACCCCCATCCCAGAGGAGATTTGGGGATGGCACACGTTATGTAAGCGTTAGTGCATCCCTGGCACTCCCGGACACACCACCGGCCATCTCCGTGCTCCGGAATGACTCCCGGCAGGAAGGGAGGGCTTGGATTTCCTCCTCGCCGTCCCTGGCAGCCCCTCCGGGAGCAGGGCTGTGCTCAGCCGCAGTGGCTGCCCCGCCATTCCCGCGGCACAGACCCCGCAGGGACACCCGGGGGCTCCTCGGGAATGCTGCGGACAGCAGCGGGAATGGCACCAAGGATGGATTTTCCGCCCGGCTCTGCTGCAGCGCAGTGGAAAACACAAAATCCTGGAGTCTGCCCCTCTCTCTGGGGCAAACGCAGGGACCTGCTCTCCGGGAATGCGGCCGGGAGAAGCTGCGGCTGCCCCTGGATCCCCCGGGAGTGTCCAAGGGCGGGTTGGAGCAGCCTGGGACAGTGGGAGGTGTCCCCGCCCGTGGGTGGAACTGGACAATCCTCTGTGACTCCCGGGTTCCCACCGTGCCATCCACGTTTTCCAGAGGCAGCCCAGGGGCACCAGAGGCACAGGCAGGACTCAGGGTGGCCCGGCACACAATTCCCCTGCCACAGCTCCTTCCCTCCTGCAGCTCCCACGTCCACCGCGAGATGTGGGAATTGCTGTGCCGGCCACATTCCAGAGCTCACGAGTCAAACCAGCCAACCCCAACCCCGGAGTGTCCCAGCTCTGCTCAGGCTGCAGCACATCCCCACTTGGGACAACACTTGGCTCATTTCCTTCCTGAGATGCTGCTTAAGCTTCCAGCTGCCTGCAAGTAGCTTTTTTTTTCCCCCAAGTAATGCAGCAACTGCAGTTGGGTGGAGAGGGGAAGGGAGGAATTATTTACCAGCTGAAAGAAATGAGCAGGAATCAGGACTTTTGGGCTGCGCTTCACTGAAATACATCAATTTAGCTCCGCAATAAGCGGCACAGAGGGGATGGAGCTGCTCCTCACAGCTCGTCACAAACTCGGGAAGCAACTCTATTGGGAAGTGACTCTGCTACTGGAAAATAAACCCTCCAGCCCCACACACCCCAAGAACACCCAGCACAACTTTTCCCAAAGGAAGCACAAGCGAGCGCACGCGCAGGGGAAAGTCCCGGAGAAAACGTCTGTGGGTCTGAGCAGAATCCTCTCAAAACAGAAAGGCTCGTGGGGTCGGGTATGAAGTGTCAGCACCTGGGTGGAAAGAAGGAAGGGACATGGCAAAACAAGACACTCAGGAACTGGGAACAGTTGGCTTTTGGCAGGAAAACCAGTGGCAAAGCACTGTGGAAAAATACAAGGAGAGTTTGCAAGCAGATCCTGACACCACCTGGGATCCCGACGCCGGCCAAATGGCACCTTGGAATTAATTACCAGCCTCCAAATGACCAGGAGCAGTTGTCATCTCGCCCCGTTTGTAAAGCAATCTGCATTTTTGCCGATTTTCCCACCCAGGCTCTGCTATCTCTGTGAACGCACGCTCCAAGGGGAAACATCCAGCAGCCAAGCAGAACGTGTTTCTGGGAGATAGGGAGGCAAGCCACGACACCAACAAATCCGGGGTTAAGCTTCTCCCCTCGGTGTTTGTCTTTCCTCTGATGTGCTCCTCCAGCTCCCTCCCTGCCGAGCCCTTGAGCCCGGGGAGAGCCCGATGCTTCCCAGCAGGAGCATTTCCTGGAGCAGTTCGGGGAAGCAACCTGCAATCCAGGCTCAGCACAGCTCCTGAAGGTTTGATTTGATCACTGCGCTCTCAAATCACGGGGTTACATTTAACAAACACCGCTTCCACCTGAGCTCAGAACACGGCAGGAGAGTTAATGCGGTGCCAGGAGGGCTTTGGGAGTTTGAGTAGGGAATTCTGTGCAAAACCACCCGATTAAACCCCCCAAACAATCTGACTTTCCAACCCTGTCAGGCGGCTCTTTCTACACGACGATGATTCATTAGCCAAGGCAGCTTATTAAGGGCTAATGGAAATGAAAACAGATTTGAAACTGTCACAAACACACAAATGCAGTGACGGTGGAGAAGCCGAGTCTCCGTGAGAATTCAGAAGGCATAACAGGCAGAGAATCTTTTTTTTTTTAATGAGAAAATATCAATTATTTCCCCAGTCAAGGCAGACTTCAGTCCACACTTGAAACTAAACATCCTACACGAGCAAACAGCAAGCAGATAAATGGCTGGGCCAAAGATCCGGGGTCCTGGCATTCCTCATCCTTTTTGGATTCACCAGCGGAGAAATAAGGATCGCCTTCAATCTCCAGCTTGGAGCCCTCAGCAGGACACACCCAGTGACCACTGAGGCTCCTCGAAACCCGTGGGAATCCCAGGTTTTACGGGACACCTGGATGTAGCCTCTGCTCAGCCTGAGCTGCTCATTGCACAAAGATGAACTGGGTGTCACAGAACTCACTGTCCCATCACCGAGGGCAGGGTGGAAAACACTCTAAATTCACATTCTCATTAGTTGTTACTCAACCTACACCACCTGGGGAGAGGCACGAGCTCATCTTTCCTTCTCCCTCAGTGATCAGAGAGGCAGCAGACAGAGATCCAATCAATATTGGGATATTTGTGCTCTTGGTGACAGTGTGAACCTGCCCAGTGAGGGACACCAGGCCGGCTCACACAGCAGCCAGGAAAAGCCCCCCCATCACACACACACACTGTCATTTTGTTATTTGCACTCCCACCCGCCCGTGTCCACACCTGTCCCCGCAGAAGTTGTTTGCTGCCGTACCCCAGCACCTCTTTTCCTAAGCCTGGGAACCCCTTTCTGTCCCCGGCAGTTTTTTTCCTCAGCTTCAAGAGTGCAATTTCCCTCCTCCAAAAAGCCTCGCAAACTAGTGCCTCACCTCCTTCACATTAATCAGCACAGCTGGTGAGGGCTCCTAACGCCACGCACGCACTCGTTTCTTTACAGACAGTCCGTAAAACTCCTATTTTCGCATGGTTTATGGGTGTGCAGACACACACAAACACTACAGTAACAGCTGCTGTTCACAAAAATCACCCATACAGCTGTTCAGTGTTCAAAACCTTGCACAAGGACCTAAGCCAGTAGATGAGGAGCACAGAGCAAACAAACCTCGGGGTTTGTGTGGCCTTGGGATGATCCAGAGAGATCCACATTGCCTTTAGGGTTTGGGGGATTTTTTTAAAATGTAACGAATGAGAATGTGATTCTCATCTACTGCCACGATTCTGGAAATCAGGTTTAGCAAAAACATTCTCGGTTACTGAGGGTTACAGAAGGTGCCAACAGCATTATCAGAAACTCCTGAAGGGACCATTAGGGAGACGACTTGCTCACCCCAACCCTTGCAAGAGGAAGGGACCCTCTTCCTCTCTCTCTTCCAGCACAAGAACATCTGGGCACAGGGGCCATTAAAACGGCTTTCCCCAACTAAATGTTCTTGGGAGAGACCAGAGAGGCTTTACTGAAATACAAATGATATATATAAACTCCCACCTCACCACGGGGAAGCAGTGGAGCTCCGTCCAGGGAGGGTGTGGAGACATTCCAAACCCAGCCGGGGCTCCCCGTGTCACCTGCTCCAGGTGAGCTACAGAAACCTCCAGCCGGATCCCAAAACACACCTCTAAAGGAACTGGGAATGCACTCACATGCACTGGGCATGGCAGCGAGAGAGAAAACATGAATTAACGCACTCAGGAATTCCCGAGCTGACCCAAAGAATTCCCCCGTCCCTGGGAGTGCCCGAGGCCGGGCTGGAGCAACCTGGGCTCTAAAACCCCTTCCAGGATTGTAATGGAGGGTCCTGACCAGTCCCAAACCCACAGCCCTGAGGGATCCAAGCACACACAACATGGTGCCCCGCGTCCATCTCCCTCCCCAAAACCAGGGGATGCTGGAAGAACAGGTTGTGGGTACGTGAGGCTGGTCCTGGGGCTGCGCCTCCAGACCCGCACCGACACGGGCGGGGAGAAATTCCTCATCCAAAGGGGATGTGGGACCCGCCGGCTGCCCCGGGGACACCACAGCATCCCAGCGGGGCTGTGCTGGTGTCACTGGTGTCACCGGTATGCGCTGGTGTCACCGGTGCGTGCTGGTGTGTGCTGGTGTCACTGGTGTGTGCTGGTGTCACTGGTGTGTGCTGGTGTGTGCTGGTGTCACTGGTGTGTGCTGGTGTGTGCTGGTGTCACCGGTGTGTGCTGGTGTCACCGGTGTGTGCTGGTGT
>WEKX01007162.1:61365-84346 GCA_013390025.1 Pitta sordida
GTGCAGATCAACCCCAAGGCAACAAAAAGCACCAAATCTATGAGGAGAGAACCCTGGATCAGCGTTTTCCTGCCATGGGGTGAGAGCCCAGAATTCTTCCCTGTGCAAATAATTTGGGTTTATTCACCTTTTAAAGAACCCACCTAAACCTCAGGGGTGGCGGGTGGGGAGGGCAGAGGTGACAGAATATCCACCTCAGTCTGGGGCTGATACATCCAGGAACATTTCCTTGAAATACGGTGTATTTTCAAATGTTTTTTTCTTGAAATATTCTTAAAATGCCTTTCGTTGCAAACAGGCTTTCAATGGCTTTATCTCAGGTGAGCAGCTAGGAAGGGATAATGAGAATATTCCTTCCTCTCCCTGCTGAGCCCTGACAGACAACACCTCCCAAAATCCCTTCCCTTCTTGCTGACATCCACAAATTCCCCATTTTAAGGAACTGGGAAGCGATTTCCAGGAAAAGCTGTTGAGATCCAAGACCCCCCCAGGCACGGTTTGCCCCCCACAAAGGAATCTCAGGTTAACTCGGAGCCATTTCCAGCACAGACACGAGTCCCTGAGCCCCATAAATACATTCACTGGATGGAACAAACACATTCATGGCACAGAAATAACTCAGGCAGAGCCTCATCTTCTCATTCCAACTGAGTTCCAACACCTGAAAACGAGTGCCAATTAATGTGGGGGCACTAATTAGCAGCTCTGGAGAGCTGGGCTGTGACTCGCAGCATTTCTGACTCAGGAGACACGTGATGAGCTCATTGTCCTGAGCAGATCCAGGCTGTGGGGTTTGGGACATCACCAAATCGCTGATCTGCTCATCAAATAAGGGTTGTGTTCTTCCAATCAGCTTTCCTGGGCATTCCCAGGATTCCACACCCCTGGCAGTGCCCAAGGGCAGGTTGGAGCAGCCTGGGACACTGGGAGGTGTCCCTGCCCATGGCAGGGGTGGCACTGGGTGGACTTTGAGGTCTGGAACGTTGGAGTTGATGGCCCTGGATGTATTTTCCAGGCTTTAAAATGCAGCAAGGCACGATGAGGGTGCCCTTGTCCCTTCCTCTGCAGCTCCCCCAGGGAATGACTCACAGAAAGCTCGTATTTATATACCAGGGATGAGCAAAACATGCACAGCAGGAGAAGGTCCTTCAGCTTTCCTTAACACTTCCATCTCCAGAGAAACAGGGAGGGAATCAATCAGTCCATCCCAGCCTCCATCCAGAACCTTCTGGGGCAGCCAAATTCTTCTGCCACAGCCACAAATTGCTTTACAACAGAGATCCCCAAAGTGGGACCAGCTGAGGTCGGCCTTCATTTCCCTGAGCCCAGGGAAGGGGCTGAGGGAGCTGGGGGGGCTCAGCCTGGAGAACCTGGAATTCTCTGCATTCCCTGGCAGGGGGTCGGGCTCTGCTCCCAGGGAACAAGGGACAGGAGGAGAGGGAACGGCCTCAGGCTGTGCCAGGGCAGGACATGAGGAGGAATTTCCCCCTGGAAAGGGTGGTGGATGCCCATCGCTGGAGGGACTCCAAAGCCCTGTGGATGTGGCACTGGGGGACATGGGGCAGTGCTGGATTCGATGGCCTCAGAGGGCTCTTCCAACCTCAGCTCCTTCCAGCCCAGCTGATCCCCCAGAGCTCAGAACTGGAGCCAGAGCCCACAACTTCCAAGGAGCCCCTAAGAACAGGCTGCCCTGGGGATTCTGCCTGGCACAGCCACTAAATGCCATTAGAAAAATCCAAAAGCCGCGGCCCGAGGTGGGTTATCCCGGGAGAGCGGCTCCCACGGCTCCAATTAAACAGGGGAGCGCCTCCATTTTTTAAGGATTTCTCCCCCAAAACCTCGAGTGTGACTCAGTTAACAAGGACCTACCCCTGGGTTTTTATGCTCCCTCCGCTGTTCGGGTTTCCATGGCGATCGGCAGGAGCCGATTTTGTCACAATTGCTGCACAATTCTGGGCAAACCCAATGAAGAAATATCCTTTTCCTCTCCTCCTTCCCCTCTTCCCACCAGCTCACCCCGAGAGCCGGAGCTTCCCTAAACCTCCCGAGTTAATGCCCAAACCCCCACCCGGCAGCATCATCAGGATGATGGAGGAGAACAAACCCCATTGCTGTATTCCTGATTGTAAATCTATGAAATGATATAGAAAAACCTCAGGAGGTCTTTTTTGCTCCTCTGCTGCTTTCCATGTGCCCATGGCCGGGCAGGCAAAGCTTGGCTTAAAAAACAATAATTAAATATCTGAAAATAGAGATATAAAATGGAATAGAATGTAAAAATAGAAATACGTAGAAATGTATTTAGGATGGTATGAAATAGAGAATATTTCATATAATATAGGATATATTATATAAATGTAATATAATCATATATTATATTATAAATAAAAATATATTTAAAAATTAAATATCTGAAAATAGAGATCTAGAATGTAAAAATAGAAATACATATAAATGTATGAACTAGAGAAGATTCCGGGATTCCTTGGGCTGCCATCCCCACCCTGTGGATTTGCCCAGAACTGCAGAGTTTCAGCCCAAAATTCACCTCCTGCTGCCACGGGACCCAGGGCAGGAAAGTTTCCTTTTTAATCCCTTTTCTTTTAGCACGGGATTCTCTTGGGAAAAAAAAAAATATCCTTCTGTGAGTCTGCCCGAGGTTGTAACACGGGGGGAATTTGGGGTTTGAGAGAGATGGAGCTTCAGCTTTGTCATCTTCCTCATCCTCACGAACTGTGTCCACGCTCACCTCCCAAAATCTGGGCTCTCCTGGGGTAATAAAGAACAATTCTGTCACTGATGATTCTGTGAGTGAAGAGATGCCTCAGAGGCCTGAGGCTCTCCCAAACCCTGCCCCTGATTTTTGTAGGACCTGGCGTTTCATCCCTGTGGAATTCAGTGTGGTCTGAACTCACAAAATACCCCAAAAACCAGCAGCAATTGAGAGCTGAGACCTTCCCCCTCACAGGGGTCACCTGAGACCAAAATCAGCGACAGAAAAACACCAAAAAAAAGGCATTTCTGAACCTAAACTCCACGTTTCAGACCAGAGGCCAGCATCAGCCTTCGCTTTCTCCAGGAATTCTTTCCAGCTCCTTCCTTTCTGCCCCCGATCCCAAAGGTTCTGTGCTGCCCACAGCCTTGGCTCCAAGGATTCCGTGTCCATGGCGTGCAGGGAGTGTCCACTTCCTGAGCACACCTTTATTCCCGTTTATCCTGACGTTTATTCCCATGGATCCTCCAAAAACCAAGGTGGGAACTCTCTGGGAGAAAGGAGTGAATTTATAGGAGCCCCTTTCCCAAAGGAAGAGTCTGTTCGAAGGAAAATAAAGAAGTGCAAGTTCAGCCAAAGTTTCCAGATGATCCAAAAATAAAGGTGGGGCAAAAAGGAGACATTTGAGTCAATGGAGCTGCTGAAGAAATCCAGGGCATGATTCATTAGCCCCAAAAAAAAATATCCCACCCCCTTTCTGTAGCTATTTCCAAGGAGGTTCATCCATAATTTATGTGGAACAGGAGTGGGCTGTGAGTTCCCCCACGCTGCTCCTGCAGGAATTACTCGGGCTTGGAATCCTCTCCTGCCACCAGCCCAGGAGCCAGAGGAGGGGGATTGAGGGGGGAAGGAGCAGAGGGTGGGAAAGGGAAAGGATTCTGTGGGTATTTCATGTGCAGAGCCCCTGAAACTCTGATCTCACATGGAACCAACGGCATCAGAACAGGGCGAAATTTAAAATAGAAAACATTGATCACAGAGAGAACCAACAGCACTAGAATAGGGAGAAATTTAAATTATAAAACTGGTCTCAGAGAGGATCAACAGCACTAGAATATAGAGAAATTTAAAATACAAAACTGGTCTCAGAGAGGACCAACAGCACCAGAACAGGGAGAAATTTAAAATATAGAACATTGATCATAGCACCAACAGCACTAGAACAGGGAGAAATTTAAAATAGAAAACTGATCACAGAGAGGACCCACAACACGAGAACATGATGAAATTTAAAGTACTATAAAACACTGATCTCACAGAGGATCCACAGCATGAGGTGATGAAGGAATTTAAAATATAAAACTGGTCTCCGAGAGGCCCCACAGCACGAGGTGATGAGGAAGTTTAAAATACAGGAAGACTTGTCAAGGAGGGCTCTGAGCTCATGGGCTGAAGCAGGGAAGTCCCCGAGGGCATGAAATGAATATATAAACCATTCCCATCCCGGGGAGGTTGGGGGGGATTGGAGCATCCCTGCCAGTGGCCCTTCCATCCCAAACCATCCCATGGATCCATGAAGCAGGAATCCTGCACAGCAGGGACACAGTGATCACAGGAATTACTCCAGGAGAAACCCAGGAATTGCCAAAGGGACAATGCAAAGAGCACTCTCCTGGATCCTCCCATCCTGTCACGCAGCTCATCCCTGGATCCTGCACGCCAGGAGTCAGGATTAATGCCCTGATTTTGTCCGAGTTATTCCACCTTTATTTTGTTTCGTGGCATCTCTTCCCAGGGCGGACAAGGCCCTTTTCCTGGGCTGGGGGCTGAGCTCCCTTTGGGAGTTCCCATGGAATAAGCAATGAATCCCAATCCCTCCCTTGGGATGGCACTGCCAGGGAAAAGGCTGGGGCTGCAGCAGGGGGAGGATCCTGGGCTGCTCTCCTTGGGATGTCCAGCATGGGATCAAACTCCAGAGCTGTGGAGTGTCCCACAAAACTCAGTGTGTTCCCTCCCCAGGAGTGGGAGGAGAGCAGATCTTCCTGGAAACAGCAGGACTTGGATTACAGAGCTGCCCCTTTCTCCCTCCTCTGGAAATCCTTCCCCAGGATTATTGGGAGATCACCGGGTGACAAACCAGGTTATCCCAGGAAAGGCTTTCCTGGGCTTCCAAAGGAATGAGTGTTTTTCCAAGGGTGTCTTCCCAATTCTGACCCAGGAGTGTTTCCCTGCATCGGGATTTGGGATATCCAGATTTTCCAGGGATATCAAACTGCATTAAGGGCAGTAAATATGGGCAGTTCCCACTGTCCAAACGTGTCACTGGGAGAAGGATGTGTTACAGAACTGGGACAGGAGCTGCTGGATAAGCCCTGGAACCACCACCATCAAATGGCAGGAGAAACGGGACACCCAGAAAACCAAAGGAGGAAAAGATGTCCCAACCCAAAGCCAAGCCCTGCAAAGCTGCCAGGACCCTGAGTTAACAGAGACTCCCATTCAAGGACATTAAATCTCTTATTTAGAACCAAAAAAAAAGTTTTCCCTAAAACTATGACCTTCCTGATAAAAAGCACCAAGGAAAGGGCGCGTGGAGGGTTTGTTGTTGGCTGAGATGGATTTTGACACAGATCTCACCCCAAACCACACCCAGCCAAGGGCACAGAGCACAGAGGCTGCTGGGGGAGGGGGGGACATTCCCGGAGGGGGGGGCACCCCTGGGAACGCCGACCCCAAAATTCCCAGCGGGAACAGCAGCTCTGACACCTTGTGGGGGTTGTGGAAGGTCACAGAAATCCACTTTGTTTGGGTCAGGGAGGGAACCCCAACATCCCTCCTGTGTTTTAAGGATGATTCCCAGGTTTATCAGAGGGACAGGGGAAGGCAGGTGAGTCCTTGCTCTCCCTCATCCCACTGCCCCCCTCGTTACCAGCAGCCAAAAATTAACAGCAGAGAAGAGACACGTTGTTGCTCTGACTCCCAACTGTCAAACTATCCCTTATCCAAAGGTTTGGATGGGAGATCAGGGCAAAATTCCTGGCTGGGAGGGTGGGGAGGGGCTGGGCTGGGATTCCCAGAGAAGCTGTGGCTGCCCCTGGATCCCTGGCAGTGTCCAAGGGCAGGTTGGGATCCCTGGGACAGTGGGAGGTGTTGGGGTGGGAACTGGGTGAGCTTTGAGGTCCCTTCCCACCCAAACCATCCCAGGATTCCACGATTGCTTTTCTCACATTTAACTATCATCCAGGAGCTCTGTCCAACAGAAGATCTTTTAAACATGACAACTGTATTTTCTGGGGCTTTATGGAGGCAGAGTCCTGAAGATGATCCACCCCCGGCTGTCCCACCTCACCCTCACTCCAACACGGATCAGTCCAGCACCTCTTTCTCCCCAACTCGCCCCAAAACCCAAAGAATTTAACAAAAAAAACCCCTCTCTTTCTGTCCCTCCCACCATCTCCTCAAAGCAACAGAAGATATTTCAGCAAAGCCGGGTCTGGAGCTTCCTCCACATTCAGCACAATCCCCCGGGATGGTGGTTGGTGTCCATAGAAACCGCGGCACATCCCGGAGCTCCCGGAATGACACCCCTGGAGCCCTCACAGCCCGGAATACTGGGGGAGAAAAGCAAACTGGTGGGACTGGAAGGAGGGGCTGGGGCTGGATTTAACTCAGGGTCCAGCAGGATCATGTGGGAATTCCCAATCCAGCCTCCTCACTGCACCCTGCAGCCATACCCTGGGTTTAGGTTTAGAGATGCAATTCATTATATATACTTATGCCCCGAATGTTAATAAAGAGATTTTTTAACTCTTCCCAGCCAACACAACCCTGGTGTTCTGCTCCTCCAATCCCCCGTTGTAACATCACTGCTGCCTGAAGAGAATTCATTTTGTAGGTCACGCTCCAAAAATACACGTAAACAAACCCCCCCAGTGAGAGCAGAGACACAGGCTCCCAAATCCCCCAAATTTGGGGTGAGGAGCAGCCAAATCCAACCTTCCCCCCCGTCCCTACACCAACCTGGGCTATAAATATCCCAATTCTTTTTGTGACTCGGGGCTATTTTAAACCCAAACCTTGTTGCCATGGGGACCATAAGCCGGTCAGCACATCTGCCTGGGGAGCAGGAATTTTTAAAGGGAGACAATTCCAAAGGTTCCCACACGCAGAGGATCCCGTTTGGCCTCCCAGGGATGTGAGGATCCCGGGAGTTTCGGTGCTGAGCACGGGGATCGCGCTCCCCGAGGACACGGATCCACGGGAGGGATGTTTGTTTGGAGCAGCTCCTGGTTTGCTTGCAAACACTCTCACAAATCCTTCCCCTCCCTCCCAGGGAACACCAAGTGGGAACTTAATTGGAGGTTCAATTAGCGCGTTAAGAAGCGTTCAATTAACGTTCCCGGTGACACAGAAGATCCCCAAACCTGCAGTGTTCCAGGGGGGGCAGTGGGATGGGCAGGGGTCTGTCTGAGGAGGGGGTGGCAGGGTTAAGGAGGGAAGTCAATTTTCCTGCCCTTTGTTTCATAATTACAAAAAAAATAAAGAAATTCCATTTCAGTTCCTTCTCCTGTTATTTCAAGCCTGTGAAGGTTCACGGAATCCTGGAATATCCTGAGTGGGAAGGGACCCACAAGGATCATCAATCCAAGCCCAGGCCCTGCACAGACCCCCCAACAATCCCCCCCTGTCCCCAGAGGATCATCCCAACCCTCCCGGAGCTCTGGCAGCCTTGGGAAGGGCCCATTCCCTGGGGAGCCTGGGCACTGCCCAACCACCCTTCCCTGAGATCCAACCTCACCCCTCATCCCAACACAGCTTCCCAAAGGCTCACCCCACAGGGAATGCTGGAGAGGTGCCACCTCCATGTCCCCCAGCCCCCCGAGCCTGCCCAGGTTCCACCTCTGGCGATGGAAGGCTCTCCTCATCCAAGGATTCTTTGGATCGTCATGGTTGTCACCGTCAGCCTCACCAGGGCTCCAAACCCAGCGGTGGCACGGGCAGGACACACCCCATGGGATGTGCCCCAGCTCTGCCCCTTCTCCCAGAGCCACCTGTGAGGCCACCATGGCCAACACACCCACAGGACCCGGCGCTGGGTGGCCCTGGAGCCACCCGGGACAGCGGAAGGTGTCCCTGCCCATGGGACTGGGTGACCTTAATGTCCCTTCCAAGCCCAACCGTGCCATGATTTGTGGATTCTGTGACACCCACGGAACACCCTGAACTCACAGGACCTTCTGTGAAGTGACCCCGTGGTGCTGAGTGGAAGAGAAAACTGCAAACCCCAGGGGGACTCATCTGTCCCTCGGGGCAGCAACACCCCCAGGGGACACTCCACTCCGAGCCTTCTTCACTCCTCCCTGTGATTTAACCAAAATACACAGAATTACACGGTCAAACCTTATTTCACAAACTAAATCCACTGCCTTTTTACTCCTGAAATGGCTTAACTGGAGGGCTGGTGCTGCTGGGTGAGCTCAGCACCCCCATCCGGGCGATGTCACGGCCGTGCCAACCTGTTCTTTGGGGGAAAGGGCTCCATCCTTTATTCACCTGTCAGATGCTTAAAGAGCTTCCAAATGCTGCACAGAGGGAAAAAAATAACAGCCTCGTGGAATAATCACACTCCATGACAGTAAGATGTACTTTAGAAATTAATGACTCATCGCAGGATTGAGCTCAGCCTGGAACTCTTGAGCTGCTCCTCTGCACGTTGGGTTCCATCCACCTCATCAGGGTGGGATTTTGAGGAATGCCTGGATCCTGGAATGCCCCACCCTGGCACCTCCTGCACCCCAAAACACCCTGAGCTGCTCCAATACTTTCCTTTTTCCCTCTCAGCATTTCATGGGGAAAAAAAAATTCCACTTCAAAAGGGAAAAATTCCACTTCAAAAGGGAAAAATCCCCCTTCACAAGCACTGCCAGAGATGCAGCACCAGGTGTGACTTAAGTCTTGAAAGAAAATTGGCTTTAACTTCCAACTGTCTCTAAAGGAGCAGCACAAAACTCCCCGAAATAAACTGCACCTCTAAATATAGATTGACAGGGAGTTAAATGTCCTTGGGCTGCGCGGGGACACTGGGTGGCTTCACCTGAAACACCTGGCACGAGTTGGGAAGGATTTCCACTCATCAATGGGAATGATTTTATTATTTTATATTATTATTATATTATTTTATGATATCATTTTATTCAGGAAGGTTTTATTCACAGGCCCTGCTGATACTGAACTGAGCCCCAAGGCCACCAGGTGCCACATCCACATGGATTTCACATCCCTCCTCCACAGCCCTGCCCCTTCCCACGAAGAAATTATCCCTAAAATCCAACCTAACCCCCCCCCTCTGCTGCAGCCTGAGGCCCTTTCCTCTTGTTCTTCTCCACAGGTCACTTTTAATTTTTCCTCAGTGAAATAAACCCCGTTCAAAACCCCAGGGAATAAAAACGTTGCTAAAAGTGGGGAAAAACCCAAACTGTGTGCCCCTGACAGGTGGCACAACAAGGGGTGGGAACACCAAGTCTCCCAGCAAACACAGCCAGGAATTATTCCGTGGGGAATTATTCCGTGGAATTACGAGCCTCCAGCTGCCCTACTTAGTGTCTTATAATTGACTCCTGTCCCTCGAGGGGGCTCTTAACTAGAATTGAGTCAGAGGAGCAATTCTGGGCACCCACTCGGTGCTCCAATGCCTCCCTTAACGCCTTCAGTGCCAGCTTGGGTGGCAGCCTGGGATCCCACTCACTCGTGGGGTTGTGCTGGGCTGATCCCCAGCACATTCCTGGCTGCACATTCCCCACATTCCCGTGGATTCAGCACGTTGGACCCTCTGTGTTTTCTGCCTGTGTGGGGGGTGGAAAGAGGTGCAACCCCTCATCCAAACCTTATTCCCTTCCTGAATGACATTAATCAGTGGATTGAAAGCAGAGATGAACCGCAACATAACGAACGGTCAATTAACGAGTTCACACCTCTCCCGGCACACAGGATGGGATTTCCATGGGAATTTCAGACCTGGACAAGGAGCTGGTGCACAATTCTTAACACACACACACACACTCTCTACAAGAGATTTAAACTCCTTTGGGGCACTTATTGCAGATCCAACTGACAGAATTCCTGTTGGGTTTTAAATGAGACCAGCACAGTGTTCCTTGAAGTTAATTCCTGCTAGGGGGACTTCATGTTCCCCTTGTGCTTGTGGAGCCTGGCTGGATTAGGGAAAACTTCCCAACACCTCATTTTCCTCCTCAGACCTGGCAGTGCCCCTCCAGGGTGTGAAACAAGGGGGGGCAGGAGGGGAGCGAGTCCCCCCACCCTCCCAAAACCACACGAGAGACACAGGGAGCTTCCCAAAATCCCACGGCCTGTCCTGCTCCCTTGGCCACCGAGCGCTCCGTGACACCAATGACCCCCTGCCCGAGCCACAGGGCATCAAAATCCACCTCTGGAAACCACATCCCTGCCCAGCTTCCCCAGGACGCCTCCCAGCAACGCCTCCTCGACACCCCACACGGCCCCGAAATTCCTTTATCCTTGGTTCAACTCCAGCTCCCACCGGCTGAGCTCACACACAACACCCAATTCCTGCCGAGCTGCGCTCCGTGACAAGGAGGTGCCACAAAGCCACACCGAACTGCCCCTGGGGGATTTAAATCCTGAGCACCGCACAGGACAAGTGTCCCCAAAGCCACCGAGGGGCCCCGGCTCGGCTTTCCTTGGGCTTCCCGGAATTTCTGCTGAAGCCACCGAGGAATCCGGGACAAAGGTCTGTGCCCTGAGAAGCGCTCCACCTCCTCGGCTTTTAAATTAAATCAGGGACGTTTCCTCCGAGCAGCACCTTTCGAGGCGAGGGATGCTGCCAGGGAGGCTCGGGGTGTGGGGCTGTGCTTCCCCGAGGGCAGGCAGGAGCGGGGGACCGGGAACAGAGATGGAAAAGGGGAACAGGGGAGGGGGAAGGGTTAGCAGGGGTTCCATGCAGATGGAGGCACAGGGTGCTCTGTAATTAGCGCTGAGGAGCCCCAAACCGAGCTGCCCATGCTCTCGACACCTTCACAAGATATATTCCCCCCCCACCCCCAGCCCCTGGAAATCCTAAAGCCAGAGCTAAAACCCTCATCTCCCGTTCCCTGAGACGAGCGCATCCCTCGTCCTCGGCGACAACCAGCGGATGAGCCCCGCGGGTCCATCGCGGCTCGGGAGGCGAAGGAAGGCGAGCGCATCCCATCCCATCCCATCCCATCCCATCCCATCCCATCCCATCCCCGGCGCTCAGCCCGCCCAGCCGCGGCCCCGGTGGGCGCTGGAGGGGTCAGAGCCCCGAGCCGAGCCCGCCCGGAGCATCCCCGGAGCTCACCTGGCGCAGGATGAAGCTGGTGGAGGTGGTGCTGCCGTCCGAGCGCTTCAGGCGGCTGCGGCGAGTGGCGGNGGAGAGCTGGAGAGGGACTGGGGACAAGGGATGTAGGGACAGGACACAGGGAATGGCTTCCCAGTGGGTTAGATGGGAGATTGGGCAGGAATTCCTGGCCCAGGGTGGGCAGAGAAGCTGTGGCTGCCCCTGGATCCCTGGCAGTGTCCAAGGGCAGGTTGGAGCAGCCTGGGACAGCGGGAGGTGTCCCTGCCCATGGCAGGGGTGGGATGGGATGGGCTTTAATGTCCCTCCCATCCCAAACCATCCCAGGGTCCCACAGTGCCGCTGGCTCAGTGCTCAGACGTGCCGCAGATTCTCGGGACCAGCCGCACCCTCTGAGCTCGGTTTAACCCCCTCAAGCTGAGCCACGACCCCCAGGACCTCAAACCCCAGGGCACGTCCATGAGCATCAACTTCCAGACATAGAAATCCCACAGGTTCCAGGGCACGGAGGAGACAAAGGCTGAAGGGATTCGCTTGAAGCCAAAATCTGTGGAAGAGCTGGAAGCAGGACCTGGATTTCCTGCTTCCCTCTGCTGTGCTTCACCTCCAGGCACATCACACCTCCCACCGGGATGAGGAGGAGGAATGAGGAATGTGCCTGGCTTGGGAATGATCTCCCCCCTGCTCCCTGTCCCTCACTCCACACCCCAAATCCCTGGGTTCCTCACAGCAGCAGCAGCCTGGTTCCCCTGCCCAACACCAATGTGGGTCACCAAGGCTGGAGTCTAAATCAGATTATTTTTACATTCAGCTCCAGCGTTAAACTGGGCCTGGGAAGGCACTTTTCTTTAAAGATTCGTGGTGGGGTGGCTGATTTTCCAAGGGAAGGGTCTGCCCAGAAACCCAAGGGATCGGGGTCTCACTCCTGCTTGAGATCCAGAAGGAAGAACAAACCAGCACCTCCCAGTAATTCAGGATGTAACTGGGATTTGTGAGGTTCACCGCCAGCCTGAAGTGACCCCAAACCAAAGTGACAGCTCCAAAGGACTGTAAAAAACCACAAAACCCGGGGGTTTGTGTGTCAAGAACAACGTCTGGGGCAGCTCTCAGGGGTTCTCAGGGTTTGGGTGTCCATGCCCAGCAGGATCCAAGCACAGGGATTCATTCTTCTGGGGGAATTCCTCATGGAATCCGGAGTCCTCAGGTGTGTCCAACAACCTCCCAGTGCAGAGATGAAAACCAGGACAAAAATCCCATTTCCATGAGGAAATAATTCCCAGGGGAGGGCTCAGCTCCACAGCAGGGATGAAAACCAGGACATAAAATCCCATTTCCCTGAGGAAGTAATTCCCAGCTCCACACCCCTCCCAATGAACACACAGCAGCACAACTTTGGAGGTTTCAACAAGGATTTTTACCACAGCCAAGGTGCTGGTCACAGGGGGGGTGTGACAGAGGGGACACCCCCACACCCACCCCAGCACAAAAATCAACCTGTTCTCAGTACTTAACACCCAGAAAAAACCCCACATGCCAGTAAAACCCTCGTCAGAAAGGTGCCCAGGCTCCATGAAAAAGCAGGAGATCTCTGCTCAGAGTTGCTGATAGAAAAGGTACAAACCCTAAGGTAGAAACGTGGAGTTCAGCAGAAACCCTTTGGCAGCAGGTTGGAGTTACAATCAGGCCTTAAAAAATAAATAGGATCGTGTGAAGAGGAAACACCAAACCCCCAGCCCCGGTTTAATAATAATTAAATTATTTTACACTATCTACAAGTTGCATATCACAGAGTTGGGAAGGGAAGAGGGGAGAGGAGGACAAATCCTGCTCTTAGGAAAGGTAGAGCTGGAGAATCCCAGACAAAGGAGATAAAACTCCGACAATCAAAGCTCCAAACAACAGGAATTCGGAAGAGCAGCGTTGAAAAATCCACGAATTCCCTCAAAATCCTTCAGTATTGCCGTGGTGTGTTGTTTGTGCTGAGCCACTTCCAGGGGACAAACTCAAAAGGGAGGGCAAACCCCTCCCTTTTCCAATTGCACATCGAGATAAAAAGTGATTTTAAGAGCAGCTCCTCAGCCCCTGGTTGGTGCAAATGAGGAGAAATCTGTGATAATGGAATAAAATGTGAATTTAACTGCAAGGGGAGGGGGGGTTATCAATCAAAATCCGGGAATTCCGACTTGGGACAAAACTGAGACTCTAAAAATTACTTGTTTAGGCAACTGGGAGATTTCCTGATTATTCCCTGTTGGGACAGGGATGAGTGTGACCTTCCCACGGCGAGGAGGGAGAAGGAAGAGAACAGAGGGACCTTCAGAGCTGTTAGACAAGAGGAGAAAGAAACCCCACATTCCCAAAGGACAACCCAGCTCAAATGTGCAACCCCCCACCCCTTCAAAAAGTGCATCAGGGAAGAAACTCCTGGATTTTCTTCTCCTGGATTTTCTTCTCCTGGCCACCAAGTGCCACGCTGTGATTCCTCCTCCAGGGACAAGGTGGTTGTTTTCCACTCCCCAGCACCTGGATTCAGCCCCAAATTCCACCTTTCCCAAGGGTGCAGGAGCTCCCCTGTGATCCAGGGTTATTGCAGGCAGAGGAAGGAAATCCAAGAGAGGGAGAACCTCCTGGTCCCACCGAGACAATTCCTGCCCCTTGGGGAGGGAACAGGGCAGAGCCTCTCAGTCTTAAGGAGCTCCAAACATTCCCCACCAGGAATGAGGACACTCCTTCACTTCCAAACACATCCCCCAAAAAAGAAAAGATTCTGTGCGAGTCCCCACTGCTCAGCACCCTGGATCCAGCTGGGAGCTCTTCCCCAGGGGGCTCGTGCTTCCAGTGCCAAAGGACAAGGGAATTCCAGGAGAAGTCGTTGTTTTCCTCAGGAAGGACACACCAGTGCTCTGGATTTTTGTTTTTGCTCTATTTCCCAGGGGATCCTGGAAACCCTCCTGGCAGCTCCCACTCCAAAGTGCAGAGATTCCCTAAAGGAATGGCAGGAGGCACCAGAGGAGACATCCCAGCCTCCTCCACTTCCCAGGAAACACGTGGACAGGGGGAGGATTTTGGGGACAATCTTTCGAGATCCGGCGATTCGGGGGAATCTGGAATTACTTCAAACCCATCCCCTGATCTTGTTCAAGGTGCAGATCACCATCAGAGCCGGTGCCTGGTTTTACTCTGCAGGGTTATCAGGGGAAGGAAAAACGCACTTGGATTGACAGGGATCATCAGGCCGGGCGGTCGCTCCTGGATTGGGGAATGTGAGCTGGCTCAGAGCAGAGGCTGCTGGTGGAAACTGGGTTGTTGCTGGAGCGGGGAGTGAGCGGGGAGTGCCACGGGGTAACCCCCCGCTCCTGGAGGCAGAGCGTTGCTCTGGAACGCTGCCATGTCTGCAGGGAGCCCCACCTGCGGCTGGGGGAAGGGCTGAGGCAGCGCCGGGTCAGGGCCTGGGCTGCGGGGAGACAACACACACGTCACTGTCACCAACCACTGCCACCAACCACCTCACCTCACTGCCACCACCACTGCCACCAAACACATCACCCCACTGCCACCACTGCCACCAACCACCTCACCCCACTGTCACCAACCACCTCACCCCACTGCCACCAACCACTGCCACCAACCACCTCACCTCACTGCCACCAACCACTGCCACCAACCACCTCACCCCACCACAATGGGCTTTTCCAGCTGTAAAATACATTTTTCCCCCAGGCACACCCTCGTCCCCTCAATCAGNCACTGCCACCCCCCTGCCTGCTCCTGTGGTAGAACACCACCACCACAATGGGCTTTTCCAGCTGTAAAATACATTTTTCCCCCAGGCACACCCTCGTCCCCTCAATCAGCTGCACCCCCCAGGGCTCCCCCCCGTTTCTCTCCCATTTCCATACTTTTTGTGCCTGTAACTTGGTGGGGTTTTACGGTTTTTACAGGGAATAAAAAATACATTTTCATCCAGCAGCTCAATAACTGCTCAGTGATCCTCCCCCCCGGCTCAGGACACTCTGTGAAATCCATTAAATCAATATATCCAATACCCCTGAAAATCCATTTTTGCTCTCTGCCCGGTTACAGCTGAAACCTGAGGTTTCTTCCCAACCCTCCCCCCTCAGAAACTTCCCAGGAAAACCCTCCTGCACCATCCACGTTATCCCTGGTAACATCCCAGTAAAACTGGGTGTTGTGCTCCCCCAAATCCTGTGTCACCACGAAGGGGACGGTGACCAAAGCAGCACAATTCCCACCTGGAATGAGGGATCCATACCTCAGGTAAGCAGCTGGAGCGGGCTGGGGGGCTGCAGAGCTGAGGCTCTGAGGGCCCAGGCTGTACCCTGGGGACATGGACACCTGCTGGACTCCCTGCAGCAGGAAATTCCCACCGGGATACGACTGGCAAAGGGAAAAAATTAAATAAATCACAAAGCTTTGGCACCTTCTGGAACGAAACCACCCCAATATTCCGCTGAACCCTTCGGTTTGTTGCATTTCTGGGCTGAGTAATGCGAGATTTCCTCAAAATTCAGGCGTGAGGGGGTCACTGGGGGTGGGGTTGGGAGGATTTATGGGCACTGGGGGAACAGCTGGTCCCAAATAACCGTGATCCCGCATTTGTGCCCCCCCTGGAAGCAGAAACAGCCAACTCCGGTCGTCTTTGGGCTTCAATTACTTCCTAACCTCCAAATATAATGAATTTTCCATCGTTAAGGACACGGGATTACTTTTAACTGACATATTTTCAGATCCAGCCGTTGCCATGGCAACTATTCTTTTCCCACTGAACAATTAACATTAAAGTAAAATTCACTCTGAGTGAAAAAAACCCTCCATTTTATGCTTTAACAAAAAAAATAAAAATTTCTCTTTCTCCCTCTATTATTTTCCATTAAAACAGGAATTTGGCACATTGGGAAAACACTGTGGGTTTAGAATATGAATATAGAAAACAATATGGATTTAGAATTAATAAATATATTTTTTGTATGTATTTTAAGTGATAAAATGCTGATTTTTTAAAAAAAAAGAGCTAAAAGCAAGAGTGTTGGTAATGAATATTATATTCCCATTCCCTCAGTGAGATAAGGGGAACACTTCACTTGGCTGCTGGAAAACACACAGTTCCCAGTGAAAAGGACTGGGATCACGGGAGGAACCTTTGGGAATAAATCAGGTTTTAATGGAAAGGCCACAGGAAGTCCCCCGGGGAACGGGGGCCTGGGATCCCGGGCAGGGCAGGAGGCGTCCCCAGGGTGTCCCCAGGGCTCCAGAGACACTGACCTGCACGGGGACACCGGAGGAGGTGGCTGGGAACGCAGCAGGGTGGTGCAGTTTGGAGTAGGCTGAGTACATGGGGCTCTCGTTCACCAGCTTGTTGTAGAGCTCCAGAGCTTCCAGAACCTTCACGTTGAGCTCCGACAGCTCCGAGTGTTTCCTGTGCCAAAACAAAGCCGGGGGACACACTGAGCTGCTGACTGGGAGGGCTGGGATAAACTGGGAAAGGAACCCTGGGGAGGGGGACAAGAAAGAAACCAACCCCTGGGGAGGGGGACAGGAAAGAAACCCCTGGGGAGGGGGACAGGAAAGATGAGGAAACTGGTGCTCTGGATTTGAGAGGTGCCAAAGGATCCCTCCCACAGGACAAGCAGCTCCCGGGTGCAATTCCTGCTCTCCTCACCCCCAAATACCCTCAGGGATCACAGAATCATGGAATGCTCTGGGATTTTGAAGCCCAGGTTCAACCCCAACACCTCCCACTACCCCAGGCCGCTCCAGCCTGGCCTTTGTCTTGTAAGAATAAAAAATAAAATATTGTTACAGCCACCCAGTGAGGTGGATGAGTGAATAGGAGCAGCTTTGTCAGGCTCACCTGTCTATCTCCTCCAGCTTCTCATCTATCATTGGGCCCATCTGCTGGCAAATGTCTGTGAAGGCAAAGCACTGAGGCACTTAAAAAGTCTGCACAATTAATTAATGCGGAGCTTAAACGCAGCCAAAAGCATTGATGGAAACAAGCAACTGGTTTTTGAGCGTGGCTGGGTAAAAATACCGCGTCCCATTTTCCTTATTTCAGTGAAAGCCGAGTTTGGAGCTGGGATTTGGGTCCTGCATGAGCTGGGAGCGATGCAAATTGCTCTGCCAAACACGGAGCTGCCTTGGAACTATTAAATTAAAATTAAATTCATGCACAGAGCCCCACACTCCCACTGTGAGAGAAAACGTTTCCCAGCACTCTCTCAGCACAGACCATGGTTCCTCCAGGCTTAAAATAAACACAAAAGAACCACCAGCTCAAGCCACAAAAAAGAATATGTATAAAAAAATTAAAATCTCAGTGCTGCAAGTACCTTCCGAGTCCAGAAGATCAGGGGAGTCCAGCTTTAAATCCGTGGGATCTATGCTCTGAAGCACCTGCAGTGTTTTATCCATCTTGTCCTGAAAGGTGGAGAGAGGATTCAGAGCTTCTCCTTCCCAGCCATGAGAGAGGCTCTTGGCATTCCCAAACACAACATCCCTTTTCCCACCAAGATTTTTCTGCCAACATTCGCCATCCAAAGGATGCAGAGGCTCAGCTGTACTCTGTATTTCACACCACTCCCGTACCTCATCTATATAAACTGGCTCTGGCTCTGCTTTCCTCATCTCCTCTGCAGCATCCTCAGCAACAGGGATTTTATCCACAGCAGCTGGAAGAACAAAGAGGAGTTTCCTTTTCATTTTCCCCTGGTACCCCATCAACTCTTTGAAGGGCAGAGAGACTGGAGTGAGTTTTTAAGCAGTGACGTCATTCTCGTGCCCCAAAACTCAGCAGATTTGACATTTTAAAGCACGTTTTAAAGGGATTTGTGTGTCAGGTGTCGGTGACAGAACCCGATTCCTGTGGCAGGGGAAGGGGGAGTCAGTGAGGAAATAAAAATTCCCAATGAAAGGATCCAGGAGTTTTGGGGGACTCACCTGCCTCGGGCTCCACGCTGAGGTCAGAGGTGACAAAATTGGATGGGAACAGTCCCACTCCTCTGTGGTTCTCCCCCTTCCACCAGTTGGCATCGCTGGGGAAACAAAGGTGGGGTTAAAAAAAAACCTGAATAAATTAAACCAGGGATGTGTTTGGGGGGTGCTTTTTATGGGAAAACCTGGGAGTACAGAACATTTCCAGAGCCACAGAGGGGAAGGACCAGAGGGTGAGGAATCACTCAAAACTTCCCACAATCCATCAATGCTTTATGTTTATTCCTCGACAGCCTTTTATAGCTGTATATACATCCAGGGGTCACAGCAAGAATTATTTGAGCTATTTTTAATCAGTTTTATCCCTCAGAACTTCCCACAATCCATCAATTCTTTATGTTTATTCCTTTATAGCTGTGTACACCTCTAGAGGTGACAACAAGTGATCATTTGAGCTGGTTTTTAACCCCTTTTATTAATCTGAACTGGGATTTAGCAGGGCTGGAAGTGGCTGGAATTCAGCCCTGGGATGCCAACATTTCCCTCAAACCCCACAAATTGCATGAAACACCCGAGTTTCCCTGCACTGAGGAGAAAAACCTGGGGGATGGAAAGGCAAAAAAAACAGGAAGATAAAGGGATGTGAAAGAGAAAAAAGCACCCAAAGGGGAAAAAAAAAAAAGTGCTTTTGCAAGGAAAGGAGAGCTGTGGGATCAGGAACCTCCGTGTGTTATACCTGTCGTCCAACACAAAAATTATCTCTCCACTTTTAAAGGTGAGCTCATTGTCCTCCACAGCTTCAAAGTCATACAGGGCTCGCACCTTCCTCAGGCTGGCAGAGGGCTGGGCACCTTCAGCACTCGGGCACAGGGCTTTGGGCTCTGCCTGCTGCTGCTTCTGCTCCTGCAGGGACAACTCGATGGCTGCAATTCAGAGAAAAATAAAAATCAGATGGTTCTCCGGGTGTTTTGGTGTGTGCGAGGGCAGTTTGGAAAATTGTATTTCTCGTGTTAAAGTTTCGGTGAGGAAGGGTTTGTCTCAGCCCCAAATCCTCGTTTCCCTGCTTTTGTACCACCCCCCAGGGCAAGGCTGGGCAGGAACTCACCTTTAGCAATGTCCTCATCTTCTTTGGTTTTGCTGGAGGATGAGCCGTTCTTGGCAGCGCTCGTGGGGGCCTGCAAAGGTGGGGACAGCAGGGAGTTCAGGTTGGCAATTAAAACAAAAATATTTATAATTATATGTGTATTTTTAAAAGCAGCATTGTGTTGTTCCTGGTCCTGCCTTGAGGAATTAAAGGGGTTTTCCACAGGATAAAAAAAAATCACAACTCTTCAGACTCTCAGGAGGTTTTACTTTGTGGAGGAAGGAGAGATTGTCAAAGTTAAAAAAAATAACCACCCCAACTCTCAGTGTTTAATCCAGAGGGGAGTAAATGTGGTGTACGGGAACAGAAGGTGCCTTTGGAATTTTCAGGGATGAGTTCACCTGACATAATGGATGTGAAGGTGTTCAGGGGAATCCAGGGGTAAATGTGGGGGAAAATCCCACCCAATTCATGTGCCAGCTGGACTGGAAGTAAAACCCCAAGGGGCTGGAGCATCCCACAGCCACTGCGAGGCCAGGACAGGGAATGGGCACTGGGAAAAGGGAAGCGCAGCACAGATCCTCTTCCCAAACGTCTCCATTCCACTGCCCTCTGTCCTGGGATGCTCTGCCAGGAACCCCCAATTCCCAGTGTGGCTCTGGAATTGGATCAGTCCCAGGTCCCTAAAAAACCTTCAGAAGACATAAGAAAATGGCCTTTAGCCTGCTCATATTATTCCTATTTTTAAAAAATTCTTGAATAAGCAGAACAGACACAAGGAGGGCCCCAAGTGGAACACCAGGACCCCTCTCTCCTCAGATCCAAAGCTCCCACCACCACCCCCAGCTGCCTTTTCCCCTTGTTCCCTGCCAGGAGCACTGCCCCCCCCTCACCTGGGATCCAGCAGCAGGGAAGGTGACCCCTTCTTCTTTCAGGGATTTGATGGTGGCAGAAAGCAAACTGCACTGGGGGTCCTTCTGAAACTCCTCTGACCACTCCACCATCAGGCTCTTGAGCTTGTCACTCACTTTGGGGTGAGCCTGGAAGACAAAAACGGGCTTGAATCCCAAAATCAGCAGGGAGGGGGAGCGCTGGAATTTAAAACTCCCTTTGAGCCGGTTGGGGGGAGAGTTCAAAGTCAAACCTTTTGGCTTTTCCCACTTCCCACCACGAATTTCTGCCTCTCCACCTCAATCCCAAATAAGGGATAATAAAATCCCAGAAGTTCCCATCACCCCAGTAAATCACCCCCAGCACAACCTCCTCCCGCGGCTGAGGAGGAAAGGGGAGCACTCCCAGACCTATTTTTCCAGGGAAATCAAGAAGCAGCAGAGCTGTGAACTCATTAATTAAGTTCCCTTAATTGCTTCGCTCCACCTCTGCAGCCAAAATCTCCTTTTAACCCATTAACCAGCTCCGTGTCCAACCGGAGCAGTAACTGGGGAAGAGCTGGGGGTGATTTCCAACCCGTCACCCCCACATTTGGATCTGTCCTTTCCTTTATTTCCTCCTCCAACATTCCCAGAACCTCCAGAAAAACTTTCCTCCTCCTCCTCCTTGCAAACACAGAATTCACCCTCCTCACCTTTCCCTTTCGCTTCAGCCCCTAAATTTCCAAATAAAAATAAAAACATTTACCATTATCAAACTAACTGAGCTCAGGAAGAGCCGCGGGTTTGAAGTTTTAATTAAAATTTACACCAGAAATTAAATTTATCGGGGTGGCACTTCTTTAATATGTTAATTTCTGACAGTAAAAATGACACAAGAAAATGTGCTTTAACAAGAATTTTAAGTGCTGAGAAGAAGGAGAAGCTCCCCAAAGCACCCCGAAGGTCATTAATTAATTACCTTATTAATTACCCCTCGGGCTTCCGTGGCGAAATCCCGGGAACAGACTTCCAGGTGGAATATCTTCCCGCAGTTGGCCACGCAGGCTCCTAAAAGCTGCGACAAAAATTCAAATTACAGGCGCTAAACCCACCTCCCGGGGTTAATTAATGACTAATTAAGGGTGACGAACTCACGGTGAGCGCCTGCAGAGCCACGTGGGGCACTTTGTGGTTGACCCTCCTCATGATGGCTTTGAGGCAATCCTTGGGCCTGCCAAAAAATTGGAGGTAAAGGGGATTTTATTCGGGATATTTTCAGCATAATCCGCGTGCAACGAGGTGAATTTGGGTGGGTTTACGGTCTATGATTTANTAATATTAAATGTTAATAATATTAATATTAATTATACCATAATATTAAGTGTTGATAATATTAGTGATAATTATCTCATAATAACATTAAATGTCAATAATATTAACATTTTATTGTCTCATAATAATTATATTATTATTTCTAGAAATATAACTTTATAAACATAAATATAATTATATTAATTATTATTCGGTATTAAATATACATTTATTTATTAGATTGTATTATGTCATCATATTAACTGTTAATAATAGCAAAAACAATTATAACACTAAGTGTTAATAATATTAACCGTAATTATCTCATAATTCTAAGTGTCACAAACAACTTTTAAATTACATTCTAGACAAAATTCTACACATCCTAAATGACTCAAGCATCCCACACATGAATGGAGCTTTAATTAAAGATTTAAATCACCTTCCAATTCCACTCATTCCCCTCCATCCCAAGTGAGCCTTGTTCCCATCCCTATTTTTCCCTCTATTTTTCCCCCCTCAGCCTCGTTCTCCCACGGACCAAACACCAATTTCTCCTCACAAACACCTAAAAAAAGGTGTTTTGTTTTGGTTTTTTAAATTTTCCTGCCTGAAACGCCCCCCAGGGAACCCCAACTCACCCGTTTGGGGCGCTCCCAACCCTGTCACAGATGTCCAGGATGAGCCCCCAGTCCTCGCTGGTGTTGAATTCATTGGTGGCTTTCTCTGGAAATTAAACAAAAACCCCACAAAACAAATCATAATTTATTCAGTCTCATTTATTTCCAATTATTCCATTTATTTCCTATTAATTATCCCATTTATGTCCTATTTATTATCCCATTTATTTCCGATGATTCCATTTATTTATTTGCAATGATTCCACTTATTTCCTATTAATTATTCCATTTATTCCCTATTAATTATCCCATTTATTTCCTGTTTATTATCCCATTTATTTCCTGTTTATTTTCCCATTTATTTCCTGTTTATTATCCCACTTATTTCCTGTTTATTATCCCACTTATTTCCTATTAATTATCCCACTTATTCCCTATTAATTATCCCATTTATTCCCTATTAATTATTCCATTTATTCCCTATTATTCCATTTATTACCTATTATTCCATTTATTACCTATTATTCCATTTATTACCTATTAATTATCCCATTTATTCCCTGTTTACTCTTCCATTTATTTCCTATTCTTCCATTTATTTCCTATTAATTATCCCATTAATTTCCTATTCTCCCATTGATTTCCTATTACAAAAAAATGTATTTATTTCCTCTTACAAACCCCCAGGGAATGCTGGGACGGGTTGGCTCAGAAGGGGCATCAAAACATTTATTTCCACCCCCATTTTTGTGGGTTTACGGCAAGCATAATGTCATTTATTTATTATTATTTTTAGCCCCGAAGCTTTTGGCGCTCAAGCCTCTCATTTCAGGGCCACCAAAAAGCCCGCTCGTGTCTTGGTTTTCAGGACCGAGGCAAATCCGCACCCCCGAAACACGAAATAAATCCGCCTTGGCACAGAAATATCTCGGGTTTTGTACACGGAACTCACGGGCCCAAAGTGAAAAACGAAAGGAACTGAAGGTGATTGCAGCCCGGCCCCCCCTCCTGTGGGGAGTGTCAGAGAAACCCAGGTGCCCCCTGAGCCTCCTCCTCTGCAGCCTGAGCCCCTTCCCC
>WEKX01007166.1:1196-89448 GCA_013390025.1 Pitta sordida
TGAGGAGCGACTGAGAGAGCTGGGGTTGTTCAGTCTGGAGAAGAGGAGGCTGAGGGGAGACCTTATCGCTCTCTACAACTACCTGAAAGGGAGGTGTAGCCAGCTGGGTGTTGGTCTCTTCACTCTGGCTACAAGTGATAGAACAAGAGGACACAGTCTTAAACTGCGTCAGGGGAGATTTAGACTGGACATTAGAAGGAACTTTTTCACAGAGAGGGTGATCTCTCAGTGGAATGGGCTGCCCAAAGAGGTGGTGGAGTCACCGTCCCTAGAGGTCTTTAAGAAAAGGTTGGATGGTGTGCTTGGTGGCATGACCTAGATATTAGGGTAGTGTGTTATAGGTAGGATGGTGTGTTGGTAGCAGGATGGCAACAGGTTAGGTAACAGGTTTGGCTAGGTTAGGTAATAGGTGATAGGTTGGACTCGATGATCTCTAAGGTCTTTTCCAACCTTACTGATTCTGTGATTCTGTGATTCTGTGATAGACATATACAGCAGTTTCCAGGCAGGGGTTGATTGTTCTCCGAACACATCCAGAGATGGAGGACCTTTGACCCTCTCACACACATCTGGGACTGCATATTCTGATTTCTGGGCATTCACTGAAGCTGTGCTAAAGCCCATGGGTACCAAGGCACCCTGACATGGTTTACTGTAAATACTGTCTGGAACTTGGGAGGGATATGGGAATCACTTGTGAGCCCTGAATTTATGTAAAGCATGTGATTATCTTACTGTGCTTTCAACTGGCTCCTTTTGCTATGAAAAACCGGGGAGTTTAAAATCATTATTGCAGTTAATTGCTAAAAGGAAATGCTGAAAAACCCCGTTTCCTTTCTGTTGAGGAGATTTCTGTGTAGTTCCCCATCTGCTCCCAGCACACACACCACTAACCCCACGTTTTGTTGTACTGTCAGACCTGCTGATGTAGCTCCAGTTGGGTTTGTTTTCAGATCCTGTGCTAGTTTGCTAATTGCATGTTATTTAAGTTAGGTTTGTAAGCCTTTGCTTCCAGACAACAATGATGCTTTTAACACAGTCTAACCCCGGTTTCAGCCCGTAGGTTTGAGCCCACAGACAAGTAGGATCACTGGAACGTTGACTGTGCATGTGTTGTGATAAAAATGTTGTTTTCTGTGTTTAAATGAAGCATCAGAACCTCTGACAGACTGATACAGTGCACCAGAACTTAAATCATTGAATCTGCTTATCTGCAATATCAACATCAATTTGCCTTTTCAGAAATGATAGAATTAAGGGAATAGATGCAGCTTTATTCAACAATAGGGAAGCAGCAGATGGATTGTAGGTCTTTGAATCCACTTAACCTTGTGTGTTATCCATATATTTCCTGGGAAACAAAAGGGTGATGCTCACTGATCCACAGTATATTGTGATCTGCTGTTTCTGTGAAATGCTGCATGGTGACAGAAAAATGCCACCAACATGTAGGGAAATAATCATGGACTGCAAGTGGATATATTGGAACAGGCTGGAAGTCAGAGGAATTCTGAACTTGTCATGCTGACGGTTCTGGAGAGCTCCAGGAATGAGTGGCTTTGTCATGGGATGTGATAAATGAGCTCTGGCAGTGCAGGCTGTGGTTCCTGCTGCCCCTGGCTGTGTGCAGGGAATTAGGCTCCTCTTCTATCCCGTGGATCTGGGCAGGGAATAAGGCTCCTCTTCCAGCTGGTGGATCTTTCCAGGGGAATAAAGCTCCTCTTCCAGCTGGTGGTTCTTCCAGCTCATGGTTTTCCTGCCCGTGTGAGCACTGACAGGATGGAGATTGCAGCATGTGGAAATTCACGGGAGTGTCCCAGCACTCTCTCTGAACTGGGAATGTAAGGGCTGCTGATGTGAAGGTGAGAAACCAACCTTGAGCCTAAAAACCAACAGGGAAAGTGGAGTGCAGCCTGTCCCTGAGGCACTCCTGAGGTGCAGTCCTTGCCAGCAGGTTTGTCAGAATGGTCTGAAATACACATGGAGCAGAAAAACCCAACAGAAATAACTCAGTTTTAAGCTATGAAGTCATAAATCTCTGCTTTTAGGGTATCATGGGGCCAGTTTGGTGTGTGCTCATTTTTTTATTCAGCTTGATGAGGTTTTTATACTCTGCACCATCACTTGCACAGAGCTGCTCTAGGAGGACAGAGGTAGACTGGATGAGGTGCTGAGGGTCATGATATAAATGTTATAGATGTTAGGATTTAGTTGAATTATAGGTTGGACTAGATGATATTCAAGGTCTTTTCCGATCTTATCAACACTGTGATACTGTGGTAACACCACATGATCCTTTGAAATTGCACATTTATTTCAGGTTTACTCAACAGCCTTTGATTTGTGTTACTTTTCAGTTGGATGATCTCAAATGCCATTCGAGGATCCTTGGAGAATTGGGATCTTTGTGGTCCCTTTTGTGGTGGACACTGGTGTGGGGACTTGTGCAGAGTGTCCCTCTGGGTGTCCTGAGGCTGCTGGCCTGGGGTGGCAGGGGTTGGCTGTGCCCACACAGTCACACAGAGCACAGCCCTCAGCCTGGCTGGGTTGGACTTAATGATCCTGTGGGTCCCCTCCAACTCAGAATAACCTGTGAACCCTAAATGCTCAATTCACAGGAATCAAGGAACCCCACACGTAATTCCAAAGTGTTTTCAGGTTTATGGCTCTCACAAACACCACTTTCTTTGCAGAAGATACAGTCAAAAGAGGGAAGGCCAGGGGCACAAAGGAGAACTTCAGTGGAGAGTTTGTCCAACCACGTTGTTGAACAAGATGTTTTCAAACACTTCAGTTCTCAGATTACATGAGCAGCCTGGACCTTGGCCTCACAGGGGATTAAACATAGATCTGGAGGCTTTAATGTCTCCAAAATTACTTATATACAATTGGCTGCTGCTGTCACAATGTGCTTTCTCTCCCTTCTTTGGGAAACCTCAATTCCCATGTTGCATGTACAGCCTGGTTTTGTTTTCATGGCTCTAAATTTGAGCTGCAAATAGGAGCGAGGCTTGTTAATAAACATCTGATCTTTGTGTAACTCTGGGAATAAGTGTAATTTAAATGATGGGCTTTACTTCTAACAGAGCCAAAACCCACATCACTGCAATATTTTAATATGAAATCAGTTCCTCTGGCAAGACAACACCTTGAAAACATAGCTGATTACATGTTCACAAGATAACAAATTCTCAACTGCTCGTTGCCGTGGCGGTGGGGCCCTGATAAAGATATTTCTTCTCAGAGTTCAGGGCTGGGGGACTTGCAGATCCTTTGGAAAACCCAGCAGAAGGCTGGACAAGGCAGATCCAAGGGTGTGAACTCTTAAGCCATAGCAGTGAAATCGAAGGCCCCAGGGCCATTAACCTTTAGTGTGACTGCTGGGGTTCATTTAGCTGGGGGAGGGGTTTTGAACTGAATTTTCACTGTACAGTGTGTGACTACAAACCAGAAATCAGATAATTTCTTAAGCAGGAAACTTCTCCAAGTCCCCGCCCGTGGTCACTCCTGCAGGCTGCTCCAGGAATGCAGTCCCCAGCTTGGCACAAACTGAGCTTTATTGAATATAATTCTGTTGTGTCTGCACAGAAATTCGATTTTACTTTTGCACAGTGTTTTGAAATGAATGAAGCCAGCTGAGCTTGCTGCTCTTTCCTCCTGGCTTTTAGGGTCATGTCGGGCTGGCTTTGTTTCCCAGACATCACTTTTCTTACACATGTAAAATCTCTGGGAGATACTGGGGTTATGTTTTGATTTGGTGAAAATATGTTTTAAAAATGAGTGTTTGGGCACTCTTTAGTGTTGGCAAGCTGGGAACAGGAGCTGTGCTCTGAGGACAGCTCGAAGCTAATTCCCATTCCCAATGCTGGTTCCCCAACACAGGGTCTAGAGCATTCCCAGCATTGGGAATGCGAGCCATTCAAACCCAGGGCAAGGAAAGCTTTTTATTTCCAAAAGCAGCATTAAACACATGTTTAAGTACTTTTTTGTCTAAATGGTTCATTAAAATACTTGGAACAAAATGTATGAGAAGAGAAAATTAGAAGCAGGAATTTCCTTGGTATTCCTTAAGATCCCTCCCTCTGAAGCTGCCTTTCCATAGGTGAGCAGTGCCGGCTCTGTCAGCGGAGCTTTTAAATTGTGTATCCTAAAGGAAGGTGTAATCTGAAGTGTATTTTCAGCTTTTGTTCCAATGACTAACATCCAGTGAGTGATGTTTCACCCCATCCCACTTCCCCCTGTCATTCTGAGGAAAGCTCTGGAGTTAGGCTGTTCCACTTTGAGGTTTTCTGGGTTGAATCCGAGCATGGATGCAGCTGCCAGAGGCATTCCAGCTTTCCTGGGAGCTCCTGCCTTCTCATCATCCCTGGGTCAGGATTGCAGCCTGTGTCCCAGAGGATGGAACAGTGACACAGCAGGGAATGGGGGAGAATAGCCGTGGGCATTCCAGGCCAGCTCCTGGTTTGGAAGTGCTCCATGGGAGTTGGGAGGAAGGAATAACGTGCTGCTGCTCTGCCTTTGGTGCTTTAGGATGCCTTGATTGCTCTAATTAATGCAGGACACGGCTGCACGTCTGCTAAATGAGGCTGCAGACATTACAGAAGGGCTTCCAGCCATGGATCCATCAGATCCTTCCTGAGTTCTGGGAGGAGACCAATCTCTTCATTAGCTGCTGGTCCATGGCATTCAAATTGGAATTTCCCACAGCTTGTTTCTTCAGGGCTGGTTGGGGAGCTCAGGACTCTGTGACAGAGCTAATGCTGAACTGGCAACCACCAGCATCCTTCTGGGATCTTTGGGCAATGTGTCCTCCCTGATGGCTTGGCACATCTCTGCCAAGGGATAGGAGTGGAATGGCTAGAATATCATTTCCAGTTTTATTTCTGAGGGAGGGGGGTGTCCTGGCTGAGTATGATCAAATCCATCACCACCTTTCCCCTGCTGGCATTAGATGCTTTGGGTTTATCTTCCCAACAGAACTCTGAGATCGGGATCCAAAGCATCAGACCATCCTCAGCAAGGGTAAATACGTATTTCCATTCAGTGAAGCTTCACTTTGGAATATAAAGCCATAATTTGATCCTCCTTTGTATCTGCACATGTGAAGTGTCACAGCATCAACCTGCACTGAGCAGGTTTCTCTTTCTTCCGTGTGCTGCCAGTTTGTGGGCAGAAACTGTGCCAAGCAGCAATTATTCACTGAGCAACACCCAGCACAGGGGCATAAATATTTAATGTATTATTCTGCATTCCTTCCCCCAGTCTGAGAAAGATGCAACACCACGCTCAGAATTGCCTTTTCCCCCCACACACCCACTGCTTGCAGACAGCATATCTTTGATGCTCTGAGTGAATATCTCTTCTTAGCCAAAAGATGATCTATTTAAGGAGTCTTTATTTGGGATCAAGCTGGGGGTTTGCTTCAGCTGCAATTATTTCATCTGTCACCACTGTGCATTTTCATGCCAGAAGAATATCTTGGCTTTTCTCAGCCTGGATGTTTTTCTGGCTGCCTGCACGGTGTGTGCTCGTGCTGGGTGGTGATTTGTGGGCTGTGCCAGCAGTGAGCTGGGCAGTGCTGGGCTCTCCTCTGTCCCCTGCTAACAGCTAATGAAGCAGTTGCAGTTCCATCTGCACTGATGGGAATGGACTGTTCCTGCCCCAGCTTGGCATTATTCACTCAAATTGAGCCTGGAGGGCTGCAAGTCGCCCAGGGGACCCTGAGAAGGGGAGGCAGCTGTGTGGGGACACTCCCAGGATTATCCACTCAGCCCGGGAAGAAACTCCATGTGACTGCCCTCCATCGAGAGATTTAACAAAGATTTCTAGCAAGGCCACGGCGCTGGACTGTGGAATGATTTTTCCTGTTTGTCCATCTCAGCAAGGACATGTGAGGATCTGTTCCAGTGCAGTCACATTGACAATCTCCCAAACATCTCAATGATTCCCATTGTCCCTGCTCCACACTGAGACACAGTAGCTGAAGGTCTCTCTGTCTCCCAGATCAATAACGCTCCTCATCTGTTGTCACAGCTGAGCAAAGCACCATTTGAGACTGTCAGTTCTCCACAGTGTTCAGTCCCTATCTTTTCTGTGTCCCCTCCACTTCAGACTCTTTCCAAAATAATCTTTAGTGATACTGATTTTTGTATTTATGGAAAACAGTTTCTTCCATCACCAGAAAAAAAATAAAAAGCAAAATAAAGCAGAACTTTATATCATTGCTCAGGCTACCAAGAGCTAATTTAAGTGTTTCACTTAAATCTGCTAAAACATTATGGAATAAGCTCATTTAGACACCCAGTTGTTGGGAATCCTATGGTTTGCTCACAATACCAGGAGTTAGAGCCCGTGGCCTTGCTTTGTGCTTCAGGGCAGACCTCTGGACTGGAATTGTGTTTATTCTTTCTGTCTGTGGATACTTAAATCCTACTGAGTCAGCCAGCAACTGTCTGAGTTTTAGCCCAGTGGTAATATTTGCATTTTCTCCTGCATAATGCCCTGCACAAGCGGGCTGGTTGTGCTTCCTGAGTGAGCTGATGGCACAGATGGGAGCTCCAGGCAACCTCATCCAGGACTCTTTGGATAATCCTTTTAGCCCTGAAAGCAGTTGTTATTCCCAACAATTACACACATTCTTCAGGTTTCATGCTGACCACGTTAGCAGTAAATAATCCCACTGGGTGCCCAGTTTAGTCGCAGTTCATGCCACGGTTCCTCTGCCTTTCCAAAACGTCGGGAATTCGCGTGACAAGGAGATGTCATTCAACTGACTCATCAGGGAAACTGGGACACGTTCCCCCAACTCCTCACCTAGAAGGACCTTGCAAACTCCAGGGAGACAAACTGGGGATACAAAACAGCCCGTGGGGTGGTTTAGAGCCTTCCCTGATAAACATGTTGTGCTCTGGCTTAGCTCAACTTTCCCTCAAAGCCTTGGGCACAGTTCTACACTTCACAGCACTTGGGCTTTTTCAGTATCTTTATTAACACCAGTGGAAATGGTGCATATATAGGCAAGTCTATTCTATTTTTAATAGTATCATTTTAATAGCTTTACCATTAGATGTTGTAAGTACATCTTTCTGGGCTACAAATGTCCTGCCAGTGCCCATTAGGAATAAACAGGATTGTCAGACCATCCTCCTCGTTTTCTTTAGAAAACTTTCTTTAGTGCAGTGTTTTATTTTCCTGTCCAGTTAATATGTTAACAAGCAAAGCAAAACAAACAAACCTTGTTTTGAAGTAGCCTAAGAGAGATATATTTTTATTTTTCCTGACATTTGTGAAGTGACTCTGTGTACAATGAGGTATTTTGTTTGCTGTAACTTAATGACATTGTGTTCAAAATCTGGGTTATTTTTGTTTTAAATTAACTTTCCATCTCTGAGCAGTTTGGAAAGAAACCAAAAGATTTAACTGTGACTTTAGCTGGAAAGAAAGAAGGGGAGTGATTATGTGATTAAACTAAAATTCTGCAAATTCAATAAGAGTGAACTCACTTTCTATACCCCAAGATCTTTCAGTAGATTTTAAAACTGATTTTCCCTGGGTGTTTTTCTTGGCCACTCAACTTTGGTTTTCATGTTTCGGAGCACTCCTGAGGCTTCCCTGCAGTGACAGGTCGAGTCTGTGGGTGCATGGGCAGGTGAAAAGCCTGGGCTGGAGCATTTCTGGGTGTGCAGCCCTCAGTGCAAGTCTTGGTTTCCCTCTTTCTCCCCAGCTGTGTGGGGATCTCATCCAGGGGATATTTCCAGATCACTTCATGTGGCTTTTCCTGCCTTTGACACTGTTTCCATATCTCATATTTCATGTGAGGAATCCAGTTCTAAGCCCTTCTCTGCAGAGCTGCTTTGATTTGACCCCGATGGGCCATTCAGTAAGAGCTGGGCTCAGTGATCCTTGTGGGTCAGAGTGTTCTGGGAAACCAGTTCTTTGGATTTGATGGAAGAAATTAATTGTGGGAGTTTCTAACACAGGGACTCCTGATGGTCCCCAAGGCTCCTGCTGGCACAGCCAAAGCTGCAGTGGGGTATCTCCACCCCTGTGCCCACCATGGGCAGCAGAGGAACTTTGGGAGCCGTCCCATCCCCGCGGTGCCCAGCTGTGTGACCCAGCTGTGGCTCTGTGCTGCCAGCTCCCAGATGGAGCAGATCTGTGACTTCCAGTGTTTGGGGCTCTTCAGCTGCAGTTGCCAAATTCACAAACAGTCACTAATCACACCTTGAGCTGCTTTCAGAAGCATCAAAGAAGTTTCTAGGAAAGAGTCTTGGCAGAGACAACCTCTCAGCTTGGGCAGCCCCAAGTTGCACCACTTAGGTTGGATATTAGGAAAAAATTCATCCCTGGAGGGGTTGTGAAGCACTGGAACAGGCTGCCCAGGGAAGTGGTGGGATCACCATCCTTGGAATGGTTGAGAAAACATGAGGATGTGGAGCTGAAGGACACAGGTTAGTGGTGGCAGTGTCAGGCCGATGGTTGGACTCAAAGATCTTGGTCTTTCCCACCCTCAGTGAGTCTGTGATGGGTATTTTGGTGTGAGAACTCTGCTTTTCCCTGTGTATTTAAACAGATTTATTCCACTCCTGCCTGAAGGCTGTGGGTGCTGGGGAGTCTCCCCTGGGTGTCTGTCTTCAGGAGGAAAACAAGGATTTTTAATGAAGCTGTAATCCTGCTCCTCGGGGCTGTGTAAGGAGTCCCCGAGGTCACATTGTGCTCAGTGTCAGTCGGCACCGCAATCAAGGTTGTGCTGGGGTGGAGGTTAATTAGCACTCATTAGCATCTCCTCTTTATGCACAGCACACCATGGCTTCACAAAGGCAGCATCTGAGAAATATTTATTTATAGTAGGAAGGGCCAAAACTGTTCAGATTTTTTTTTAAATCTGTGTTAAAAGCAAGGCAAAAAAATCACACTGAGCGAGCCAGGCTGGCACTTCCACAGCCACTGTGTGGAGCAGGAAACTTAATTACAGGTAAATGAAGTTCACCCTTTTCTGTTGTTAAATTAACAACCAGCCCCAAGCTGACATATGTGAGCCACCCCCTCAAAATTCATCCCTATTCACAGATCTTGAACTGTGGAAGCAAACAAATGACAGGGTGGAATAAGCTCCCAAAAGCTATTTTAAAGCTTTAGTGCTTGAGTTCAAAGCTATTTGGACAATATGGCTTGTTTCCATTCCTGCACAGCTCATTCTTGCTCTCTTCGGGGCCTCCTCCCTTCACACCACCCTGGTTATTTTTGTAAACATCCCAGTAATTTGGGGGTTAAAGGTAAAGATTTGCCAGGGATTTACAAATAGCCACTGTAAATATAATTAATGCAACTCTAATGTGAATTTTATGAACCTTCACAGCCCATATATGTTTATGGCTATACGAGCTCAGGTTGATCTATGGCCATTTGTGTAAGGGATGTTCATTATAAATGAATAAGTGCAAGTAACCCTTTAAAAATTATCCTGATGGGGTTTTCATGACGAGGCGTTGGCTTATGTTTTATTGCAGTGGGTGGAAAAATTGCCTTTATTCTAAAAATGTACCTCTCTATTATATATCTAATAAACCTGAAATGCTTAATGAGAGCAGGGCTAACGAGTAACGCCGTGCATGTTAAAATATTGCTGCTCGCAATCAGAGTACTTGGAGCTCTTACTGAGCACTTCCAACATCTCAACTGAACTTTCTGCTGCAATAATTCTTCAGGCCAGTCCTGTCATTGCCTTTTTGGGTAGAGAACACAAAGAGTGGTGGATACACGAGATGTGCTGCCCAGTGTGAGCAGAGCCAGCAAGAGGGGAGGGTTGAACTGCAGGAGGCTCTGGCAGCAGAATTTTGCCCAGCTCCCCTTTCCAGGCTGTTTTTGCCCCGTGGATGTGCTGAGGAGGGAAGCAATGTGGGCAGGAATAGGCCCTTGGGAGCTGCCCAGAGCTGTCATGGGTTGGTTTAGGTGCTCTGCCATGATCTTGCAATCATGGGTTGGTTGAGGTGCTCTGCCAGTGGTTCTCTGCTGAGGACACTTCTGGCACCAGTGTATTCCAAGGTTCTGCAGCAGTCCAGGTGACGGGAGCTGGGATTTTGCTGCTGGGAGCGCTCAGTGCGGGGTTGAAAGGAGGAGACAGGTCCTGGAAAAGCTCAATAGAATGGTGCTCACAGCAGGGCTCGTGGCAGTCATTTGTAGAACAAAGTATTGTCACTCAGATCACAGATACAGAAGGGTAGAGAGCTGTTCAAATATGGAAAATTCCTCGTGTTGTGACTAATTCAGAGAAATGCTTTTGTAATTCCCCTTTCTCTAGTCTAGGGAAGGGCTGCTGGGGGGTATTTTTTGTTTCTGCACTCAGGTTAATGGCATGCTAAGTATTCTGAAATAAGAAGGAAGAAAATGTAAAGTCATCGAGAATTGATGTTTAAGGGCATAGTATTGAATAGTTTATACTTCTAATCTAGTTTGTGCTTCTGATTTAGTTTAGACTTTAACACTAAGGACATGTTTTTTCTGAATAGTTTATACTTTTAATTTAGCTTGTGCTTTAATACTTTATAACTTTATTCTTTTGCTGTCATCTCAGGACTTCGTTGGAAACAGGAAGCAGCGTCTCAACTGACCCTCTCAGGTACTGTGGCAATCATAGATGGTAGCTGTAGGTTAGTTAGGTTTTTAATCATAGGTTTACGTCTGAAGTAACAGAAATGACCTTTATTCTGTTTCAGCTGCACATCACATTGTTTTGCAATGCACAGGGAGCAAAGGCATTGAGTGAATAGCTGGATTTTTCTAAGTTTGGATAATTTGCTCTTTTCCACGATTTCCAACTTGAAATTCGCGTGTGAACATCACATGAATTGTGATGAAATTCAGCCACAGCACAAAGGGGAGGGAGGGAAGGTGTTTGTGCAGATCTGACCTGTCCTGTGAACAGTCCTGCCTGTGAGGTGTCAGTGCTGTTTTCTGCTGCTCAGCAGTTTGATAAAAGCACACCTACAAACCTGAGGGAGCCCTGTGACGGGACTCACTGGGATTTCACTTTGATCACTCAATTTGGAAAGAAATGTTAACACTGCATATCAAATGGTTTCCTTGCATCTTTTCTTCTCCTCCTTGCTCACGGAGCAGCGCATCAAAGGCACAGACTGCCTTTGATTAAGTCCCTCCCTCGCAGACTGACACTTGTTTTGGTGCAAGTTTTCCTCTGGAGATGTTCTGGGTTAAGGATGTTTTCCCCCATTGTGTCAGTGGGAGCTGTTCTGCTTCACCTTATTCAAATGAAAAGCCCTCTATAATTAATCTTCCATTATTTTCCAGTGTGAAGTCTTCTGAAAGTAAAGCATTTGCCTTATTACCATTTCCTTGACCCTTGTTGGGATATCCTCTTTGTCCTCAGCACTGGACAATGTGGTAGTTTTGTTCCCATCTCCCAGTGTGACCAGAACACTGTGGCTTTGTCTGGTGGGACAATGAAGGAAACAACCCCAACTTTTCCCCATCCTACTCGGGTGCAAACTTATTTGAGCAACAGCTTCATGTGTCTGGTGTGTGATTTCCCAGATATCATTGCCAACTTTATTCCAGGCTGGATAAATCTTTGTGGAAATAGATTTTATTATAATGTGGGGGATTTTTCTTTGCCATGGGAAGGTATCAGTGAGGAAGATAGGGAAGAATTTTATACGACTAATTTTAATGTTTGGTGGGAAAAAGGGAAGGGAATATTCTTAGAAGAGGTTAAGTTGCCCTGAATGAAAAAAAATATGTTTCAAACTCTTTAACTACAAAGGAAACAATTTTCTGAAGTTTAAAAATTCCAGAATAAAACAATCATAAAGTAGACATTAAAAATAAACCTGTGGGGTTTTTCTTAGTGTTAAATAGTTATTGAGGAAAATCTGGCATGTAAACTCCAGCAGGTTAAATAAACCTGTTCTGGAGCTGGGATTATACAGCATTAAGTCTATTACTTTTAAGTACAATGAAAGATAATAGAAGATTTCTTGCTAGTGAATGTGTTCTCATGGACCTGTTGAGCAAACTGACCTTTGAATGATCCATAAAATTGCATGGACCAATTAATACGGACCAATTAATAGGGAGCATTCTGCTCACAAAGTTCCTGTCCCCACCAACAAGTGAGTTTGCCCTCAAAGGACCCCTCTTCTAGTTCTCAGTGTTGGTCGATGTGAAAAATTTGCTTATGTCCATTATAAAGGAAAAAATAAGTAAAAATTTGGATATTTTATAGATATGAATTTTGGTTGGCACAGTTTCTTTCATAGCCTGCACAGTATTTTTTCTGGATATTTGGAATTGGCCTCTGTCAACTTTCAGCTGCCATCTGAAGATATTTTCTTTCCTATACCTAAATCTCAATGTTGGCCTTCTGGAGTGCTGAATGACCAGCCCTGCTTCAAATGATGCAGAAAATGAAATGTTTGAGCTTTGCAGATATTTGTGGTGGGTTTGTCATCTTCTGTAACAAATATCTGCTCAGCCAGTGGTTGTGTGAGCTCAGGGAACAGATGTGCAGGAATAAAAAATAAATAATAATCAAAATTGTAATGATAAGAAAATAATAATAAAAATATGGGCTGGATTAATGAGGATCAGTATTATCTGGGGGGGAGTGGATAAATCTGAGAGAGGTTTGAAGCCTTGGACAAGTGGAATATTTTTAGGAATGTTCCTGGCATATCACTGTGAGCAGTACTTCAATATGTGTATTTAATAAGTACACTTTTTATATATATATAATAAATTTGGAAATAATTTTATATTGTTACCTTATTAATATATTGGTTTATATTTATTAAAATATATGAATATGTTTTTATATTGGTAGATGTACAGATATCTACATCCTTTATATATTTAAATATTTAATTATATTGCCATTCATATTTCTATTTAATTTGATTTATCTTTATAGAGAACACATATTTTATATATATAAATACTTTCATACATGTGAAGATCAAAGATTTCTGTGGGTAGTCAAGTCAATTTTCCTGAGCTCTCCAGTTTAACAAATCTTTACCCCAGTAACTCCAGCAGGCACTGGCTTCATTCTGGGCTTATTTTCCACCACCCTCTCCCTCCTCATGGATTGTTTTACTTCAGCCTCAAAGCTTCAGGCCTTGGCAAGAAAACCTAAAAAAGTTGGGGCTGGACCGGCCTATTTCCACTTTGCCCTTTTTTTTTTAGTGGCTGTTTTTTCACAGCCTTGTCAGAGGCTTCACACACTCTGCCAGGGCTGAACTGGGACGGGAGAAATTCCCAGTGACCCCCTCACATCCCCAAATCCCTGCTCCTCTTAGGCCTGGGAATTCCCAGTCAAAGGTTTCGGAAAATGCCTTTCTGAAAGAACTCCTTCGATATCCCCGGCTGAGCGTGAGATGCAGCTTAATTTTCTTTGTTCTTTTCCTCTGGAAGACAAGGGAAAAGGAGGAACGTGTGGAGAGTGTGGGGCTTTTCATTTGCAAAAGGCCTAATTAGCATTTTCCCTGCGTGCAAAGGGGGCTAATGGGGTTGGGTCCTGTCAGGAAATCCATGGGTACATGGCTTCTGTGCACTGAAACCCCTGTGTTTAGAAATGAATAATTAAGGTGCTAAATAATATTTTATTTTTTCCGGAATGGATATGATGGTGAGAAAGAAATGTGAGCAGACAAAGGACAAGTTTTCTGAAATGCCTCATTTCAGGATCAGGTGTCTCCTGAGCTTAGTTGTCTGAGGCAAACTTTCCCCTTCTTCCTTAATCCTGGGGATAGCTGTTCTTGGTTATGGGATAGAACCTGGTTTTCTTTCTTTTTCTCTTCTTTTCTTAAATGAATGTCGTGAAGTTCAGACAAAGGAACGTTCCAACTGGGATTTCTTTTGTTTTTAGTGCAGTTTTTCCTCGGAAACAAAGGGGAAAGGATTTCTTGACACCCTCTTGGCACCACCCCAAATGGCCAAACCCATTGCAGAGGCAGTGCCAGGAGGTTTGGGCTCACCAGGAGCCACTGGGTCTCAGAGATCTTTCCTCAGTTCCCCTTTACATCAAACTACTCTGGGAGAGCAAGGGATGAGAAGCTGGGCTGGCAGATTTTGATAGGAAAATCTAAATTTCCTTCCCACGATGGCATCCCTGACTTGAAGCTTGGTGAGCTAATGAAGCCCAAGGGAATATGAGCTCAGGAAGAAAGATAAGTTGAACTTGGGCAGTATTTAATATTGTTGGAGGATGATATTGCTTCTCACCAGCCGGGTTTACTTAGAAATCACCAGCCCTGGTGCTGGTCTGAAAGAAATCCCAGCAGGCAGCACAGGGAATTGGGTGTCTGAAAGAGAATCTTCACAATAAATTATTTTTTAAAGGCCAAATCAAATGCAATTTTTTTCATGCAAGTTGCTTTTCTCCTGATCTGTTTGTCCCACAACTCCCCCTGTCCTTTACATCGTGTTTTTAGGGAAATACCACAACACTGTTGCATGTTTCTAGGCATAACTTAGATTCCTTTCCTTCCCTAAAGAAACTGCCAATACCTACTCAAACGTATTTATAATTTCATTTCAATTAGCTCACACAAACCACTTTCCTAAGAAGATGGAAGGCACTTGTGTGACTGAACAGTGACAATGAGTAAAACCAGAAACCCTAAATATAGCTTCTATAGATCCCTAAATATAGCTTATTATCCAGGCACTTGGGGAACTAGATATGTCCACATGGAAAAGAGCCTCAGGTTAATGCTTAGGGGGTTGGTTTTCGGTTTTCCTTTCATATTTTTTAAACAGTGTTAAAATTCTTGTGGGTTTTTGGGGAGAGCACTGTGGAGGGGTTATTTTTTGTTGGTGTTGGTTGGTTGGTTGCTTAAGGGGGTTGTGGTTGTTGTTTTTAAGTGCCAGAATCTTTGGGGTTTAAGTATTTCTTCAGATTCTGCTTTTGGTTTTGTTGAACTCTTAAGTTCCTTTATACTTGTCTGATGCTGTAGCCTAAATGTTTCCTAGCAGTGATTTTCAGAAATTAAGCAGAATGAGAAATAGCCAAATTGTAGTTTCTGAAAAACCACACACGGCAAACTGGACACAAGCATCGGTCAGTCTCCACTGGGACATTCCTTATGTAACAACGGCAACAAAAACTTTTACTGTCTGAGCTTTAAAGGGCCTGGAGTTGGGTCAGGGCAGGGGCAGGTTGGATCTCAGGACAAGGTTGTTCTTCTTCCCCCAGAGGGTGGTTGGGCAGTGCCCAGGCTCCCCAGGGCAGTGGGCACAGCCCCAAGGCTGCCAGAGTTGGGATGATCCTCTGGGGACAGGGGGGGTTGCTGGATGTCTGTGCAGCGCCGGGAGTTGGACTCAATGATCCTTGTGGGTCCCTTCCAACTCAGGATATTTACAGAATCCCAGGATGGTTCGGGCTGGAAGGGACATTAAAGCCCATCTTGCCCCACCCCTGCCATGGGCAGGGACACCTCCCACTGTCCCAGGCTGCTCCAACCTGCCCCGGGACACTCCCAGGGACCAGGGGCAGCCACAGCTTCTCTGGGCAACCTGTGCCAGGGACTCCCCACCCTCACAGGAAAGAATCTCTCCCTCATCTCTAATCTAAAGCTGCCCTTTGTGATTCCGTTCTCTGATTCTCCCTCACGGTGCCATGTGCACGTTGGGATGGAAAGAATAGAGGGGAGGGAGAGGAAGTACAATTGGACCACGATAAGATGGAAAATTTAAAATATTTGGGTTCTTGTCTTCTCAGAACAAAAGCTCCCGGCTTTTATCGTGCCTAGCAGAGGTTTCAATAGCAGATGCCGCTGATTTTGACATATTCCCCCTCCTCCAGCAGCTGCCAGCCCGCGGCACAGGGATGGCTCCGGCGCGGGGGGGCTGCGCCTGTCCGGGATCCCCCGGGATGCTCCGCCGGCATCTCCCGGAGGGGCTGTCCCTCCCGGCCGGCTGTCTGTCTGTCTGTCCGTCCCCACTGTCCATCCCCGGCGGTGCCCTCTGTCCCCGACTGTCCCCGCTGTCCGTCTGTCCATCCCCGGAGGTCCCCACTGTCCGTCCGTCCGTCTGTCCATCCCCAGCGGTCCCCTCTGTCCGTCTGTCCATCCCCGGAGGTCCCCACTGTCCGTCCGTCCGTCTGTCCATCCCCGGAGGTCCCCACTGTCCGTCCGTCCGTCTGTCCATCCCCGGAGGTCCCCACTGTCCGTCCGTCCGTCTGTCCATCCCCGGAGGTCCCCACTGTCCGTCCGTCCGTCTGTCCATCCCCAGCGGTCCCCTCTGTCCGTCTGTCCGTCCGTCTCCGCTGCGCGCCCGCGAGTCGGGGGCTTGGTTCATCCTTTCCCCGGAGCTCCCTGGAAAAGCGAGCCGGGAACATCCAGGATAAGCACAATGTGCTGTGGGAGCGGGAGGCTCTGATCTTCTGCCTTTTTTTTTTTTTTTCCCTTTGCCTTTTTCCCGTTTTTTCCCCTCCCCGCCACAAGAAACCCCCAGTTCCCGAGGTGCCGCAGACAATGGAGCTGATGCGCTGGGACGGGAGGAGCTGATTAACAGGGAAAAGAAAACTAAAACAAAACCAAAAACCAAACCAGGGAAAAGGGCAAACGCCTGAGCCCCTCGTGCTGGGCTCCAGCTCTGCTGTGGGTCCGGGCAGGGTGTCAGAGCCCAGCCTGCATTTCCCCAAGTTGGGCGAGCTCTAAGGATGCTTTGCAAAGCTCCGGCAGCGCCCGGAGCTGGAATGTGGCCACGCTGTTCGTCCGCGGGCTTTGCAGAATGGCCTAAAATAGCCAAAAGGAGAAGTGGGATTTCTGTGTAATAGCGGTTCTCCCGGTAGGACTGGGGACTTGAGGGAGGCTAAACCGCGAGCAGGATCAAAGAGCGCCCATGAATTTGTGTCCTTTGTGCTCCTGCCTCTTTGTATGAGCGAGGGGCACTGCGAGCTGCAGGTGCTGAGCCATGTGCGGGGCTGCCTGGAGGCGCCGGGGACAATCAGAGACACACACACTTCAGCAATAAGGACAGGGAGTGTGTTGCACTGGATTTGAGTCATTCAAACCCCGACAAAAAAAAGTGCCGTGTCGCTCGGACGTGGCCGCGGACGGCGGGCGCTGCAGCAGGACTGATTGAAAATGCTCAAGTTGAAGGCCTTCTGCTTGGATTACTGGCAGTTTTTATGTCTCCAGCCTCTGCATGGTTTCTATAAAAGGTAAGAAAACATTAACTCCGAACCGCTTTTCCAGCACGGGGGGGGCTGCACATGATGCCACCAGTGCTTTGCCTCGCTGCGAGGAAGGAGAAGGGAGTGGTAGGGAATTAACGGGAACTTGTGCCAAAGATTGTAAAGCTGCTGCTTTTTATTGCATTAATTACCAGCCACTGTTGTCTCTGTGCATGCAGATGTGAAGGTGATGCTGCTGTTTGGTTTTAACATCTACTTTAGGTCATCTCAGCTAAGACTCGGGACTTTTTCTTGCCTGATATTTTATCCTGAAGCTCAGTAGCTGGTGCTGTGTATTGGACAGGCTGTAAGCAGCACTGGGAGATTAATTGAAATGTCATGGAAATTTATGTAATGCAGAGAAGATCCTTTTCTTTTTTTTTTTTTTTCCCTGAGATATTTAGTAATATAATAGTTCATCTCCCTCCCAGCACAAAGTGCACATCAGAGTCATTCAGAGCAGTGGGCACTTCACTTAGGCAGGTCTGACACCCGGCTGAAATGATGGATGGTGAATAGTGATCAGGAAGAATAGGTCTGGGTGTCAAATGCATTGAGCTTGCCTATTTAATGGAACAGCAAAATAAGCAATTCCATTTAACATGGCCCTGAACTTACCCTGATGCTTTTTAATCTAAACTTTGGGTTTCTTGCTCTTGATTTAGGGTGCTACACAGAGGGGATTAGATGTATCTGGGGGGAAAGTGGGGATCCCTTCGTTGTTAACAAAGCCCATGCCATTCTTTAAAATAGGATTCTGTTCTGGTTATGTACACTTTCTGCTCTGGCTACCTATTGTCAGCCTACAGAAAGTGCTTTGTACTAAATGCTAATTGCAGTTGAATTTTTCATGCAGTGAGTGAAGGCTGGAAAAGGGAACTGTTCCAAGCTTTTTCAAGGTTTGAGGGGTGCCCCGCACTTTCTGGCATTGAGGAATACAGGACCCTCATCTGTGACCGTTGGCTTGGGAAGTTTCAAAAGCAGCTTTTCACAGATTCCATTTCCAAGCCAGAAAATGTCCAACCTTGTCCCAGCCCATTGTGGTGTTTCCCTTGCTGAGAAACCATCTAAAATAATAGAAATGTAGCCAGACTGTTTTGACACAAATAAATGCAACTGAACCCAAGCTTTATGTCTTGTGATTCCTGGCAAAATCCCAGCTTTGTGGCAGATGAATTACTGTGGAGTTATTCTACATCTCCTAATGGAAACCTCTGCTATGGGACTGCCCATTTATTTCCTTCTAGATAGTTAATTTATTTGCCATCAAAACCTGGATGTGCTTGAGCCCTCCTCCTGCAGTGTATTTGCATGAGCAGAATGAAAACCAGGCCTTAAGCACTTAAATATCAGATATAGAAGCACTTTGCTGTCAAGTTTTTGTGAAAATGGAAAATTGAAGGAAAGCTGCGACCTTCCCACATTTGAAACAAAATAATTACAGCACAGTAACAAGCATGAAAAGCAGGTGTTCCAAAATAACAAACCTTAAAGGCAAGGAAGTTCATATAAAATAGAAAGGAAAAAAACTTTCTGGAGACTTATTTAAATTAATTTTTATTAGTAATTGTAGATTGTCTGAAACGCTCTTGGAAAAGAGCCCGGGGCTGTGGGGAAGTTTTTGGGGGGCCCTGCATATTTATTTCATAATTTTGTGCATGAAATGAGATGACCAAGGCAGGAGTTGAGGCACATTTCCATTAGGTCAGTGTTGCCACATGAATTTTTAGTGTTGTCATGAGCGTTTTTCCCTGCCCTCTCTTACACCTCCGTGGGGTGGGGGAAGAGGACCCAACTCCAGACATCCCTGTGGGCCATTCCCTGGGGCCACCACCATTCCCTGCTGGCTGTGGGTGAAGAGGTGCAATAAAGGGCTGTGGGGACCAGCAGTGACCCCCTGTGCCCTCCCATGTCCAGGTGGTGCTGTGACAGCTGGACACTCTCCAGGGATGTCATGGAAGAGGTGCCCAGGTCCCCCTGGAGCCACATGGGGTGACCCAGACACTCCTGGTTGGCCATGAGTGCTCTGCTCATTACCCCTCATGCCCCAAGGAATTCTCATGGAATTCTTGTGTGTCCAGGGAAAGGAACAAAGCTGGGAAGGGGCTGGAGCGTCTCAGCTGGAGCTGAGGGAGCTGGGGGGGCTCAGCCTGGAGAAAAGGAGGCTCAGGGGGCATCTGGAATTCTCTCCATTCCCTGACAGGAGAGGGGAACTTGGGGTACTCAGGCTCTGCTCCCAGGGAACAGGGGATGGGATGAGAGGGAATGGCCTCAAATTGTACCTCGGGAGGTTCAAGCTGAGCATCAGGAGAAATTTCCTCAGGGGAAGCATTGCCAGGCATTGGAACAGGCTGTCCAGGGAGATGGTGGGGGTCACCATCCCTGGAAGTGTTCAAAGGACACATGGATGTGGCACTTGGGGACATGGGGCAGTGGTGGCTTAGCAGTGCTGGGTTAATGGTTGGACTTGATGCTCTTAGAAGGCTTTTCCAGCCTCAGTAATTCCGTGCTTCAGGGATTCTGTGTGTGTTGCCTCACCTGGACAATTCTGGTTTGGGAGCCACTTCCATGGAACTGTGGACTTCAAGAGAAGCCCATGCAGGGTGTGCTGTGTCTTGCAGCTCCTCTTGCACAACACGTGGATGGAGTGGTGGGATGGGGATGCCACATTTGGGAAAGGGGCTTCTTCCTCAAACCCTTGAGAACAAGACCAAGCAGAGGCTTGGCCCTGCTCCCGGTGGAAAATGGAACAGTTCCAGGACAGGATGAGGAAAATGAGCCAGTCCCACTCCCTGGATGTAGCCAGAAAACAGGGAGTCTGGGTGGTGGGACAAAGTAAAACTGGGAGTTCTTCAAATACACTCATGTACGCAAGGGAAAAATCCAGTTCCAGTTCCAGCAAGCTGCATGTGTGGCATTCCTAAAGAGCAGCCCAGGTAAGGCAGACACCCAGGCTAGAGACAGGGATTGTCCAGGGTTGGGTCTCTCAAGACAGCAAGAGAAAGGGGGGATATAGGGCAAAATACATCAACCATATTTGTAGTCCATTCCTTAAATTTGGCAGCACCTCCAGTAACCGGGGCTTGGCCCATCACGTGTATACTCACCAAATAAAGTTACTGCAAGGAAATGATGCTGGTGCCTCCAATAATGTGTTTATAAACCAACATCAAATTGCAAAAAAGCAAACTGGGATAGAAACCTGCTCAGAAAACTTGTGTTAATTCAGTTGTTTATGAAGAGGAGATTTCAGCTCTCCGTTGCCATTAACCCCAAGTGCATTTTGGTCGATGCCCTCCCTCCCCTTAGGGCTGGGTTTGGTATCCTCTGACTACAACCACTCCAAGGGCTGAGATATGCTTCTGGGAGAGATTAAAGTGGGAGATGAGCAAATCACTGTAGGGTTTCTGTGGGGTTTGGAGGATAAATGTCTCATGCTTTACTTCAAGGATTATTATAAACCCGCGTGACTCCAGGTTTAGCATGTGAAAGTGAGGATTTTCCTTAGCCAGGGGGTGAAGCCTCGTGCTGTGCTGCTGCCAGCTGGTGTGTAATAGCCCAGGCAAGAAATTGTGACCATTAGCATTGCATTAAAGATCAAGCAGAAGGTGAGAAAATGTGTGACTGGCACTGAGAGCCCCTGTAATCTAGAGATTTTTCCTCCTGGAACATTTGTCTTCTTGCCAAAATAAGAGTGATTTAAAAAACATAAAGAAAATGATGAGTTCACAAAGGCCACATTGTTGGTATCCATGGCTTGACAAGCCTAAGAGTTTTTAAATTATTTCTTCTCACTTTCAATTTTTCTTTTAGTCTCTCAAAAGGAGGCACAAACAGAGCAATTAGAGCCATTCCTAATGAGCATCTGATTCCAGCCACCCCAGTGGAATAAGTAAAATGAGAGATGAGTGGGTTTTTTGAAGCAGGAATTAATTGAAATTGTTCCCGCTAACCCTCAGCTGGGACTCACAATTCCAACACTCTGACTCAGGATAGGCTGAACCATGTGCTCAGGCCCATCTCTGGGCAAAATAGGTCTGGATTTTGGCATGTGATTCTTTCCCATGAGGATGTTTCAGTGATGATTACAAATGAAGATGCCTTGATGAATTGGCTTGGTAGGAGCAGCTCATTGCTGCCATCCTGGAATATCCCGGAGTATCTGAGTGTCAGGAGCTACTTGAAGCCACTCTGGTATTCAACTCTGCAGGGCACCTGCAGCTCTGTGCTCATCCTCGTTCTCAGTCCCTTATCCGAGAAAAATCTGAAGCCATTAAAGGAATTGCCAGCCTTAATTTAGATTCTGTTTCAAAGGCAGCACATGGGCTTTCAGTGATCTATGGCAGGGTTGTCCTCTAGGTTAACTCTTTGTTAAAAAGAATGGGCTTTGTTCCTCGTTTCTGGTGTTACCAGCGTGGATCTGCTGCTGGGGTTGTGTGAGGTGGGGGAACAGGCACAGAGCAGAGCTGCTCCTTCCTTTAAGGGAAATGCAGCATAAAAAAAGCTGCAAAGAACTCAATGGTCACGTGTTACTACACAATTAAATTCATTCTTTAAAGACAGGTTTAACAAGGGGGGAATAGTTTCCTCCAATGCTATAATTCCATATTCCTGGAAGCAGTGGCTATATATTAGTTACAAACCTCAGCAACAGCAAGCAGGGGGGACAAAAATCCTCAAGTTCTAGTTCTTGAGAGCAGGGAACTTCTTTTGCATGGTTATGGACAGTGATGTCAGTGGGTTTGTGTTTCTCTTTGCTGGCAGTTAAACCATGAGCTCCTTTGCAGCATCTTAAACAAACCAAGAGCAAAGTGGGTGGGAAAAATTACTGGAGCTTTGCCTTGAACTTGCCTGGAGAGTTCACCATATATGTTGTTAGAAACAAATAGTTTGCTTTCACTTGACAGTGACTTCATCCAGAGCAGGGCTGAGTCATGGCCTGGATCTTTCTCCAGAGGATCCTCTTGGCAAAGCTTGTGCAACTGCAGAGCAGCTGAGAGCTTCCCCCAGCCTCCCAGATCCCCCACCCTCTGGAAGCACAGCCTGCAAACAGCACAGATTGCAGTATTCCCACAGTCAGCAGGAAAATGATTAAGAGGAAACCCTCAAATAAATACATGAAGTAGCAAAATGCCTTAAAAGCCATGAGAGGATTTGTGCATGCTCAGGGAAGTGATTGCAAGTTGAGAAATTTAAATGAGAATATGTGAAATACCTGCTAAGCTGGTGGAAGCTTTCCTTGTAGTGCCATTAATGGTTCTCTGTGTGTAAAAGTGTCTTTTACGGGTGTCCAAAGTGCATTGGCATAAAGCCTCACATTCATACTTCTGGATGGTCTGGATGGATCCTCCTCCTTTCCTGGGGGACACATATTTTATGAGATCTTTAACTTTCCATGCCCTGGTTTCACCAAGGTCTGATGGCTGAGCCAAACCCCTTCACACATCTGTGGGCTGTGATGCCTCTCCCTTAGCACCGCTGCAACTGGGCTAAACTGGGTTCCAGGCCAGACTCGGTTCTTTGTGTGTATCCCTGCCTTTCCTCAGCCTTTCCACTGCATTTCTCCAGCCTTTCTCCTGCTTCTTCTTTTCCTTTTTCTTTCCTTTCCCCACCCTTTCCTCTGCCTTTCTCATAGACTTTTTTCTGCCTTTTCCCAGCTTTTGTCTTGCCTTTCTTCTGCCTTTCCCTTGCCTTTCCCCTGGGTTTCCCCAGCCTGTATCCAACCTTTTCCCACCCTTTTCTCTGCCTCTTCCCAGCCTTTCCCTTGCCTTTTCCCATAATTTCCTTTGCCTTTTCCCTACCTTTCCCTTGCCTTTCCCCTGCATTTCTGCACTCTTCAGTACATCAATTCTCCAGGCTTTCAGAAAATTTCCTTTTCTCCACCTCTTCCCTCTCACCCAGGACCCATCTGTGAGCCCTCAGTTCCTCCCTTCTCCACACAGGTACAGATGTTGGAAATCCCAGGATTCTGAGGATCTGGGGTCCCTGTGCTGGGGGTTCCTGCCCTTTTGCTGCATCCCTGGAGCACACAGTGTTTGCCAGGCTTTTCTTGCCCTCTGCCTGTGTTTGGCTGCAGCTGATGGGCAGCCCCCGGAGCAGCCACATTTGAATTGCGCCTCTGGCTCAGTGCCTTGAGTTGCCTTTGATAGTTGGCCAAGATTGAGTGGCAGAAAAGGGAATCTGGGAGCACACTGGTGGCCTGGAGACGTATGAGGAGAAGTTGCAGCTGGAAGGGTGCTGCAGGGGCCTCTGTGAAGGATCCCAAACTCTCCAGCGTGTTGGGGATGAGGAGGATGCCCTTTACCAAAATGCCAAGTTGGGGTTGGGTTTGTTCAGCAGGAGGAGTGGTGTGTGCATCTCACTGCTGTCAACTCCCAGGAAACATCGTGCTTTGCCTGCTCTGTTTGTGAAAAATCAGCAGAGGAAGTTTAAAAGGGCAGGAAAGAGAATACAGTGAAGGCTGAGGGAAAAATGTGTGGTGATGACATTTCCTCTAAATCCTCTGTAAGTCAAATTGCTGGCTTGTGGCAAATTGAAGGTTTAAAAATGCCCTAAGTTGTCCAAAGAGCCAGAATCCTTTTCAAGCTGAAAATTTAAACTCCCATCTATTTGTAAGACTCCTTTCAATCCTTAATTGGTAATAGCTGTTGTATAAGGGCAATGCTACCTAAGTTAAAAATAGGCCTGGGGACTGCACTGACAACCCAAACCAGGCTGATTTAAACAGTCACATTTTCCTTGTGTCAAATGTCTGCAACAATAATGTACATCAGAAGAGAAAAGCTGTAAAATTCTGGTTTGTGACCATTTCATCCTTGCAGAAACTTCAGGAAAACAGGCAAATTGTGCTCTTCCCCCTGGAAGGCTGCAGCAGGCCCGTTTCCCTGTGGCAGGAATGTCACACTGACCTGATTCAGGCTGAGCCTAAACACAATTAGAGCAGTCAGACTATCTTAGCTGCAGATATGCCACGTGTGAAGTGATGCCCCATCCACAGCACGGGGCTTTGGCAAAAAATAAATCAGATAAGGTGTCCTGGGTGCTGGTTTTCTCTGAGCCACCTCATCCTGACTCTGGTGACCCTCAGGGCTCCTGTCCCCTCTGAAACCTCTGCTTATCATCCTGCAGGCCCTCCTGCCACATGGGAATGAATCTCCAGAGGGGGAAGAGGAATAGAATGTGAGACTCCAAATTAAGCACTGCCTTTCTATTAATATCATTTAAAAGTAACACAGCACCTACAGCTTGTAAAGGAACCTCAGCTCGAGCAATTTGGAATACTTAGAGTGATTTATGTCCCTGTGAATATTTTTGCCTGCAGCAGCTTTGTTTCCAGTGTAGGAAATAGAAAATAGATTAAAAACCTCCAGTTCCTCCAGAAATGGCCTCAAGTTGTGCCAGGAGAGTTTTTAGGTTGGATATTAGGAAAAAAAATCTTCTCTGAAAGGCATTGTACAGGCTGACAGGGAGGGGGCAGTCCCCATGCCTGGTGGAATCCCCATCCCTGCAGGGATTTAAAAGACATGTAGTTGTGGCACTTGGGGACAGAACGTTTTGCAAAGGTGAGAGCCTGTTTTACAGGCAGTGAAATACAGGTCCAAGAGATCTGGTGTGTCCACCTAATGTAGAAATGTGGGAATAAATGGGGAAACTAAGGAAAATGAGACCTTCTGATGCAGGGGCAGCACCTCCTGGTTGAGCCTATTAATACATCCAATGAAAATAAACCAATCAGTGGCATAGAAAGGATTGACTGGCCGAGACCTTAAAGATCATCTTGTTCCCATGGGCAGGGACACCTCCATTGTCCCGGGTTGTTCCAACCTGGCCTTGGACACTTGCAGGGATCCAGGGGCAGCCACAGCTTCTCTGGGAAACCTGTGCCAGGGCCTCCCCACTCTCAGTGTCACCTTCCTGGGAAACATAGAGATGCTGAGTTAGGAAAAACAGTGTCCTGAAGAATTCTGGAAGGAGGCAGAACTTCTCTTTGCACCTTGGCAGGACTAAGAGAGCTTGTAGTACCTGAACCATGAGCAGGGCACTGTCCTGGGTCCAGACCCACATGGCTGTGCAGAGTGAGAGCTAATAAAGATTCCAGGCAGTAAAAAAAACCCCAAAAATCAGCAAATAAAGGATTTCTGTGTGGGGAGCTGAGCACAGCCCCACAAACAGTGTGTCTGGGTGGATGCAGTGATGTCCTGTGAATGGAATCTGTTGTTTTACTGCCAGGAGAAGAGATAACTCACCACACCCAGAGAGGAGGGATAACCCAGGCAGGCAGCTGTGGCTCAGAGAACCCTGTCACCAACCCACAGGCTCAGCACGGCCTGGGATTGCTTGGCCAAACCTGAGTGTGGGGGGAGATTGTCCCCGGGGTCACACCAGCAGGTTGTGATGGATGTACAAGCTGGAAACTGCACGATGAGGACAGACACGACTCCTGCAGTGCTGGGACTCAGCTCGGCTTCTCCTACAGAGAGAGCAAACAGGGCTTCAAACAGTGACATCATTTGATCCGCTCATCTGGGACATCCTGATGTCACTGGCAACAAAGGGAGGGGAGCAAACAGCAAAGACAAAAGGGACTTATTGTCTTATTGCCGCTGGAAAAGCTCCTCTGTCCCGGAGTAAGATTTTTCTGAGTAGTAAGAAAGAGCTGCTCAGTCCCTTTTCCCTTGGGTATCCACTCTGTTACCTCCTTGGGAATCTTGTTATGGAGGAGCTGTTTTTAGAGGAGGCAGCCCAGCATGTGAGACAATTAGCAGGAGCTTTGATTAATCACCAGCTCTTCACATCTGGGTGTGTGGAGGAATCAGCAGCTCTTCCCTGTGCCCTTGGCACCCACATTCAGCATTTCTCCTGCTCTCCTGAGGCTCTGCAGGATGCTGGGGTTCAACATTCCCCTCCAATATCATCTCAGTTCACAGCAATCCCTTTGTCAGATATTCTCCAGAAGAAGCAGCATTTATTTACAGCTGAGATCTAATAATAGAACTGAAATATGAGTCATATTAGCTCATTTACATAGTGCGCAGCATTTTCTGGATGGATATTAAACAATATATATTCCTGCAGAATCATAATAATATAATACTATAACATCCTCTGCTTGCTTAGAGGAGGGATACCTTGATTTGGCCAGGTCTCTTTGGGAATCAAGAGACAAACTCAGCTCAAGAGCTGAAATACTCTCTACACCATTTCATAAATAGTCTCATTTCCATGGGAAGTGATGCAGCAATGACTTAAAAACCAAAACAAATCCAAACATCCCCAACCACCTCTGCCCCACAGTGCTTTCACCTGACTTTAATCCATTTGGTTGTTCACAGATTTCAGAGACGTGGCTGAAGGTGATTAAAATCCTGTTCTCTTGCAGATCTCATCCTCTGAATCTATCTTTAGAGACACATAAAATCCCCATTCCTGCAGGTGTTGGTACTGTCAAAATATTGCTACTGCAGGAGAATTGAGTGTATAATCTAAATACATCAATTACCCTGAGGCCTCAGGTATGAGCTCAAAGAGATGGAGTTGACACAATGGAGTTTGCTGTTTGATACCTTTGTACTGCACAGAAAATATAAATTACTGGGTTTTATACATATATAGGTTTTATACCGTTTATATAATGGGTTTATTCATTATGCCAAGTGAAATATTTCAAATGCACATAGTACAAAACCCAGAAAGTCTCTCTGGTAGGCACTTCATCCCTCAAATTAGTGAGTGAAGGCACTGGACAGGGTTCAGCTGGTCTGACGTAGCTTTTTCCAGCATCAAAATGGATTCCAGTGGGTAAAAGCAGATATATAAATTCCTAATGTAATTTTCCCTCATTAAGCCCACTCATTTAAAATGTACAATGTGCTGTGGAGCTTGGGCTGGGGTTTTTTAATGAGCTCGCTCCAGGAACAATTATAAGAGACTCCCAAACCAGAATGTATTTCAGGATAGTGGGAACAGTCACGAGATCCTGGATCAAATGGTCTCAGAGAAATTGGAGTTATGCAACAGCAAACAGACAGTTAATCAGAAAACTCCTCTGTGAAGAAATAGCAGGAACTGAGTTTCTTGCTTAATTAAGTTTTATAATATAAACATGTTTCTGATGCCTTTGGTGCAGAAGAGCCCCTGATAACGGCGCTGGTGACCTCTGTGCAGGGAGAAGAGAGGGTGGTGTAGGGAGCTGAGCAAGGGCTTGGGGAGCTTTAATCTGGCACAGCCACAACTCTGACTTCCAAGGTGGTCTCAGAGACACCAGGGCAGGATTTAAAGGGCTCATCCCTCCAGCAACAATAATAATATTTCCCTCTAAGGTCGATACCCTGTGGGTGTGTTTGGGGGCTTAAATTCCATTGAAACTTTTGGCAATAAATGCTGGGTGTTTAAACCTTTTCAGCACAGCAAAAGAATTCCATATGCATAATCAATAAGTTGGGAGTTTGGGTGGGGGTTTTTATTTTTTAATCAGATCTTGCCATTTTATTTTTGCTGAGATTTCCAGGCTGAGTTTCATGGTTTGTTGTTTGGGGTTTTTTTAATTTTTTGATCACATCTTGCCATTTTATTTTTGCTGTGATTTCCAGGCTGAGTGTCACAGCTGATCCTCACTCTTGAAAGCCGTGACTTCGTATGCACTCAAATGCAGCTTTGGAAAAATGACTCATTACTTTTTTTGGCACCGAAAAGTTTATTACAGTGCACCAAATATTTTGCAGAACAGTTGAGAGTTTCTCCAGCCTTGAGCCACTTGATGTGGTGTGTATTTGGTGAGCGCTCCCAGTGCTCGGGAGGGATTTTCTGGGGCAGTGTTACTGGGCTGGGGGTTGGTTTTTTGGAGTGAAATAAATTAGAATAACTTGGTGCAGGTGCTGCATTAGGTCGGGTAAAGAACTTGGAGCTGCGTTGGATGGAGCTTTCTGAGGAGACTTTAATAAGCTCTTCTGGCTTGCAAATAACGTAAACAAGGGATCTTATAAATCAGGAAGAAAGGAGTAACCCGAGAGTTCAGATGGGAAAGCTGCCTTTCCTCGGAGTTCATTTGAGTGGAGGTCGGAGGAATCACTTGGAAATCCTGAATCAGGGCTTGGCTCTGCCCGAGTCTTGGGCGAACTCTGCCGAGAGCTGCTGAGCTCACTTTTGGTCCTTGGCTTATTTGGAAGCTTTTTCACTTTTGCAAACACTTCGGGGAGGTCATGAAGGGGGATGGCAGCGCCATGTGGAATCTGATGTGGAAATACTGCATCTCTGTCAGGACCATCAGGTACGGCGGGGAGATCTCAGGCTGGGTTTGGGGGTTACGTCTGAAAGCTGCGTGTGTGAGGGGGTCCTGCTGCTGCTGTCCTGCACCCTGCACAGTTAACCCGCAGGAGCCTGAGGGTGTTAGGAGGTTAGATTCTTTCTAATCTTTATACTAAAGGATTATTGTGACATAATACTGTGAAATGTTGATATATTGTGGATAAAACCCCCCCAACAATATGAGGTTATTGCAAAAAAAACCCTTTAAGCAACGTGGATTTTTCTTGATTTCAGTCTTGGAAATATCTTTGTCTCCTTTACAAGCAGGAAAAAGTAGGAATGTGACAGAAACCTTATTGTAGTGAAAGGAAATTCAAAAATTCTTTTCTTTTGAATGCTTGGCTGTCATAACGTTCTGTTTGTTGTATCTCCCAAATCCATTTGTTCTTAACACACTGCAGGCAGCACTTGCTTCAGAGAAAGGGGAGGGGGAGGTGGGGAAAGGTGTTTTTTAGGGCAGAATAAGACTCTGAGGGGTGTCTCTAAGCTGCTGTGGTGCTACGACCTCACCTGTGAAAATATAAGTGACTTAAAACCAGGGAGGGGCTGTGGGTGCTGTGCCAGGCTGGGCACGTTCCCAGGGTGGTCCCTGCTCCCTGCCAAGGGCTGTGGATTCCAGCAGAGCTCGTTCCAGGAATGGAGCTATTCAAAAAGACACTTCTTTTTTTTTTTCCTGTGTTCTCACAGCGATTTTATACGTTTTAAACCAGTTGGTCATTTCCAGGCAGTGGGTTCTGGGTGGGACAGGGGTTACACGGTACCTTTGGTTCCACAAGTTTCCCTGGAGAAATCCTGTCATCTCAGTAATTACTGCATTTCACGCTGCATAATTATTCCGTGCAATAGTTTAGAGAGCCTGGATTCCTCTGTGAACTTTCCTTACAACCAGGATGAGACTGTGGAAAGCTTTGTATCATCAGGATACCAAACTAAAGCCAACAAGTCCCTCAGTTCCCAGCAGACTGTGAGTCAATAGAATCAAAACTGGAAATAATCCCCAGGAGAGGGTTCGATGAAGATAAAAGTCACTTTATTTATGATCTGGGTTTAGAACCAGGAGCAGAGGGAAAGCCTGAGATGAGCCACATCAGTGTAGCCCTAAAATTCATCCCAACCTTGGTGCTGCTGGAATTGGGTGAGGAAAATCCTGTGCAAACCCCTCAGCCCCAGGGGTGGATGTTCCTACTAAGGATAAACTTTAAAGGTTCCTCAGAGGCCTCGGGTGTGGTGATTTTTCTGATATTTAACATGCAAATTGTGATGTCCTGTAAACAATCAGTTCCTTATTTCATCTGTGACCTTGCTGCTGTGTAGGTTGACTATCAGCTGAGTTCCTTCCAGGAGGGATTATTTGTGGAGCCCTTGGTGGCTCTCACAGCCCCCGTAATGCAAAGGAACCTTCCCCTGTGTCACAGCACCAGGGGGATCTTCAATTAATGGTTTTAGTTCTTTAGACAGATCCTATATTCTTTGGCAGCAATAGCAAGAAGTTTAAGAGCATAAACAAGTAATTTTTCCCTCGTGGAAAAAAGATCTCTACCTCCTTACGTTGCTTTTCTGATTTACTTCAGAGACCCTTGAGGTGTTTTGGGAGCCTTCAGTAACGATCTGGCTCATTTTTTATCCATCAAGTGTGAGGCTGTCCCCGTCCTTCTCCCTCTCTGTCTTTTTTTGGAAGACTCTGAAGGCCTTGCAGCCCTTGCTGGAGCTTTCAATGAGCCTCAATGTGCTCTGGAGCAGCAGAGGGAGTTTTTTCCCTGCCCTGGTGAAAGCAGTGAGTGCTTGAACTACACTGGGCCACTTGTCCCACAGCTCTTTAAATATGCACAGTCTGAATGAGGGGTTTTATGCCTTGCTGGGAAAACAGCCCCTTTCCAAAAGGAAAATTATTATTAACTAGGTTTTAGGGTTGGTCTTGTTTCCATTGGACTCCAGCAGCTTTAAAAAAACGTATTTGACTGAGTCTTTGTTGGCTGTCTTAATTGGGTTTTGGGCAGAGATCAGCCGGATCTTTGTGCATGTGTTTAAGTTGACATGACAAGATTCTGAATCTGTGGGATCACGGCTCTTTGCAAGGGGAAATCTGTGTGTAGAATAAAATGTAGGAGTTTGCTTTTAGCACTGGAGAGTTTTAGGTGATGCCAGAACAGGTTTAGGAGGCAGCAGGACAGTGTGATGTGGAAATACACTGAACTGTCTAAATAATGGGATTTTCCTGCTGTGGAACCACTCTCTTCTGGAGCACAGTTGCAAAAATTATCAAGATGAAGGGGTTTCTTCACTGGTTTGCCAAAGCTGAGCTTGTGGCAATTGACATTAAACCTGTGTCCTTCCAGAGCTCATTTCTGTGAGCCAGGTGAAGTCTCACTGATGCCACATTATCTCCCAAGGCACAGCAGGACAATCCCAGACTGGTTGAGGTTGGAAGGGATCTTAAAGCTCATCCAGTTCCGCCCCATGGGCAGGGACACCTTCCACTATCCCATTGTGTGTGTGGAGGGTGAACAGTGCCCTTCCCACTCCTCTGAAGGTCACTGTGAGGGAATGTCACACTCAGTAACAGCGTTTTCCTCTGCTGGGGAGTCTCCCCTTGTGATGATATTTCCAGGTGGAGATTTTTCACAAAATCATAGAGATGGCAAAGCCTGAAAGCAGAACTGAGGGGGAAAGCATCAATAGCCATTTATTCTGTTAAAGTGACATTTTAGCCACACACCACGGGGCAAATATACAATTAGGAAATTGTTTGTCAACATCCTCAGCTTGGCCATGTATTTGTGAGGTCCTGGCAGTGTTAAAGCAGAGGAAAATGTGCTCAGGGTGGGGATGGGGAGCAGATGAGCTGCCTGGGGAATGCCCTGTCCCTCAGTGGTGTCCTGTGTGCCAGCCAGCACAAGGATGGGCTTAGTGGTTGGAGACTGGAGCCATCTGAATCAGCAGATCCCCAGCCCACAGAATAAATTACAGGGTTTATAGTAATGTAACACATAGTTTTCAGCTTGCATCTTAAAGTTCCACTTGCAAGTAATGGAGGAAAGCAGTCAATAGTTACTTCTTAGTGCTCTCCACATCTGGAAAAAAGTAACAATTAGTCCTTAGTCTGAGCTGTCGGCGAGTTTCTTCCTTTATTTTCCTTCTACTACAAACATTTTCCATTTTGGTTTGATCATACTTTATTTTTAGTTGTCTGCTTTGGGTGGGTTTTCTTTTTTTCCTGGAGGCTGACAAAGCAGTGCTGGGAGTTCATCAGGGAGAGGCTCCCAGTTGGGTTTCCATGGCACTGGGGGCAGCACTAGCTCCTGGAACTGGCGAGGGGAGGGACAGTCACGGAGGCTTGGGGCACACCGAGGCAGTTTGGTGGATCTCAGGTAGGCATTGAGGAGTGTTCTGGGCATCCCCACTGCCTCACGAAAGCTCCAGCTGCCCTAAATATGATCTAAAGGTGATCTGAAATGACACCGAGTTCTCTTCTTGTGGCTATTTGTGACCCAAAGGGATTTAATTTATTCATCTCTGTTTTCACCTGAAATGGCAACAAGAACGCCCAGGTCAGCTTTTCCTCCTGGCCCCTCCAGGGTTAATGTTTGTGACACTCCTCTGGACAAGGAGAGTGTCTGTTCTGGGTTGTTCCAGTGGTGAGCAAGAGAGTTGGCACCTTTTCCTCAGATCAGACATGAACAATGTGATTTTCCTGTAGCTGTTTTACGGCTTAAACTCTAATGAGAATCCCTAAAGATTTAATTTAAAAAAAAGAGAGAAAAACAAATCCAGAAACACCCATATTTGTCTCCAACATGTTTATTTTTATATTCAATTTCTATGTGGGTTTCTTTGTCGTCTGCAGAATGCCGCACTTGAGGAGCTCTGAGACAAAGCCAAATGCAAGTCATCCTTAGTCATCTCCATGCTCTAATCTCCATCCAGTGCCGGGCTCTCCGTAGGCATTAGCCTGGTGTTTAACACAGCGCAGCTGTAATTATCCTGGTGCAAGCCTTCCTTTGGGCTGGAAGATGTGCCCAGTGTGCCAGTGCCAATAGCCACACAGTGCTTAATTAATGTTTAATGAGCTCCCAGTGCCAGTATAACAAATCTTTTGGTATCTTTAGAGTCCTGTCTGAGTGTGTCCTGTGCCTTTCCATATTTGAGTATGTTTTGGGGTGGGTGTACCATGGTTCTCCCACTGTGGTCTGTGCCTGGGAATGTGGAGGAAATAATGCCACGATTATTCCTTATTAATTGCCTGAAGCAGCTTGTTCAAGGGGTGAGTTGGTTCTGAGTAGTTATTTTTAAAAACTCGTTTAACTGCCTTTAAATGTTGCCTGTGTTCAACCAGGACATCTGGGTGTTTACGTGGCTGGATTATTCCAGTCTGATTTTTCATGGCTTGTGGCTTAAATTCAGTGAGTTTAAACCGGTTCCAGGTTCGTCCCTGCCCATGGAACAGGGGCAGAACCTCACCACCTCCTTTGACTGGTTTTTTTTTTTGTTCACTCATTAAAATGTTCCTACTCAGTATTTTGTGTGCTCTCTTTGTCTTGTACTCTGTGTTATTGACAAAAGCTCCAAATGTATCAGCAGGGGATGTTTGCAATTTAATCCTTGCTGGAGTGTTAGTTTGCAATATTTGCACATCATTTGTTCACACAGAACACCCTCAGTGAGGGCGAGCTGCCCTGGAGGGCACGGACACTGCCCTTCTGGGGGTTCCTGGGCACCTCAGGGACTTCAATGTGCGTTTCTTAAAGCTCAAACACGTAATTCCAGAAGTCCCTGAGCAGGGAGGCTGGACGAGGTGACCTCCAGATGTCCCTGCTGGCTGTCCCCACTCCAGGACTCTGGGAATCTGTTCTGCTGCAGGGTGAGATCTGGAGGCCTTTGGTCACTGCCCACACCAGTGTATTGACAGGCTGAGTCTACTGAGCTGTTCTGATAGGAAAGGACCTTCTTTAAGCTAAAAATTGACTCAACTTCTAACCCTTCTTTAAGGCCTTTGCGTTAAATAGTTGTTTAAATCAATGTATAGCTCGAATTTTAATTTGGGCTGAGGGCAGCCCTGGGTTTAGACTCAGCCAAGGCTCTGTCCTTGCACAGGGCAGGGTTTAATGACATGCACTGAAACCCCAGAAGTCAGAAACCTAATCCAAGGCAGTCCAGAGAAGTTAACAGCCAGTTTTATTATTTATTTACACAGACCTTTCAAAAGAGCTTGTTGAAGCAGAACCGTGGGTTACTGAGCTGGGAGAATTGTTTGTCTGGTGGTGGAGGAGTTCCATTATATTTAAGGGAGATTTTTTGTACTTCGGTGCTCGCTGGGGGTGAGACATATGGTAAAAATATCTGTGGCAGCTTTTAGAACAGAAGTGCTGTTTGAGGTTTTACTGCTTCCACTACTGCTCCATTGTCTTCTCAGACATACCTCGGAATTGGCATTTAGGCTTTGCTCCAAAAGGATTCCACTTCTGCTCTTAAATTACTCGATTGTTTGTATTTTTTTGTATTTTCCAAACTCCCAAAGCAGCCTCTCTGTTTGGGTCTTTCTGCTCTGAAAGAAAAAAAACCAAATTATATGGAAGCATTACCTGCTCTTCAGTTTGAACAGAATCGTCTTCTAGTTGACTGTAAAGCAAATTAGGGAGAAAGAACATAAAGCTCTGAGCTTATCTGGTTTTAACAAGATCATGCATTTTCCAGAAGGAGTCAGATGACATTTTAGGAGTTGGTGAGTATTTTTCAATGCAATGCTTATGAATCATGTCATTAACATCTGTGCTGTGAATTTACCATAGTGTGAGAACATGTATGTGGAATAATTTTAAGGAAAAATACGGCTGCTTAAATGCCTGGTAAAGGTTTTATTCCTTTCCTCATTAGCATTCATTCTGCTCTACAAGTGTAAAATACAATATTTGCTATATTTTTTGCTGTTCTCAATCCAGGATCTGCCTATTAATCATTTTCTCTGACAATAATCATAAAACCAGCCAGAATTCATGCAGTAAGCAAAGTGCCCTGTGTTCAGTCATCTTGTAGCAGGAGACAATAATTCATTGGTATAATTAACTGCCTGACAGGTATCAAGTGACTGAGGCATTTGAAGTCTTAGGAGGTTGTTGGATGTTTTCCTGTGCTCACCACTTTTGGGGGAGGGGGTGGCAGAGCTGCTTAATTAGGGTCTCGTGACTGTAGGAACAGACAAATAAATTAAAATGAAATCAAAGCTCCCCACGTTCGGGTTTACTGGCTGGTGAATGAAATGTCAGCAGAACTGGAGGTGGGTGAAGCTCCATGGCCTGAGCTGCTGCACTGGTGCAGCATTTCCAGCTGAGTGCACTGGGGTGGAAACCTGCATGCTGATCAATGAACAATTAAATGTGCTCTGCACTTGGTCCCACCTGCCTTGGTCTTGTGCAGCAGCCTCAGCAGTGGGCATGGCGTTTGGCATTTAATGGATTCTCATTAGTTCCTGATATCAGAGCAATGAATAATATTCTTGGATAGCACCAGGGGGCCACTTTCATGCTCTGATGGGGCCTGTTTTGCACAGGGAAATTACACCCTGACACGAAGCATTCTGGTTCAGCTCCCCTGAAAGCCATTTATTGTCACAGAAATTGGGTTTCTAACATGGGAGTCCTCTCGGGCACTGGTTTAGCACATCAGCTCGAGGACTGGGTTACGTTCCCACTACTCACTTTCCTGAGCATCGCTTTGTGTTACTCAGGTGTGGAGAAATGTGATCTTTGGGAGGGCATCCTGGAAATTAGGGTTTCCTAGGATTTAAGGTTTAAGAAATTAGGATTTAAGGAAGCATCTGGACACTTAGGCTGCTGAATTGAGCTGCTGTGGCCTTGTGGCCTGTCACAGGGAGCAGAGTTGAGGACTTCCATGATGAGGAGCTGTGACCTTGGGCAGAGAGCTGATCATGCTGTTCCACCTGCAGCCTGAATTTGGTGCTCAGTCAAGAGGGATTTCCCAAACCCTGGGCAGGCTGGGGTAGCTCTGCAGAGCACAGAGCCAGTGTGGGCTGGTGCAAAGGGAAATGGGACCTTTGGGTTGCTCAGGAGCCTTTGGAATGTGTTCCAATAACACGTTTTCCTGTTAAAAGGCCAGTGGAGCTGAAGTCACATCTGTTTGCTGCCCAAAGCCTTGGACAAGGATGTCTTTGACTCATGTTTGTTCCACCTCCGACCATTAAAAGGACTCCCTGGCTCTGGAGGGGTGTGTGCCTGTGGTCAGTCCTGCCACAGCCATTTCTGGAACAACCTGGGATGGTGGAAGGTGTCCCTGCCCATGGAACAAGAAGGGCTTTGAGGTCCCTTCCAGCCCAAACCAGTCTGTGATTGTGTGGAATGATTCCATGATTATCTCCGACTCCAGCTGGGAAACTCATCCAGTCCCACGGCCACTGTGGTTAAAAGCATCCAGGCAATTTCAGAGGAAGCTGTGGGAAGGAGATGCTGAGCTTCTGATGCCTCTGGGAAGATAAAAGGCATGTTTGTACTCTGCCTTGGATCCTCTTATCTAAGAGTGAGCCTTGCTTGGGGAGGAAGGGAATAGAAGCAATAGCTATTGGCAGATAAAGATACAGAAAAGCCTTTAGAAAAGCCTTCAGAGGAGCCTCAAACTGCTATTGTGGGGGTTTATTATGTTCCTAAGGAAATGAAAGCTGATTTAACCGATGTTTGAGAACCAAAATGAGCAGTTCCCATTTGTTAAATTGAGTATTTTTAGTCTTGCACGCTCAGCTTAAAGCTCACTTGCATTTCCTCAGAGCGTGTTGTGCCTAATTTTCACTCACAAAGGCTGGCAGGCCTGGAGCTGCTCCCTGGGAACTCTGCACAGGTAGAGGTGTTTTTATCAGCAGATGTTTGTATGGCTTCATTCCCTTTCATGTTTAAACCAGGAGGAATGAACTATTCCTCCGAATCAACGTGATTTGGGGCACATTAATCTATTCAATAACTTACTCTCTGTTTGAAATTATCTCAAGGCATTTCAAAATGAGTGAAAATTAGGCACATTTTTTTAATCTGGCTACTCAGGAGAGCTTAATCCTGTTGCTTTAGCCACAGAGCTCTGGATTTAAGCACTTTTCCACAACCAATAATCCCCCAGCCTTGTGTCCTCAGTGTGCTCAGCTGGGTTGTTTTTTTCTGGCCATGTATACAAAGGCTTGATGATAGAATTTCACTGTCTGTGTATTTTCAAATTAATGTAACAGACACTTGTGGAGGAAAGGGGCCATCGAGATGGAGATAAATACTTGATTTCTTTCCAAATGTCCAGTGTAAATTCTTTAAAAAACAAACACATGGAAAAGAACCAGAGCTTTAAAGGCGACCTCTTGAAAAACTCGTCCCAGATTGTTTCTCCACTGCATTTTGCTGGTTATTCCACCTGCACATTCTGAGTACTTGAGCAGATTTGTTACTTAAGTTACTGAGTGTTGCACAGTAGCTCATACCCAAACCTTGGGAGATTAATCCATTCAATGCCAGTCGTGTGGGGACAGGCATAGTTGGTGTTTCTTGGAATAAGAATGGGGTGGAGAGTGAGAAATTGTGCTGGAAGGGATGTGAGTGATAGTTCATAAATGCCTTTTGTGCCTCCTCTCATCCCATTGTCCCACACTTTGGTTTTGTTGGTGTAACAATCCATGGTTTGGTGAGAGAGAAGGAAAAAAAATCCATGGTAAAATTCCTCCAAAATGGGGAAACAATGGGGCTTTTCAAGAAACTTGGAATAAACTCCATGAAATATATGTGCTAAGCAAAGAGATCCAGAACTAAAATCATACACTTGCAGTGTTCAAGACCAGGTTGGGCAAGTCTTGGAGCTACCTGGGATAGTGGGAGCTGTCCCTGCCCACGGCTGGGGGTGGAACTGGTTGAGCTTTGGGATCTCTTCCCATATCCAAATGAATTAATACAAATCCCAGTGCTGTTAAGAGAGGGCTCAAACATTAATTAGCACTAGTAGAAGGCATATAACTATTCGTCTGCTTCTCTAAATCAAAAAACAAACCCAAGCAAACAAACCCCACACCCCTAAAAAAGCCTTTTGCAAGTTATTTCTGTATCTGATGCTCTATATTTCATAGTGTGTATTCAGCTGTTAAATCAGCTTCACTGGCTTGTGTTTTGTATCAATATTTGATTGTTTCCTCTGACTTTAGAGAAAAGACAAAATATATTTGAGGCACTTGAGAGCCTGGTGGGAAAGCTCTGAGCACCCTGGGAATGCTGCATGAGCAGTAAATATTGTGAAGCTGTTTTGAGGGGGAGAAAGACACTTGGTTTGTGTTTATAAATATCTTAAAGGGTCACTGGTTTGGTGGTGGGGTTTGTTCATGGAGTAGTTCAGATAGTCATGTCAGGAGATCCTGGAGACGAGGACTAAGAGAGCTCCCAAAACAAGGACTCTTGGAGCCTTAATGCAATAATTCTGTGCAATTTTCATCTGGTGGTTGTTGCAAATGATCTGAAATCAGGGTGTGAAGGTGGGGATTGTCCTGGTCTGTTATTGCTGCTGTGGCAATTCTGGGGCAGCCTAAAGCTGAGCTTTCTAAAATTGAAACAAATAAGCTCAGAAGAGGAGAAGACAACCTTTGATGACTTTGTTACAATTTTAGGGAATGACAAAGGACTGCTGACTTCCTTCCCTCCTGTCTAACCCTCCAAGGGACATTTGTGGGGGAGGTGGTGACCTGCTCACAGCCATTAACTCACAAGGGCTCATCTTCTGGGTGCTGGGGTCAGGGACGTGCTCTGAGCCTCCTCCAAGCCACTGCTAATGATGTTATTAATAAGAGGAGCTGTGGGGCTCTGCACCTAATTTTTCATCCAAGACACGGCAAAAAAGCCACCCATGTCCTTGGGGGATTGGCACCCAAATGTGGCTGGAACAGATGGACTGGGGAAAAAACAAGAGACCTCAGAAGGAAATCTCAGCCTTTTCCCTCGCTGTCTCTAATTTTTCATGTCTGTCAGAGCACAAAAGATGAATTTCTCCGTGTCTAACTCTGCTGAGAGGGAAGGGAGGGAAACATTTTGTCCAAGCAGTCGGTGTTCGTTAAAAAGGGAAATGAACTTTGCACAGTGCTTTAAAAAATTGCCTTAAAGTCTGGCTCAAATGTTGGCTATTCATTCATTCTTCATAACTTTCCTTTCAAAAAGCTTTTAAAACTCCTCAGCACAGGGCTGGGGTGCACTCTGGGCTGTGAAATTATCTTTGCAGACCACGGAATTTTTTTTCCAATGGTAATTTCAGAGCTCCTGTGTACGGTATTATCATTTCCCTCTGGACATTTAAAATCTGTATCTCCAGGGGGAATCTGGGGAGCACATGACATCAGCTCTGAATACATTACCAAGAATGAAATGTAGCATTTCTTCAAATCCTTTTGTTGGAGAAACATCCTATTTTTTGCTGAAGTGCTGTGTCAATGTTACATCGCACCGACTAAATGTTTCTGGGTGTCAGACTGGCGAGCTCTGACCAGCTTCAAAGCACCTGGAATCCTCCTCTTGCCATTAAAACACACAAACCTTTGCTAAAGTAATTACTTTTGCTGCATGAATCCGTGCTGTGTCTGGGGAATTTGCTGCTGCTGAAGCTTCCCCCACACACACACTTCAACCTACGTGTCACAAAGTAATTCCTTGCAAAAGCTACAAGAGGCTTAATATGATCAATTCACATGGAAATAAATACAACTGCATTAGGTCTTGGATAGAAGGCACTGGAAAAAAATCTCAATATTGCTGTCTGGAAAATATTTTTCAAGTGTTTTCTTCTCTTCAAACTGGAGGTCCTTCTAATTAACCAGCCATGGCACCACATGGTGTCCAGCTGAGGGTCAGCTCCAGATTCAAATCCCAGATGGTTGAGCTCAGGACGTGACTGATCTGCCAGAGAGGTTCAAATGTTCCCCTGGATTTTTGATTCTTTGCCCTCCCCCCTCCAGTATTAAGGCAATTTGTTACATTCCTATCAAATATTTATATGGTTTCTCTATTGAGTTTTGCTGAGAATTCCTGAGCTGGGAGGAAAGTTTCCCCCAGAGTATGTTCTGCTGTTGGGGAGAGACTTTGTGCATCCCCTTCTGATTAATTTCTACAGTTGGAGTTTCCAAGGGTGCCCTAAAAAAGGAGAGGAATACAAGGCACACAATGAGGAGAAAGAGGAATAATGTTAATTTGTATTTCTACTGTTCCAGTGGGTAGTTAAATCCTGTATGTTTTACAGGATAATCAATAAAAATGTCAAGCAGTTTGGATGATCAGCCCTGTGAAGCACAGCCTGGATGTGAAGTTTATCATCACTCCAGAAAAATACAGCAATGCTCTCTTTGTCTGGGGGCTCATTTCTTATTAAACAGCCTGGAAGTGTCCAAGGGTAGGTTGGAGCAGCCTGGGATAGTGGAACGTGTCCCTGCTATTGTGCTTGGTATTCAAAATACCTTCAAAACTTTGTGTGGAAAATCAAAGTTAAATTAGAAGCTGAATTAAATGGTTTGGGAGAAATGCCGGGTTACATCTTTTTTTGGAGTTGGAAAGGTACAATATTCTGAAAAAAACCCTGTTAAACGTGAGAGAAACCAAACCAACTCCACTCCCACCTTTAAAGGTTAAGTTTCCTTAAACCTGAGAGACAGATCTACCTGAATTTATTCAGCTGGAACATTTATCCTAAGTCTGGAGGGTCCTGCCAGGATGTTTGTAGATGGTCTGTGACACTCAGTCCGTGATATTTGGGTGCTGCAAGTGGAATTAGGAGCAAGGAGGAGTTTCCATCCTGACAGGTCCTGTGGTCACTCTTCTGCTTAATCCATCTCTAAATAAATCCGTTATTTAAATGGAATGCAATATGTATGAGGGGCTGCTTTGGTGCCACTGAAAGTCCATGGGGAAACTCCCACTAACTCAACAAGAATTTCACTTTTGCCCTCAGGAGGGAACTTGAAAAACGACACAAAGTGTGTCTTGTCTGATGTCTGGTTGATGTCTCAAACTGATGGCTTTTGGAATTCTGCTGTCTCAGAGTTTTCAGTTCTCTGTGTCCTCCTCTGTTTCTCAAAGATAAAGCAAACTTTGAATCTCTTGCTCCAGCAGCAATAAAATATTTCTTATGTAAGCTCATTATAAAAATATTTATTATAAAAGTTCTTACATATTAATTAATTGGTCTGTTCTGACTGGTCAGAACTGGGAAGGGAGAACCAGAAACAAACTTCTGTCCAAAGCTGAATGAATTGGTTTAACAGGGTCTGTAGAAAAGCCTCTTTATTGTCAATTCCTACTCATTTGGCCAATGTTGTGGTGACTCTTTTCTGCTGATTTTGCCATGGTTTTTTAGCTTAATTAGCTTTATAATGCCTTTTTTCAGCTATTATAGGTGTAGAATCATTTAAATGTGTGCAGCAGCTAGCCCAGGGCATCATTCCTGGGGTGGTTGGCACAAGGAAAAGCCTTTCCCCCTTGCCTTGTGTGCCCTCTGCCCGTGTCGGGGTGGGGAGGGATTGCAGCAGACGTGTTCCCACAGAAAGCTGCTTAAGCAATTGGATTTGGGATGTGCCAAATGCCACGGCAAACCCCAAAGCTAAACACTTCAATGGAGACACAAACCTCATTTTATGCTTTGTTGCTTAGTTCCTCTAAGTAGGGTGGCTCCCTTGAAGCAGATTGTGGCAGTCACTGAAGGTGTCCTGCTCTAGAGATCTCAACAAACCATCATTTCATAGAAAACACCTTCTCACGTCATGGAAACTGTGTTGTGAGAGCTGGGAAATCCAAAATCGGGGTAAAATTCACTGTAGGAGACAGGATACAAAAAGAGATCTTTAATAACTTATTAAATAATGATGAATTGTTTCCTAAATCTTTGAGTTCCTTTTTTTGGGAAGGGGTGTTGAGCAGTGACCCTGAGGGTGATGAGTTGTGGATGTAGGGAAGGAGTATTTCACTCCTCCTTCCAGCTGTGGCTGTCTTGTAAAACCAGACCCCCCTGTGCCTTTCCAAACGCTGCCAGTCGAATTCCCTCTCCAGGCACAGATTCCTGGGGACGTGTTCTAAAGGAAGTGGTGCCCTGGCCAAGCACCTGAGCTAAAGCCCTGAGCACAGGTGGCTGATAATCTGTTTTAATTATAATTAAGGTGCTTAATTTCGCGAGTGATGTGTAAAGCTGACGGCAGCTCCAAGAGTTTCCATCCCCGGTCCCAGCCTGGCTGCACTCACACAGCCTGCAGCTCACGGGCTTGCCAGGGATTTACCCAAAACTGCCTTTGGGGGAAGAATTTTTAAAAAAATAAATAAATTGAGGAGAGAATGTATTCAGACTTGATGGAAGAATGGAAATAAGAGCCCTCACAGGAGCACTTGGGCTTCTGATCCGCAGGGAATAACAGGTGAGTTTGAGAAGTTTTGTTGGGTTTTATTCCCCTCCCGCCATTTCTCCTTGTTGCCCATCCCTGTTTTCCCTTTTGAAAGAGAAGCAGCTCCCTTGATTTGAGCTTTTCAGTTGGTTTGCAGCGGTCAGCCCTGTTACCCTGTGCTTTGGTAACATCCTCCCTGACCGTCCCACGGAATGGGATCAGGTGTGTGTGCTTTGGTAACATCCTCCCTGACCATCCCACGGAATGGGATCAGGTGTGTGTGCTTTGGTAACATCCTCCCTGACCATCCCCTGGAATGGGATCAGGTGGCTGCTCTGCACATGATGCCTCCTGCTTTGGGGGGTTGATTTGTTGGGGTGTTTTTGGTTTTTTTTTTTAAGGTGGCTGTAAAAACAAAAGCCATGCATGTGTTTAACTCTGATTGCCTGGAGTACCAGAGGGGCCTGACAAGCTGCCTGGGCAGCTGCTGAGCCACTTCATCATTTTAATATAAGCTCAACCCCTCGGTGCTCTACGCACAGCAATCTGTCTTCCAGCCGGAATTAAAACCAGTTCTAGCAGCTGATTAGCTGTATAATGTGAGAGGTGTGGAGGACAAAGAGAGCAGGAAGGCAGAAGGATGGATGTGCAGCCCGTCATTTTGTGTCCTGCACTTCAGGAAGGAACCAACGTTTTCTGAAAACGACACGCTTTTAATAGAAAGTGTTCTCGACAGAGATCAGTTTTGAGCAGCAAAAGATGCAAAGCCTTTGCCTCTGAGCTGTGGTGCTGTACAGAATTGTGGCTCCTTCCTGCAGCACCTCCCGTGGCTGCTCTGGCTGTGAAGGGCTGTAAATTCAGAGTATTTGGGATAAGATGTTTCCTTCTTGCCTTTATTTTAATTTTTCTGCTATTTAATAGCATTACTTCTTAACCTTCCCGGTGCCTCATTGTGCTTTCCCCCTGTAAAAAATGACTCCTGGTGCTCTGGAACTGAGACATTTCGATAATTTTCCCAGCCCTTGCCATGAACTTGCCCAGCTTTTATCTGTTTTTCCCTCTTCAAAGTATCCCTCCTTCCCCCTTCAGTATTCCCAAGCACAGCTGGAGTGTCCAAATAATTGTTTGGAAACTCTATCAAGGCAATATTTAAATGTCAGATGCTGTAACCACGTGATCCATGAGTTCCCTGGTCCCCCAGCCACAGATGTTGTAAGGAACGATGTGTGTTGAAAATTACCATCTTTTGCACAAGATTCAGCTGTGGAATCTATAAATTCATGCTTCTACCTCAACAATGAAGCAATAATTGTAGGTCTCACGTGATTTCTGTGGCTATTAAGGTCTTTATGTTATGGCGAGGAAGCTTTCAAAACCTTCATGGAATGTTTTGGCAGGAATGGAAACTTGGGATTCTGTTGTTGCCTCATCAATTTGTGGTCCCTGTTGGGCTTGCGGTAGTTTTTAACAGCTGAAAAAAAGCAAAAAAGTAGATTTAATGGAGCAATACACTGGAGAAGTGCAAGGGGGGGGTGGGGAAGAGAAGGAAAGGATGGGAATTTAGTCCTGTGGTTTTTCCAAGCCTTTAGGAACAGCCACAGGCGCTGTCAACCCTGCTGGGAGTAGGTGCAGGAAGCTCAGGGTTGTTGTGTGTTGTGCCAAGTTCCATTTGAGACGTTCCTGGGAGCTCTGTGTGATTCCAAAGGCCATAAAATATGGAATAATATGGTCTGCCTGGGATTGTGCCAAAACTTTTCCCTCGTGTTCCGGAGGGATGTGTTGGGCAGACCTTGCACATGGGAAATACACCCGTTTATTTATTCCACATCTCTTCTGTCCCTCTAAACAGATCATAAAACGTTGCCTAAAATTCTTCCCCGCCCTTTTCACGGGGAGCAAAACCAGACAAAGGAGCAGATTGTAAATTTGGAGGGTCAGATTGGTCCAGGCCAGTGTTCCTCCGCTGTGATTCAATCCTGAATGGAAAGGGTGAGAAAAAGAAAAGAAAAACAAGTCCTGGCACCTGGGAGAGGCAGTGCAAGGTTGGGACAAGGCTCTACAAGGAATGGGAAGCTGGGGCTGGGATGGAAGAGGTGTTTGAGGAGATCTCAAACCTCGTGAGGAATTGAATATTTAAGTCCTCAATATTTATTTTCGAGCCAAACTTCCCTCCCTTGCCTTGCCCTGCTTTGCAAAAGGTCATTTTTTGCTCTGTGCTCCCTTGCAGTGCCACACAATGTGGATATTTTGGTGGTTTGGAGTTAAATTGTATGTTTTCAAGTGGCAAATACCACAAGTATTTATATTGCTTTGCAGGGGTAAAAACTCTCAATTACAGGCATTTGAGCAACGACAGCTCTGTCTACTGGGATTTATTCTGGAGATATTTTAAAAAAAAGGATGAAGAAATAAAAGATGTTTGTAATTTAAATATTACACACGACCTGGAAGGCAACAATTTACCTGCCCCAGGCAGGGGAGAACAGTCTGTGTTTGTGTGTTGCAGGTCTATATTAATATGTTTGTGTTTATTTACATATAAAACAAGATATGAGACTCCAAAGGGAACATCTACTGTTCCAAGGTGACATCAAATTCATTCAGGTCAATAATTTTATAGTAATTTTATTACCTCCCCAGCTGAAGTGCAAAGTCTGTCTCGTGCCAGGGTTGGATATTTGACATTCGCCCTCATATACGACTTAGACTGAAACTCTGGAGATAAAACAGCATCTTTGAAAAGTTTTAAGGACCAAAACTGACGCCCAGGTGTGAATTCCAGGAGGTTTGGGGAAGGCTGAGTGTTGGTTCAGGGCTGTTTCTAGTTCCAAATGCAACGTTCAGCTGTCACACTAAAAGCTGGTGTAGCATCTAAAGGGAAATTCTTTATTTAGCAGGAATAATATTGAGTGTGAAATGGCAGCTCAACAGATAATTGAAGGAGACAGTCAGCACTGCTCCAGACAGCCCTGTACCCCCAGTGTCCCTGGCTGGGGGAATTCCTCAGCCTTTTAAACTCCCATTAAAGTGCTCTGTTATCCTGATGGAAAACCCTCCAGTCCGTGCTCACTCCCCTCAGGAGACCCTGAGAACCTGGAGATTTACTGCTACAAAATCGGCTTAATTCTTGAAGCAGGTTCTACTGAGTGTGGATGGGTCTGTAAAATCAGAAGAATTAAAACTGCAGTGCTGTATCATGCCTGCAGGAGGGCACGTGCAAGAGAAATGTGATTTTTAGGAACGTGGATGCAAAAAGTGCGGTGATAATTTGACCACTGAAATATCTGTCCTACATGAACAGTGCATATGTTTCTAGTTTGCCAGTGAAAAGGTGAATTTGTCTTCCAGTGGGGAATAAAAGCAGTTAAATAAATAATGCTTTCGGGGGGGATTTTTCTGGGACCAGAAGTGACTAAATCCCAGCAGCCAGCCCTGGCAGAGGGACTGAAGGTGGTGCCATTGACCCAGCAAAGCTCCAATTCCAAGGCATCCACCAGCTCCTCTTTTCCTAACCAGGGATAAAGGTTATGATGAATTTAAACAATAACAGGCTCTGCCAGTTTGATTGTTTCCACTCGCTTCAAATTTAGAACTCGATTCGTTTTTCATTTGATGTAAATATATCTTGATTTATCAGCATAAAGGAGCGTTTAATCTCCTCTGACAAAAGTCAGTTCTGGAGTCTTGGTGCATGTGAAAAATAACATGTTTTCAGGTGGCTTATGAGCTGTATTGCTTTGGTTAGTATATAACCCGGGGTGGGGAATGGTAATTATTAATTTCTGAGCAGCAGTGGCTCTGCCCTGATCAAGTAAAAGGCTGTTCCTGGGGCTGTTTTGTTGTTTAAGTGGCTCAGGGTGATGTAAGTGCCTATAAAAACCTAAGTGCACACACATGGAGAAGAGGCAGGTGACTCTGCTGAATATATTATCCAAGAACTTGCCCTGAATGATAAGCAAATTTATGCCACCACAGTTAAGGGGCAATTTTTTAAAATATTAAAACAAAAATAATTTGAATTGTATTAATTATAGCTGGTACATTTCTCAATAAAGGCCAAAAAAAAAATAAAAATAAGGGAATTCAGCTGATCTATTGTTTTATTCAGGTTATTATTTACTGTGGTTTGGAAGCCAAAGGAGGAGGTGTTTTCACATCTTAAAAAGTAATATTTTCTAGTCTGTGTTTCCACAAGGGAAAGAGCACCTGTCCAAGCAGCACATCTGGATAAACTGGGTCCAGATGCTTTCGGGAGAGTTGGCCAAAGGATTGAATTGTTGGATGGGGATGAGGGAAACAGAAGCCAGAAGCGAGTTAATGTAATATCCATGTTTGGGAAGAAAGGGGTGAGTGAGACAATTGATAGTGGGGAACTTGCTACTGATATTTGGCAGAAGTGTAGAACAGCCAGAGTGCAACTTAATTGTGCTGTCCTTGGTCTGTGAAATGGGGCATTTATTGACTTAGAGTAAACCAGGCTTGATTTCTGTCTCTGACAGCCCTACAAGCAATGGTTCCTGGTGTCCAGGCCAGTGGTCTCCAAACCTTTTGCCTGACAACCTCTATCACTAATGCCTGTGTATTTGGAAATTTGATTTGTGTACTGCTGAACTTCCAAAACCATCTTGCCACAGCCTGATGGATCATGATGCAAAGCCCTTGGGAGACCACTGGTCTAAGCCAGGAGGACCAACGTGGCTGTAAATTGGAATTCTTGCAGAGCAGCTGAGTTGGAGTCATAAAAATATCACACTGCATCCATTTGAATGTTCTGGTATGAAAATAATTGTTAAATGGCACAAATAAATGGCCAAAGATGACAGCTTTGGGATAGTTTGGCCAATAGAACCCAAAGAAAGGAGGTGCTTTTCTTAATACACTTGGATGTAAAGCTGAGTGAACTGGAGTTGGAAAGGAGTGGGAGCTCTGTCCCCAGGAATTGGGGCTGGAAAGCCTGAGAGAGTCACACCAAGCAATCACCAAACTGGCAGGAGGCAAACAGAGCTTTGGTGGGCACAGAGTGAACTGAGCTGCTCGGAGTGTTCCCAACATTTAGAGAAGCTGAAATGGTTTGGGGAGCTCCTAACTTGGGAAATTGCCGGGTCCAGGATATGTTTGCAGGCATCAGGACAAATTGCTGACAAGATTCCTGTTTTCTGTTCTCTCTGGACAGTTTCATTAATAACTCACTGCACAAAGGGTGCAATTTCTTAGAGGCAATTACAGATTTGACAGGTTGTACACATGGTTTGAGAGCTCAGTGCCACCAGCAGCTGCTTGAAACAAATGACTCCGTGGCCTGGTGTCCCCTCAGAACGGAAACCTTGACATGCACAAAAAGCCCTGGATGAGGGTTTGGGGATGATCTTGGTGTTTTCTAGTAGTTTCCTCCAGTGACAAATCCAGAGTGTTTCTCATTACTGCCTAAGACCAGGCTTTACTGCTGCCAAGCTAAAATGAGTCTAATTAGATAAATAAAATCATGGTGCTGGTAACACCAAGGGGGTGGTTTGATCCCCATGTGGGCCCTTCACTTACGAGTTGCACTTGATGATCCTGGTGGGTGCCTTCCAACTCAGAATATTCTGTGATAAACCATTTCTGGCTGTAATGAAGATGTGCAAGTGACTTTAGAATTTAAATTAACTCTTAGTCAAGGGCCTCATGACATCCCAAGAGGAAAAAAGCAATCCCGAGCCTCCCGTTCCATTGCCGTGTTCCCCAGTGGATTCCCTCCATCTTTATTTCAGTGCCATGGAACTCCATCACTAAAATGGGGAATATCTTTCTCATACCTTATTATTAACCCTGAATACCTCGACCCAAATTGTTCTACTTTAACACTGAACTTAAGCATTGCTAACTGCCATTATTTGCATAAGGGTGTCCTTAAAAAAAAGAGGAAAAAAGCAATCCCCCGTGGAGGTCCTGGGAAGTTGTGACTGAGGATGCTGAGCACTGCTGTGCTTGTGGCACCAGAGACTGTAAATGCACAGCCTTGGCTGGGAATTCACTTTGCTCCTCCCAGCACAGAAGTTAAAGCTCATTGCCTCTCTCAGTACAGACAACTGAGTACTGGGAAAACTTGGGCAAGTGGCTGGTTTTGCCGATTCATTCCCCAGTAAGAAGCTTTTGGAAGAGTATGAAGAGAAGATAAATATTATTTATTTGCCAGAGGTAGGGACAGGCTGAAGATTTTGCCAACTCATCACAGACCCATGGTCAATAACATTATTTAATGCAGCCATTTCCCTTTGCTCTGGACGTTTGCAGTGAGGCTCTTGTTCTGTGTTCTACTGACACGCTCCGTTCCTTCCCGAAGAACTGAAGTTCCAGGTCACGGAGAGTTAATTGGGAGCTGAGTGATTTCCATAGGCCACCAAAAGATCCCCATTTGGCAGCAAAAATAGAAAAGCTGCCCTAATGTTCCTTCAGCCCTGGCCTTTTGGAAGAGCTTTGACTCCTGTCCTTCAGGGGCTTGAAGGGGTCCCCTGAGGGATTTTAGATGTGTGTCTGTGAGGTGACAGCAGGAGATGACACCAGACCTATCCTACCTTTGCCTCATCATCAAAACCCTTTTAAAACACACATATATCCGTGGGAACTGTGAATTAGCACCTTTCCTGCTGTACTTCTGTCCCTCAGTGGCATTTTAATAGGAGTGGTTTTTAAAGCTGCCCTGGTTCCAAATCAAAGAATAAACTGATTGCTGTGCATCTCAGATGTTTGCCAGGATGCAGCTCTTTGACTTGGTTAATCCTGGCTCTGAGCAGTGCATTCAACAAATCCACACAGTGAGGAGGGCAGAGGGAGGAGAATCAGCTACTCCACTGAGTAGCTACTAAACCACCAACTATTTCTAGTTAGCCCCTCTCTTAACTGAATTTACATGTAACACTGGGTTTCTTAAAAGCCATTTTAGGAAGAAAGGGCTGGGAAAACAATAAACCGTTTTTTCTAGCAGATCAATCTAAAGAATTGATCTTTTAAATCAGTGTAACAACCGGGGAGAGCTGCATTTGTGCTGGATTGAGGGATTATAAAGCACCCTCATCAAGAGGGAAATGGGAAAATGGTGTTCTGTCTGTCCCATTTGTCACACTGGTGTTTATTTCCAAAGAGCAGCTCCTCCTGTGGAAGGAATGGAGCAGCACATTGAATTTTTTTTCTAAACCAGCTCTATCTCTGTCGTCTATAAAGTTGATTCTGGGTTTTCCCTGGAGCACAGACACACCTGGTGAAGTCCCTTGGTGTGGGCAAAGTGTGTTGGTGTGTCACAGCATTTATGGGATCACAGGGGAGTGCAAAAACCATGGAGAGCTGGGAGTTCTGACAGGCTGATGTCCAGCCCTTCCACCCTCTGAGAGGAGAAGGCTGAAGGCCAAACCTATTCCTGACACTTGTAAGAAGGAAACTGTAGTGACAGGTTCTGCTGGGTGATGAATAAATGCTGGAAGCAGCAGCAATTACAGGGAGGTAAGACTGACATGGGAGTTTCTGGGCTATCAGCACTAATCCCTTTTACTTCAGGCAAGTGTGTTGTGTGGGCTTTATCAAATTTCAGTCCTTTGTTTTGCAAGTTTTGCTGCTCACAGAATTAGAAACATTTTTATTTCTGTCTTAATTCACTTCCAGCTCATGCACTCTTCTTGTGCCAGTGCTAATTTTCCATCTCTTGCCCGTGTGCTCAGCCCAGCAGTTGGCACTGGGAAGGCAGTTCTCACCTTTCTGGGGGCTCTCTTGGGCTCAGTGAGCTCATCCCTGCTGGTCCAGAGGTGCCAGAGAACCTTCCACTTCCCCAGCCAGCCAAAGTCATTCCTTCTCCCTTGAATTTGGAAGGCCAGTGCAGTGGTTCTCACTGAGGTGCACAAGTGTGGCACAAGTCCATCCCTGCAGAGCAGGCACAGTGATTAACTCGAAATCAGCAGCAGGAGCAGCCAACACTCCCAGAGGGAAAACCAACTGGGTGCAAGGATCTTGCTGGAGCACTGGAGGCAGCTGAGAGATGAGCTGAGTGCCTGCACTCCCTTCTGTGGCTTCCAGTGGAATATTCCTTGCCGTTCTTCCCCTTGGCACTCTGACATTAACGTGGGTCTGATTTTTAATTCCTGACTCGCAGGCTTTGCCTTCTCTCCCTGCAGCTTGGATTGACAGTCACACTGAAGGAAGAAACAAAACCCTTCCCCAAGGCACCTCATTTTTACAACTTCTCGTTTGATGCTGCCAGTAAAGGAAGAAAGTAATACACCTGAAAATCCCCACAGTGATATTATCCTGCCTTGCCTGTTCCTCTCAGATTTGCAGTGCCGTGGGATGTCTGCCAGGGAGCTCCAATAAACTCCCAGTGAACTGTCGGAATGGCAGGAGGGACCTGTACACACACACTTAGGAATGCAATGCTTCTATTTTTTTCACTTTAAATAAATTTTAAGAAGTGCATTCTTGGAGAACTTTGGAAGTCAATTTGGTCTTTTCCAGGCTGGACGGGGTTTGGAGCAGCCTGGGAGCAGTGGAAGGTGTCCCTGTCCATGGCAGGGGGTGGAATGAGAGGGGCTTTAATGTCCTTTCCACCCCAAACCATCCTGGGATTCTGTGATCACTAACAAGCAACTGAAAGGGAAAACCATGACCAGAAACTAGAGGCTGCTGCAGAACTTTCCTACAGCTCAGGCAGCTGATGGAGTCATTCTCCAGCTGGTTTGGTGACTTCTCACACCCCAGTTGTGTTTGAATGACAGCCCAGCCATTCCTCTGAAATAAGCTGTGCCAATTTGCTTTTTTTACACTTGAAATAAATGAGACCCGAAAGTCAGTTGGTCTGTAGTCTGCCAAGTCATTGCTTAATTTGTCTGACAACCTCCCCCATACAATCAGTGGCTTTTGGGTTGTTCTTCCCTGCAAGGTACAACTGAACTGGCTTCAGAAATGGCTTTTTATACATTCCTGTTGTCTCTGTATTTGTGTATTTGTCTCCCTGCAGACCCACGTGGTTGCATTTGCCACATGAGCCCTTTAACACATTAATGGGTGTTGTATGTAATGGAACTACTGGAAAATTCATCAGGTTGTTGTCTTCATATTTTGGAGGGAGGGGGGAAGAGGAACCTGCACTGAAATCCCCTCAGCCAGAAGACACAGAGGGCTCTGCTCCAGTGAGGAGAACTTTTCCTGGTTAATCTCTCCTTTAAGTGATGTTGGTCTCAATGGAAATCTTCATTTTTGGAGATTTTTCTAGAATTTTTAATTATAAAGCACTGCAACTCATGGGTGTCTGAAAAGAACTTAAAACATCAAAACTTATTATGGGGAATGTGGAGGGGAAACACAGCTCGGTGTGAACTTGGGGAGACACAAAGAATTCTAAATATTTTTCCAATATTGATGTTTTCCATGGATTTCTCTATTTCCACAGCTTTTTTTTTTCCTAAGGATAGAAAGAAACCATCTCTTCTTTGCTTAGGAGGAGGAGAAAAAGGGTTATTTAAAGTGAATAAAAATTAATTATTATATCCAGGATTGAAAGTCGAGGGTTCTATTTCCAGCTCTGTGGCTGGCTCAGAATTGCTCTTTGGCAAGAGATGGCACCACATGACTCACATTTCAATGGGCTTTGCCTCCTAAAATGAGCAGCTCTTGGTCCTTGCTGAGCTGCACAAGCTTTTTGTGGGGCACAGCCATGGACCAGATGGGGAACTGACACAGCTGGACACCCACCCCCAAAAAATCCCAACCAAAAACCTAAAAAAACCCAACCAATAACCTAAAAAACCACCCAACCAAAAACCTAAGGAAAAAAAAAACCTCAATGAAAAACCTAAAAATCCCCAACCAAAATTCTTTCAAAAAAATCCAACAACCTAAAAAAATACCCAACCAAACCCCTAAAAATCCCCAACCCAAACCCTAAAAAAACCCAATGAAAAAACTAAAAATCCCCAACCAAAAACCTCAAAGGCCCCAACCAAAAACCTAAAAAAGCCCAAGAACCCAAAAAGAGATGATGGTGAATGAGGGTTTTTCAGGCAGAAGAGCTGCCTCTTCCATGTCATTGTGCAACAGCTCAGAGATGTTTCAAAATGTCTGGGAAAAGGGGAAGAAAATATTTGAAAATGTTTCCCTCGAAATATTTACCTTGTAGATAATGTGGTTCCCTTGAACTGGGCAAGACTCAGACTTAAACATTCCCAATAATTGTCCAGGTGGGTTTGAAGAGAAATAAGGCCTGAACTTCTTCATGGATCATTTGGTGGGCTAAAAACTCTCCTGGAGTAGATAAAAATGCCCTGCTTATAATATGTACATAATTTAAAACCACCCAAGTTTTGCAAGAAAATTAAAAATTGCTGTCAAACCTTAATTCTATTTTTCTTTTTAGTGCAGGGAATATTTCCCTTGCATGGTTTTTCTTTAGGCTGTTCTTCATCTGAGCCTCTTTTTTCCTGAACAAATTAGTTAAAAACAAAACAAAACAAAAGACTGAAAATCTCAACAACAAAGGAAGCAAATCCCAGTGATTCAGATTCAAACCCTTTTTTTTCAAGTCCAAGTGCTCTTCTCTGCGTGAAAGAGATGAGCTGCTCTTTGCAAAATGGACCTTGAAAAATGAATTTTATTATGAGCCTCCTTCTTTGTAATATGCTTATCTCATTTAGTCACAGTCAAGTATTAAAATTTCCTATCCATCATGGCTGTGTGTTCGTGGGTTACAGGTTCTACAGACGATTTTCTGTGACTTGGATTTTGGACCCATTCTGAGGAGTTAAAAATGAACAGTCCGTGCTGGGAATCCTTAAAAAGCTGCAGTTAGAGATGGACATGTCTCAGAAATTAAATCTGGATTTTGCTCCCTTGTTGCTGTAAATGTAGGGGGGAAAAAAAACCCCACAGGTGAAATGTAACTGGAAACTGGGGAAAAGGATCAAATTCACATTCTTTTTTTGAGAGTGGAAGTGGCTGAGGAGTAAGGTTTGAGAAGTTCTGCCTGATAACACCTTGTGTGGGAAGCGCCTCGTGGGACTAAAACAGAGCCCAGATAAAGCAAAACCCTGATTAATCTGCTCCAAATGAGGCTGCCAAGATAATGAAAGGGAAAAGCAAAGGAAACCAGGAACAGCAGGACTAAACTGAATTGTTGGGAGCACTTAAGGTGCAGGCCCTGCAAGGAACCTTCCAAAAGCCCTGGGGAGAGGAGATGGGAGGTGGGAGCAAAGGCAGGGAAAAGCTGTGCCAGGGAAAAGCTCCCTGGGAGAGGATGGAAGAACAGGAATGGGAAAGGCACTGTGGGAGTGACAGTGGAGAATCCCCCGGGGTTTCAGGGTAAATGAGCTCTGGGGCACAGGGAGGGGGGAGCTGGGACTGCAAAACCTGCAACACTCAGAGGTGGAAAGAGAATTCCTGGAGCTCCCCCTTCTTCAGGGGGATACTGCAGCGTGGGAGAGTGAGGAAGGGGGAAGGACCTGAGATGGTCCGGTCTAAATTAAAGTAGAATCAACCAAATGATAGGTAAAATCCTTGCAAAATCCTTGAGTGTTTAAAAACAAGGCCTGCTTGCACTAAGCCGGGTGTAAGGGCTCAGTTCAGAGAATCATGAAACGCTTTGGGCTGGAAGGGACCTGTAAAGCTCATCCAGTCCAACCCCCTGCAGTGACCAGGATCATCTCCCACCATCCCAGGTTGCTCCAAGCCCCATCCAACCTGGATGAACACTTCCAGGACTGGGGCAGCCACTGCCTCTCCGGAAAACCTGTTCCCATGTTCTACCACCCTCATTGTCAACAACTTTTCTCATATTAGATCCCAATTGAGAACGTTATCAGCTCACTCTTTGAGACAGATATAAAAATATATTTATTTCAACATCTGAATCTCCTTTAGGTTTCAAGTGACGTTGTTTTCTCCAGCTCTGGCAGTTCTCTGTTACTCCAGGGGGTGAGTTGGTTATGATTCCTCTGCAGTCAGGCTTGTCCTCCTTGCTCTATCCTCCCCTCAATGTGTGCCCTGCCAGCAATTAAGCTTCCAGTTGGGAAATAAGGAGAATGTGGTTCAGGCTGCATCACTAAAGGAATGAACATATATCAAATAAACTGCAGCAAAATGACAAAAAGTGTCTCTGCAAAGCCGGTGATGATGATGTTACAAGAGGCTGTGACAGCCTCTGACTAAAGGAAGCTGATGGCTTTACCCATAAACAGACAAATTGATCCCTCCTGGAAAGGGACAACATTCCAAACAAAGGAGGGAGGAATTGTTGGCATAGGTGGGAAATGCCCCACATCCCCCTGACCAGGCACTGCAGCTAACAAGGTGTTTTCAAAAGTGTAGTTATTAACAGGGTACAGACTCCAGCCAGCCTCAGGATTGTTCTGTCACTGTCAAATACTCACACAATGCTTGTTTGGGATTGGATTTGTGTATGAATTAATGGGGAGTGAGTGCAGTGATTCTCCATTTTTAACCCAAATTCTTCCCTCTGAGTGGTTTTGCCTCAATTTCCCCAGCTGTGAAACAGGGCTGCTGCCTCCTTCCCCAGGCAGTGCTGGGATGGTCAGCAGCTCCTTCTCAAATATATAAAATATATTATATTGTTTATATATCTATATATGGAACAGGATACATACCTCTCTATTTCCCAAAGATGTTCATTTTTGGTGGAGCCCAGCGCTGATGGTTTTGTCACTCGTTGAACTGGGAAAGTGTCACCATCCAGGCTTTATTCCTGTTTTCAGTGAAATCACCTGCCTTCATATCCTTGCATATCTCCATTGCTGGGGTTTCATTGTTGCCCAAAATATGGCTAACACTGCTCTGCCTTTCCACTAATTTCCAGCCTTCTTACTCCTTTCCTAGGCTTTATTCTAAAGGTAATTGAAGTCACTCTGTGTGTGACAGCACATACAGGTTACCTTTGGCTCTGCTTTGGCAGCCAGTAATCCAGAACAGAAAAAAATCGCTTTGGATTTATCTTAAAAATGAAACCACGTGAGATTCTGGTGAAAAAAAAATGGTAGAGAAAATAAATTACCCCTTGGGAATGAATTCTTTTTTCCCCTGTAACTCTCAGAGGCTGGAAGTGTTGCGCCCAGGTAATATTTGCTTAGGATTTATCTAGTGGAATATATAGGGAAAATTTTTCTGAATTCATGAGGGGGCCAAGACCTTTTGCAGTTGTATTTATGAGCTAGAGAAACATCCTTGTCAGGTGCTGGAGCTGGGATACTTCTCATTTCACCTCTGAGCTATTAAATCCATCCCAGTTTGCAATCTGCCGGCAGTCAGGGCAAAACTTCCTGGCTCTTCATCTTGTCTACAGGCCTGGTGTAGGGCAAGGAAAATTCCAATAAATATTATTGGTATTTCCCTGAGATTACAGAGGTCAGAATTACGTGGTGTTGAGCTTTGTCTGCTTTGACTTTGGGAGAAATTCCCCTGAGAAGGTGCTGGACTTTCGGCTCATGTCAAAGGTGCAAAATGACACTGTGGGAGAGCAGATGAGCCACTTCAGTGTCACTCACCCAACGCTGATCAGTGTTTCTGCAACCCCTCCTTTTCCTGGGACCACAGAGCCCTTTTGGACTCCTCATGCTCCAGCTGCTTTCCTCATGTGCCTGTGCCTAATCCCAGGTGTCTGAGCTCCAGAGGATGCGCTGTCGTGTCTCTGAAGGTCACAATCCTCCCAGTGACATCACTGATTTGCTTTCAAACAGCCACGCAGCTCTTGGAAGGGTTCAAGTCAAAACCATAAGGAAATCAGTAAATCCATCTCCGCAGACAACTTCAGCAGCACAACAAAATAACACAAAGAACCAAAGCCATTCCCAGAGTGTAAAACAGAGCAGGTCTGCGGCTCCTGGGGAGAGCAGGAGGATGGATTCCCTGCTCCACTCAGCCCCAGGCCAGTGGAAGCAGACAGCCTTGATAGCCTTCTTTTTTATTTTAATTATTTGACAGCGATGTAGATTGTTCTACAATAGGTATTTCAGTCATGTTTTGCACTTCGTCAGCATCCTTGCATTGAAAATCTCAGAAGTGCTTAACAGAAGGGAGTGGAAATCCTCTCCATGTTTTTCCACAGGGAAATCTGAAACAAGTTTGTAAGGGCCCCTGGTGTGGCTTATCTCAGAGATCTTTTCCAATCTTAACAATTCTCTGTTTTTGGAGAGGCAATACACTCAGATTATTTAATTTAGACTTTTTTTTTCCCTGTTCTTTTTCCCCTCTGTCCTGGAAAGCCATTCCAGGGGCAGTGGAGAAGGCCTGGCTGCAGGTCCCTAAGCCTGTGTGGTCCTCCTGCCAGCAGGAAGCTCTGCCTAAGATTTTGGGTTGTGTGTGTTTTGACCTCAAACCCTGGAAAAGAGGAAGAGCTTTGTGTTGTTTGGTGACAAATCCCACGGCAAAGATGAAGAAGGGGACTTGTCACAGGTCATTTCCACGCAGAAATGGGCTGAGAAGTGTCTGTCAGGATGCACTGTCATCTACCAGAGAGACCTCACACTGGGAGGGAGAGCTCAGGCTGAGGCCAGAGGAATATCTGGGAAGGATGAGGAGTGTGAGGTGGGAGCCAAACACACAGGGCTGCTCCTCTATCCTTTCAGTCCTTCTGTATTTTCTGCTCCAGTTGAATTGTTTCCCCATGTTTTTGTGCTGCCACGTTCACATGTTGAACCTGAATTTTCTGCTTGTGGACATCTCCCTGCAGGAAGCACAAGGGGCTTGTCCCAAAATGCACATCAGGACTCTCTGGCCTTTGGAAGGTGCTATTTCTGTCTCTTAAAAAGCATCTGCTCCATGTGTACCTGCAGAGGAAAAGTGAGAGCTTGGAGTGATACGAGGGAGCCTGTGGGAAGGAGCATCTCCCTGTGACTGCAGACCAGGAAGGTTTCCCATCTGCCAGGAGATACCAGGGGAGAGGGAGCACAAAACATAGGGAAGGAGGGGGGAACAGCCTGTGGATGACGTGGGGTTTGGTCCAGGGGGTTTAGATGGACAGCCTGATGTGACAGCCTGGTTTTCAAGTTGATTTATTGTCACCTTCTCTGTGAATCCTGAATGACACTTCTGCAGTGCTTCCCAGTTCTTGGAAGAGCAGTCAACAGACTGTGGAAGGAACCAGGAATAGTGTCAGCCCAGAAAATTAATGGACTTGAGTGAAATACAGTGATTTTATGATCAGAGGGGTCTGGTGAGTGAGAAGTGCAGCAATACACAGAAATTCTTTCTCAGATTTGAGAAAAGAATTGTAAAACCCTTGGGCTCTGAGTTCAGCCCAGCTTGAGGAATTTCCATCCCAGACAGGGACAGGGGCACTTCCTTACCTTTGGATAAATACAATCTGTAGGATTATGCCCAGGGATCCCATCCTGACACGTGCTGAACAGATGTCTGACAGGTAGGGAAAGCTCCTGTAGTACTTGAGATACTATTTCTGTGTGTTATACCCCTGTAAAAACCTCCTAATCTGCCTGCAAAACTCCAGAAAAGCAGTGGAGAAATTTTTGTTCAGAAATTTTCCTTTTCAAGGGATATCAAATCCTCGGGGAAAATAGTGGCAAAGCTCTGGTAGTTGGTTGGACAGGTGCTGGTCCCATTTTTTTCATGGCACGTCTTTGATTTGTGGTTGTTTGAATTGTGGCAACCTGTGAGCATCGCTGGGGCTGGTTTGGCAAAGCCCGTGCTGGGAGCACTTGGTCTTGAGTGGAAGTTTAGCTCAGGTTTCATGAGTCAGGTGCAAACAGTGTTGCTTTTTTATGCAGTCCATGATTTTAAAACCTAACCTACTTTGGGCTGCCCTACAGCAAGAACCATCAGCGGTCTGACCGGTGCTTTGGGGTTTATTTCAGATGTATTGAAATGCCCCAGTAACAGCGAACCCAGAACTTGCAGTTCAGTGTTAAACCAGACGGTTCTGCAGAAAAGAGGAGGGGGGGGTGGGGAAAGTTGTTTCCCCTGAAGGCTGGAGAAGCCTGAGCCATAAATGTTTGACTCAGGGGTGCTGAGCTGTTCCCAGAGTGTAATACAGAGCAGTTTGCAGCTCGTGGGGCCAGAGGGGAGGATGAGGGATGCTTTCCTCCAGTGAGCCCCAGTCAGCTCATTACCCAACATCAGCCCTCCCAGTGCCATGCGAAAGAGCAATGGGCAGGGCTCAGGGAATGCTGTGGGAGCGTGGAGAGGCTGCTGTATATTCCATCTGGTTGGGGATGTTTAGGAGAATAACTCAGGGGAAAAAATAGTCACGGCTAAAATTACAATTAGAAGATAAAATACTTTCTGCTCGGGCATGAAAGTTACGGTTCAGCATTATGACGCTTCCTCGTATTGCTCCAAATTTTGAGTTGCAAGTCACTAATCTACTCCATTTTGGGCTGAGCAGTGTCGGAGGCGAATGTTACCTGAGAATTTACTCTGGAATTTCGGAAGCGATTCGGTTCTGGGAAGGCACAGGGAGCATCATCATTCTGTAGAGCCTCACGTGTGCCGGAGGAGCGGGGCTGGGGAGGGCCCTGACCTTGCAGAGCGATCTCTCCTCACCACCAGTGCACAGGGATGTCTCCGGGAGCTCCGGAGCTGCTGAGCAGGAGCTCCGAGGTCCGGCCCCATCTCGGCGGGCTGAGGGAAATGTGCTGAGCAGCACAGAATCCCCGGCGGCTCCTGCTCCGGGCACTGACCCGGCTCCATCCCCCGCCGGGAGCGGCTGGGGCTCGGCTGCTCCTGCTGCACATCCACCGCCAAGGGGGACCGTGGCAGCTCCACCTGGGCGTTTGGGTTTATTTATCCCCGGAACAATGAAGTCAGAGGTAGGTGAATGATGCAGTGCAGAAGTTGCTGCAGCAGGAGCCGATGATTTAATGGATCGGGCGAACGGCGGAGGGGAATATTCATAAATCGTGTCTGTGCACGTATTGGGCTGGGGGGAGGCAAAACAAGGCGTTCTGGGTGCCTGAGATGACATTTTCTAATTAAACAGCTTTCTGCTATGCCTGAAGTAGTCGCGTACAAAGGTTTTGCTTCCCTGGTGATGATAGAAAGCCGGGCTTTTGGAGGCAGAGCTATCCATTTAACTTGCTGGAATTAAGGGAATGTCGTGTTCGTCCTTACAAATGCATATCAAGTTCTCGGCAGAAAAATCCGGGTGTTAATCAGCGCAGCTGATGTGCTGTGTGATGTAGATTGCTCGCATTGATTCCGGGCTCTGGGTTCAGGTTTCCTATTTGCATTTCGTCAATCAAGCCCGTGCCCACCCTGAATCCCTTCGGGGGGATTTTGTTGCTGGCTGTATTTATTCCTCCTTGTGCATCTGCTTTTAAATAAATCATCAGAACAATAAACAATCCTACAGCAGAGGGAGCAGAACGTTTCGGGAGGAGAAGCCCTTGGGTTGCATCGGTGCAATCTATGCAGTTGGGGAGGGAGGGGTTTATGCAAACCAGGAGGGTCTTTCAGGTTTCTAAAATATCAATCCCGTGGCTGTGTTGTCCATAGGAAGGTGTGGATTCACGGGACAGACGTGAAGAGATTCTCAGCGGAGTTTTATAGGTGTTCTGTGCTTATATAAGGGCTGGCTGGGGCGTCTCTGTGGCCTTGGCAGTTAGAGGGTTCACTTTGGTTTTTTACATCTCTTCAGTATATGTAAGTCATTTCTCGGGCCTGGTATCTTTTTACAGCAAATTTGTTAATGCCTGTCAGGGTCGTTTAGTTTTAAAAGTTATTAGATTAATAAGAGTATATTAATATAGTTTTATTTTAGTGCGGTATTAATCGTTGCCGGTTTTCCCAAGTACCACTTACTTGAAACTGCTTTGGATTTGCACTGACTGTGTTCCCTCAAAGCTGCAGAACGGTTGGAAGAAGGGAAGCAGAAATCCGAGCTGCCACCAGCGCCAGGGCAGGAAGTTTCAAGATTCCCACGTAAAAAGCAGAGGTCTCGCATGAGCTGCTTGTCAGAAAGTCACCGAAACACAGTCGATGCTTTGAGGCTTTCCCCAGCAGTTTGGGTTGGAGACAGGTCTGTGGGAGCTTTTAATTTCTACAAACAGGTGGAAGTAAAGGGCTGGAAAATCCCCTGAAGTCAGAAGCTGAGTTCAAGTTGGAATTCATAGCGAGAGTGCTGGTTTATGGAAATGCTTAGAAACAGGGTGAGGAATACCTTGATGTGCTCGTTGATGTCAATGGCAGCAGCGTTTCTGTGCTCTGGAGCAGGGATGGTATGGAAACAGCGAATTTGGACCAGGCTTTTGTACTTTAAAGGTCACCTGGTCGACAGACTGGGGGACTGGCACCTCAATCTGGAGCGTCTGTGAGCAGTGAGAGGTGTCGGGGATGGTGCCTGGGTGGATTAGAGGATGTTTGAGGGTCAGACACTGTCACTTGGAGAAGGTCACAGGCACAGACACTCAGCCTTGGATTCCTGTGAGTCTGAACTCTCCTATTCTCCCATAGTTTTGGGTGTAGCCCAGCCCAGGAGGAATGTGGGAATATCTGAGCCAGAGCAGGGTTTGGGAAGCCTGTGCTGGGCTCCTCATCTCATCCATGTGACACATCCATGGGTCCAACCACCGAGTGAGAATCTCTGCTTCATGCCTTTTGAAGTGCTTGAGGAAGAGGAAAATACTGTTATGTATCACTAAAAATGATTTTTTTCTTTCACTAAATTATCATTTAAACATTCAAAATAGAGGGTTTTTTAATTCCTTTTTAAAAGTAAGTTAAACCACTTTTTCCCCCCAGTTAAATGGGAATAAAACTGGTTTGCATCTAAAGAAAAAATACAGGTCTTGAATTTATAAGTGCATATAGTAGTTAGTATTGCAATATTATATGTATTAGTATTAATTTTAGTGTTGCAATACCATATGCAACATAATCAGATGTTTGAAGATCTGGAGCCTTTCCATGCGTGGTTTGGGATTTCCTGTAACCTGGACAGCAAGGATTGAGCACTTTGGGTGTGTAAGTTTGGTGTGCTGTACACAAATTGAGGGGGGATGTGGGAGACTTCAGTCCTTGTTGATGAAGTCATTATTTTATGGAGGGCAGAGAGACAAGGCTTGTCTCATTCCCAGTCGAGTCATGCTCCGTGTGCCAGAGGCGCTCCAGGAAAAGTGACCGTCCCCCCTTGCTGGGCAGCAGCAGAGCCATAAACCCTCATCTCCACAGCCACAGCTGCCAGCCTGACACACTCCTGGTGAAGGGCAAACCCTGCAGCAGCAGCTCCTTGTTCTACCAACAAACTCAGACTGGTCTGAGTGTATTCAATGGCAGTGCTGAGCAGGCAGGGCTTTGATGGGGCTGCTCCTGTGCTGGGGGACACTGGGATGAGGCTGTGGCTGGGCAGGGTATTCCTGGTGGATACCAGTGCTCATCATTTCCATGGAAAACTCTTCCTTTGTGAAGACTCTTCCCCACTGTCACACGCTCAGCAAGGACAGCCAGGAGTCCTGGGAGGTTTAGACTGGATGTTAGGAAGAGGTTTTTCCCAGAGAGAGTGATCCCTCAGTGGAATGGGCTGCCCAGGGAGGTGGTGGAGTCGCCATCCCTGGAGGTGTTTAAGGTCAGACTGGATGAGGAGCTCAGTGACATGGTCTGGATGGTGGGAGGTTGGATGGATGGAGCGTGGTGCCCGTGGTTCCAGGGTTGTGGGGCTGATCCCTGGGTGGGAGTCGCTTGGGAGTTGGACTCGATGATCCTGTGGGTCCCTTCCAGCTCAGAATAACCTGTGGACCTGAGGCAGCAGAAGTTTAAATAGGTAAATGATGCAGTTTAATGTTGATCCCCCAATTTTGGGACATTGCTCCTTCCCTGGTGCTTCTTCATCAGTGAACTGAAAAGAAGGAAATGCACTTCTTCCAGGAGAAGATTTTTATTCGGGAGGAAAGGAATTGCAGGCAAGTACAATCTTGTGCTGAGACTTCTCCCAGGCAGAGGCCGCTGCATTTGTTGGAGGATACTCCTTCAGAAGCAGCAAATTTAGATTTGTCAAAGCACGGGAGGTTACCAGGCTGCTGTGCTGTGCCCACTGGAAAATGAAGTCACCTCCTGAAGGGATGAGAAGGGAGATAAAATGAAAAAACCCAACTTCTTAAAAAAAACCCCTTGTTTTTCAGCAAAGCAAAATGTATCTGTGCCTCTTACGAGAAAATCCTGCTGAAATTCAGTTTAATCCAGACTCCTCATTCCTCCGGGTCTCTGGAACAAAATTCGCAGGCCTCGTACATGTGAAGACTGAACAAAATGGAGTTTAGGAAGACTTTTTAGCCCCTCCACAGTTTCCTAATGTGAGCAGTGGGAACATGTACCAAGATGATGCTGTCCCAGAGGTGTAGTGGCCTCTTGCAATAGGAAGTGCAAATTTGGGTGCTGACAAGTCATTACTCAGGGCAGCTGCATTTAGGGGTACAGGCCTAGGATGTGGTTTGGAGGAGGGGGAGGAGAGCTGAGCCTGCTGCTGTTGTTATCCTTTTTTCTGTTGTGATAGCTGGTTCATCTGGAATTGCAATGAGAACTCCTTCATGTTTAATATCAAGCCTGTGTCATAACCTTATGGAAAATGAATTTCATGGGCTCTGGATCAGAGCCTTGATGAATGATCCTGGCTTCGTAGGGGTTGTTGTTCATTGTTTTGTTCTACAAAAATAGAAATAAAAGCGTTAAATCAGAAATACTTCACTTTTTCTCCACAAATCATTTTTATAAATATTTGCTGATTTACATGCACAGCACAGGCAGCCACAGTCCAGATGCAAATGTCTTCATTTTTCCAGATGGAAAGACTGAGGGAGAGGAAGGGAGAGAACGGTTTGTTCAGCTGCAGGGGAAAGTTGATATTAGAGGCAGAGTTAAAATCTAGAAACCTTCATTGCAGTGCTGGGAGCATTGGGCAGGATCAGTTTCGTGTGCTTGATCAGTGAGATAGAGAAATGAATTTTTACAAGTGCTGTGTACGTGAGGAGTGCAGAACGTGGTGTTTGGCAAACGTTTTTTAGCTCTTTTGGGTGAAACCAGATCTCAGAGTGAGTTCCAGTGTCTTGCAGGCAGGAACTGAAATGGGGGTGATCACATGTTCCACATTACAGAGCATTTTTCTGCATCCTGCTTGTAACTTCTGGGTTATTAACACACAGGGGAAGCACAGCTGGGCCGCCTGGAACTTGCTGTAAATGAGCCCAGCAAAATCAAAATAGTGGAAACAACTCGCATTTACAGACACACACAGAAAGGAAACTCATGCCAGTGGCTTTTCCCCAGTCTTGCCAGTTTGGCCAAGCATTTGGCAGTGCTGAAATCCACCCTGCAGAGGCAGAAAGCAGCAGCACAACTCTGGTGCAGCTGGAGGGCAAAGGAGAGAACCCCAACTTCTTGGTTGGGTGAGATGAGCTCTTAGGGCTGCAGCAGAGTTCCATACTGACATTGTGCCCTCCAGCAGTATTTTCCTAAGAGTTAATGCTAAGAATTGAATCAAGTGAAGGCAGCAGTCGGCAGAGGAGAGCACAGGGATCAAAGAATGTGCTGGAGAAAGTGACCTGTTGTGCAGCCACACGTTTATTGTGTTACTCAGAGTGTGCAATAAAGGGTGTTGGTTCAGCTGTGTGCCCCTTCCACAGGGCTCCAGCCAGAGGATATTCTTGGATTCTGTTCCAAAAGAGGGAGAAGGAAAAAAAAACAACCAACAACTGCCTTTTAGACACTGTTCTCTTTTTCCTTCTTTGATAACTGCTGCCAAAGAGGGCTGGCCTCAGATGTGTTTCTTTCCAGCAAAGGGCCATAGGAAAATATTTCCTGGTAACAAGACTCTTGCTGGTTGGATACTGTCTGTAGGACATGTTAGGATAACCATGGTGTTTTGTATCTCTTGATTAACATGATGAATAGACCGATGGAAAAATAGAACACTGCTGTGTTATCAGTAACAGAAGTGATGAGATGGGAAATGGAGAGCAATACCCTTTTCTTTTTAGTTTTAAGTGTCTGAGCATAAGGCATTTGTACCCCAGAGAAGAGTTTATCTGAGCCATTACGCTCCTAAATCAGTGGCACACATGAATTTCAAAAGCATTGCTTGGGGATTGGAGTGAGGGGAACACGAGCCTGCTGAGGGAAGTATGGAAAGCTGGGTGGAAAGGAAATAAGCCAAAGAAAATAACTGCAGGGTTAAATATCACTGTCCTCTCCTTCCCTCCTTCCTTCCCTTCCTGTTTGGGTGTTACTGGGAGTCCTGTTGTCATGGGACTCGTGTGTAAAGCCATTTGTTGTGTCACTTCATCCCACCCATCCTGAACTTTGTATCTCCCCAGTGCTGCTTGCTTGGCTGCTCTGTTAATCTCCTGCACTTCAGAAACGGGGATTCTGTTTGCTCAGCACAAGCCCCAGCTGCATCCAGAACCCCTGTTCACCCTTCCTGAACAGCACAGCCATTCCCAGCCAGCTCCAGGCAACCTTTGCACCTCCTGGCAGGCTCAGAGGGGCCCAGGAGCGTAACCCGAACATGGCTCACATTCCCAGGGAGGGCAAGGGGGCTTGGTGTGGCAGGGAGAGGAGCCCTGGAGAGGATGAGAGCTGTGGGTTCCCAGTCTGGAGCCAGCCCTTGCCGTGGGATCAGCTGCTGTGCATTGTGGAGCTCAGCACGATGACTGTACAGGAGTGGCCTGGCCACCTCCAGCTGTCAGCACAGCAACCTCACATTCCTGACATGGCTGGAGCAGAGGAGGAACAGAAGGGCAGAGGAGTTTGTCCCCTCACAAGTGCTTCCTTAGGCACTCAGCAGCCTAGATTGGGACTGGAGTTAGATATTCCCCCAGCTCCCACCCCAGCAGTTACATCCCAGTTCTGTCCAGAGTGGTCCCTGGCTGGATGCCTGCACCCCACTGCCTCCAGCCTTTACAGATCTGAGGTTTTCATTTTCCTCTTGTCCCCATTTCTGCAGGGGACCCAACAAAAGCTCAGCTCCAGCTTTCCTGTCCAGCCTTCACATTTGTGCACAGATTAGGAAACCCCTAGAGGAGATTTATGTGCGACTTGTGTTTGGCTCCGGAGCTCAGCCATCAGTGGGAGTGACTGAAGGAGCTGTCAGCTGGAGGAGAATCCAAAGGATTAGTATGCGAAAGGAGCAAAACCCCAGCAATTCAATTGCTGCTGAGCTTTCTGCATCCTGGTACAAGCTGTTTGCTCCAGCAGTGCCGGGCTTGGGAAGGCTGGAATAAAGCAAATGCCTGGTGTGTATGTTTGCATATCAATCCCACAAGTGTTTGCTGCAGAACACAACTGGTGCTTGAGGTCAGGAGCACCAGGAGGGTTTGAAACCCCTGTGCCTGCACTGAGTGTTCTGTTTGCTGTGCAAGCTTTCTGCTCTGGCAGGCTCCAGTTATTTGTCTGAACGCTGCATGCTGGGCACTGTTACATCATCCTTTTGCATATCCTTCTGCTCACAGGGTCTGAGCTGAATTGCTTTGCTCACTGAAAAAGAAAAGGTTTCAGCACCCAGGAAAACATTCCAGCTGCTGCTCTCTGAATGAACTGGTTCCTGGAAGCCAAACATGATTTCTTGAAGAAGTCCAACTGCACCAAGCCAGCAAATGAGTAGAATTCTTTGTTTATGTGGCCTTAGATTTTAATTAAATTGTGAGCAACCAAGTTTGTCCCTTTATCCAGCCTTTCCAGTGCACTGGAGCCCATGTTCCCAAGACTGGCATTATTAACTCTTTTAGCAGCTCTCATCCCTCCTGAGAGTATAAACTGCAGGTTACAGTGGAAGTGGGACAGTGGAGATATGTAGGAAGTTGACTTTTATTTGTTTACTCGTTTGTTTGAAAACTATTTGTCCATAAAAGGAAGGCAGCATTGAAACCCAGGATTAACACACTGTTGAGAGATATTTATAAGAATATCCCGAGATCTTTCAGGTCTCCAGTTTGGTGTTAGGGTGGGACAAACTGTGATGAGAAGACTTTCATTTCCTAAAGGAAAACTGGAGAACTGTGTGCCTTGGTTCATCATTGTGGTGCTGCTCTGTCTCCCTTACACGTTGCTCAGGATTCACCAGAGAAAACTGGATATCATGGATTGACCAATATCTTGGCTGAACCAAAGATCGGCTCTGGGATCCAAGCAGGGCTAAATCCCACTTTGGAGAGCACAGAGCGGGTGCCTGGGAAGAAGATGGTCACAGGAACAAAAATTCAGCCCTGGGGAAAAGAAACGACATCTGCTGGGAGCCAGATGTGCTCTGGGACATGGCTTGTGGTGTTGTGTTTGCTTGTGAGCACAGTGCAGTTGTGCCATGGAATGCATTTGATTTCCAGCTGCTTTTCTTAGGAAAAGTGGGTATTTGAGCATTCTAGGAAAAGTGAGCCGCCGTCTCAGGGTGTGTTTACCCAATCTTTGAAAACATTCGCTTCCTCTGACATTTATTTATCTTGGCACATAAACACTTGAGCCAAGCTGTTCCCCCTTTCCCGAGCTCAGGGTTTTTAAAGGAAGCTGATATTCAGCCTTGCTCAGGAATTTCAGAGCCCTTGAGAGGAGGACTGTGGATCAGGAGAACAATGCACACCTTCCAAGAATGTCCTCCCAGATTTTCTGCTGCTCACAACAAACTGAAAAAATCTCAACTCAGAAGGACCGTGTGATGCCAGTGCTGCAGGTCTTATATGATTCAGCATAATATGATTACAGAAAGTTTAAAGGTTATCCCGTGTGCTGTAAATATGTGATCTTATTATGTGAATTTTCTTATCCTAAACCCGTCTAGAATGGATGAAACAGCATTTCTGAGCACTTCACAAGGCCTGTCATTACAGTGGAGGTTTCTTAGCAGCCTTTGAAAGCATTTGAATTACTGGATAATGATATTCTGTCATCTCTTAGCAAGGCTCACACTCTAAACACTTTTACACACAATAGAAATTAAAATGGAATTGAGTAAATTCTGTCTCTCAAATCCATGGACTATGTAATGATTGTCTGGGTGCTTTAGATTAAATATAGACTGGTGTCTAATGGAGCTGGGTTACCTGGAGTAACAAATTGTAACAGATAAAATAGTAGGTCAGGCGTGGAAAATCAAATATTAACACTTTCTGTACACTTTTCTAAGTCTTTGCATTTAGCATTATAGGCACAGGTTTGGTTTTACTCTTTTTCCATGCTTTGGTATATCAAAAAAGGAAGCTTTTTCCTTGTTTTTTTATTCTAAATACATAATTTATCATGTGAAAAATGGCATTATACAAATGTACAGCTCTAGTAGATGTGATGATGCTGGGGTCGTTCTGCACATGTGCTGCTCTCATGGTGTCAGGATCCTTCACTGAGCTCCGTTCCCCAGCAGCTTCCTGAGGAGCTGAGGGATCTGCTGTGCCCAGGATCACACCTGGGGAAAACTCAGGGGGATCTCACCAGCAAGTACAAACAAATTAACCACGTGCAGTTACCCTGTTCTGTAGGCAACAGTGAGGATGCTGAGGTACATCAGAGAAAATACATAGTTGGAAATGAACTACGGGAGCTGGGGTTGTTCAGCCCTGTGGACCTCTGAATTTCTTATTTAGGCCCAGTTTTCTCTGTAGTTGCTTCCCTGTCAGATGGTCTCAAGCTTCGAGCCCTGGGCTGAAAGTTGTTTTTTCCTGCCCAGGTTTGTGTTGCTTTGCATCATTTCATGACTTCTCTCACTTTGGACTTTCAGAATCCAGTTCCATGGGGCTGATCCTGCCCTTGAGGATGTTGCCTGTGTGATTTTGGTGCCAAGGACAGGCTCAAGCAAACAGAGATGTGAGCATGAGGGGTGGCAAGGGACAAGTGGTTGGTGTTGGCCCTGACTGGAAAGTGACCCCTCCTGCTGTGGGGAGGCTCTGCAGGGAGGAGCTGGTCCCTTGTGGGTGGCTGGATGTCCCCACTGACCTCTCTTCTCTGTTTAGAACAATACCTGAGGGTGCATTTGGTCAAATTTGAGGTGTGGGAGATAAAACACGAGGCTGCTGCATGAACTTTACAGCTCAAAGCAGAACAGAAGAATAGGACGTGTATCAAAGTGGGGAAATGCTCATACTTCTCAAGCATATGAAAATACACCAGGATTTTCCTTGATGATCTTTCCCTGCCAGCCTGTAACATTAATTTGTGGCTTCCTACGAACTCTGAGCAGCAGAGGGCAAACCTCAGGTTAGCAGGGGTTAACTTGCTGCTCAAAAGTTTCTGTCTGCTCAGTCTGGGCAGGGCATCTCCCCTTCTGGGACACATTTCTGGGACCTTAAAAGTGAGCTATTGAAACCAGGAGGAGAAACTGGGGGTAGGGTTGGTTTCAGGAAGTGGGTCCCTCTACTAATCCAAGTTCTAAAACCATCAGGTATGATCTGTCAGGAAATACAAAACTTACCATTCCTGCAGGAAGGGGAATTTAGCCTGGTCGTGTGATATTTTGTGAGTTTTACCTCTGAATCTATTTTGTGAGCAGTCTAAATGCTAACAACCTACAGTGAAATTCTGGAGCAGTGTTGTGGATATCTCACACACTTCCCTAGAGCTCTTGGATGTGCATATGTGATCTTTCACAACTTAAAATTGGTGTTCAGCTCCTGGAGAAAAAAAAATGCCTGCCTGTTTTCATGCATCTGAACACTTAATGAGAGCTTGCCTTGCCTGATTGTACTTGTCACAGCACTATTTCACTAACGATAGAGACACTAATTTGTGACTCTGTCCTGACAGCACAGAGCAGAGCCTGCCTTGTGTTGGTAATGTGGAAGAAATAAAGGCTTGTCGGCATGAAGTGAAAGGAAAATATTTTCAGACTTAATACTGAACTGTGCAGCCCTTCCTGAGCATTTTGCCAGCTTGTGACAGGTGCTCTGTCTGCAAGTCTTCCAGAGAACCAGAACTAATGGGAATTAATATTTTAATTGATCTCTTCAGTTATGCAGAAATAACTAGATGGTCTCTGTTCCCTGAATAAGAATAGAAAAATGTGTGACCAAAGCAGTCCTGTTCCAAGTGACTGGATCACTGCAAAGAGCCTTCTTTCTTTAAATAACCACCCTGTTAGCTGCAGAATGGTGGGACAGCTCTGGAAGGCATCTCTGTGACACTAAATTATGCCTGTGCAGTCCCTACCTCCCTGAACCTCAACCTGACCTTCATCTGCTGAATTCTGACAGCCCCAACTTGAGGAACCCTCTCTGAACCCTGGGTGAGGTCAAGCCCGGCCAGCTGAGGTACTCTATAGAATGGCTGGTGTGACCAGGCCTTTGTAACCCAGCAGTGGCAGGTCTGCTGTCCCCAGACAGCTGCTGGGACATCTGTGACCACACCATGAGGCAGCTCAGCCACAGCAGAGCAGCCCTTGAGTAAGGGCATGTTTCTATGGCCATGTGGCTGCAGTTGGGTGAGGAAACCACACAGGCTGTTTGCTGTTGAATAGATGCTCTAATTGTACAGACGTGTATGTCTTTCACACTGCCACACTCGTGTGGTGTGTCCTTGCCCAGCAGAGCAGCTCTGAGACGGCCCTGGGGAGCTGTCCCCACCTCACCCAGGGAGATGGAGCTGCCCCTGGTCAGCATAGGATTCAGAGGGTGTTCTACACGTCACATCCCTTCATTTGCAGAGCTGACTCCTAATGTAAGTGATTATTTGGAAACCTCCCTTCCACCCACAGTTGCCTTGTCAGGGTGGAGGAGCCACAGGGCAGTTTCTCTTCAGTGTAATGTGAATTTTAGCTCCTGATGTGTGCTTGGCTATAGATTCCTGCCAAGACTCTTTGTAGAACAAGCAAGAAGGGTTTCTTTGTGTGAAAATATCCATCTTGTTTGGCTGCCAGGGCTCAGCACGTTTATGGGCCTTTAAATTATGAGGAAGGATCTTTTGGGTAGAATAACATGTTTAGTTTTTAATACAGAGTTCTGAAGCAGGCCCAGGAGTTGGACTCACTGACTCTTGTGGGTGCCTTCCAGCTTGGCATATTCTGTGGTTCTGTGACTTCACAAAAGCAGGTTTGATCCCTCTCTGTAAGGTTCCATAAACATCCTTCAGAGGACTGGAAATGCGTTTTTCTAGTAACTGAAGGTCTTTTTCTATTCATTTTTATTGAAAAAAAAAGAGAAATGATTACTCAGGCTATGAGGAAATATATTTCCCATATTCATAAAATGCCCCAAACAACTTCTTATTTTTATTAGCCAAAGCAGGGCGGAGTAGTGAGTTTTGTGGTTGAGATCACCCCCCCAAGAGAGATGAGATGTTGGCCCAGGGTGATGTCATCCTAATTGAATGGTCATCATTTTCGAATTCTATAAATTTAGAACAGAATTCTCAGACTATTTTTCTCCTCGTGGTCCCAGCACACAGATTCCTTGTTACCTTGTACAAAACATCTGCAATTAAAATTCCCTCATGAGTAAGAACATTTCTGTCCTGGTTGCATCCCTGCGTTCTGAGCCTCTCCCAGCCACCCTGATGATGAATACAAATCATTTCATGCTTTTATTTGTCAGCACATTAAAGGGCAGGAACAAGAGAGGGAGTTTAATTTGGAACATAATTGGTTCTTTTGTGGCTCTGCAATAATTAAATGTGCGTAGAGGGATGGGCAACGCTGGTTTTACTCACTGAGAGTTTAACTGTTGCTTGACTTCAGAGAAAACAGCTGATAAAATTTGCAGCAGAGCCCTTTTTGAGTGCCAGCACTGCGAGATCCTCCCCTGTAGGTTCCCTTCAGCCGTGGCCTGCTGCTGACCCTCAGCTGTCATCTGCAGTAGCACTAAAATGCCACCTCCCATGTTTTTCCTAGAGCAAGCTGGCACCTCCTGACAGCTGAATGTGAAGTTGCCTGATGTAATTACTATGAGGAGTAATAGAGAATAGACATTTGGACTGTATGAGGAAGGGCTGTGTTCTCAAAGAGCACATATTTGGTTGACTTCTGGCGGCGGATTCCTGCTGTCAGCAAATGTGAGGAATGTCTGTGCCACACTCTGTTGCTTGAGGAGGATTAAGCTCCAAGTGTCCAGCTGAACCAGACTAATCCTCAGGACTGTGCTGAATGAACTATTTGTAGACCTGTTGCATAACACGTTCAGGGAGACCTCCTGGCTCAGGGGAGCTCTGGAATTTGCTGCCACAGCCCTGTGGGGTGGGCAGGGAAACCATGGGCTGGGGCTGTGGGGTCGGGGTGTGTTGGGTTTGCCTGGGACGCCCGGAGCTCCTGAATGGGTCACACCACCGAGGCAGAAAGGCTGCAAGCTGTGCCGTGTTCCTGACATTGCTGCAGGCTCTGTTGGGTGGGGATAAACTTCTGCAGCTGCTTGGAGGAGCCTGAATTCCTGCAGCTCTCCAGCATCTGTCCCACCCTGCCGGCCACTGTCCCTGTGGCCACCGTCTGTCACAGGCTGAAAGGATGGCCGAGCCCTCCCACCTTCCCCTTCTAGGCTGATCAAATCCAGGGAGGGTGTAGAGTAGAGCAGGTCCACGAAAGTTTTCTTGAGTAGAGATATGACCCTGCTTCCCCTACATCATGAATTGACTCCCACAGTTTATTTCCTGGTGGAGCGAGGGAGGGTCAGGACGAAGAAGAAAAGACAATTCAATTTTACTCAAATTGGCTCTTTTCTGAATGGGTCAACATGTGGCAGTGCCCATATCCCAAACCATCTGGGCTGTAAAACCAGGAGTACGTCCTATACAAAGGATCATAAAGAAAATATAATATCACAGCAGGGCCGGGGCAGTTTTATTGTTCCTTTCAGAAATCAAGATGAGAACCTGCCCAGTTTTTATTCCGGTACATATCCAGGTTGTGTAAATAAATTTGAGGTGAGGGCTTTTAAATGCATTTTTTACAGCTTGTTTTGAAGGTAATGGGAGCAGATTAGCAGCATGAAATTGCTACAGAAAGTCCTGCTGACTGCTGGAGGAGACTTGACCTGGAGATAAACGTGACCCGGAGTAATGACAGTGGTGGAGGCTGAATCGATGCAGGTGCAAAGCTGTTGAGAGATACTTGTGTCTGTACACATGGGGTAAAGTAGAATATGTCAGCATGAGAACACTGCTAAAAATAACCAAACAGTGCCCTGCAGTGTGTGGCTGGAAACAGGAAGACACACAACCCAACGAGTGGAGCTCGGTTAGCTCATCAATTATTTCTGTTCCTCGGACATAACTGACTGCAGTGTGCACAGCAGCATTTGGGGCAGCTGCTTAAGTGGAAATTCAGGAGTAAATGTTTTTCCTTTGGAATTCATTAAGGAAGACCTTCCTGCTGCTGTAAGGACACGGTTTCACGTGCTGCTCTCAAGTCAATTGTAGCCTAATTTAAAAATGCTGTCGCATCCTGCCCTGCTCTGCTGTCTCATTTGCCTCACCCTTGGGCTTTGAGAGCAAGTACATCCTGTGAAGATAAAAAAGCACCATATTGTGTCTGTCTGCAAAATGTCATGTACACACAGAAAATCACGGGACTAAAACACTGGGTTTAAAAGCAATCGAATCAATAAAGGGTTATTTGCTCTTTAAAGATTTAAGCATAACATCATGGACAGTTCAGGGCCAAGAACTGCATAGCTCCAGCAGTTTCTAAACCCCAGAGGAAATCCTACCTCATTTGGTGTCATCGGGAAAAGACTGGAGCAAAAGAGGCAATTGGATTCTGGGTGGGAATAATCCATCACCTCATAAATACAGTTCTAGTAACTTATGATTAATACATATCAAATATATTTTAGATATATGTATATTGATAATATAAACACCTTTTCATTTTATATATACATATATATAATGTATTCTATATTATGTATTACATATTATATATATGTATTATGTATATATCCTGTATATTGTAAATACAAACACCTTTTCCCCTTATTTCAGTTCTGTTTGAGAACTAAGTCTAAGCTGCCTTGTGGAGCTGGAGAAGGACTGCCAGGCCTCTCAGATGGTATTTAGTCATTATAATGGTGCAGCAACATTTAATGAGAGACAGAAGCCACGAGGCTTTCCCTGCCTGGAACTCTTGGCCTGCAGCAAAGCAAAGCACTAAACCTCCTCATTTCTGCTGAGCTGCCTTTGAGTGTCCGGCTGGAGCCTCTCCTTAGCCTCCCATCCCAGTCCAAGCAGGCAATTAAAGTTTCTATGGAGGAATGTGGGGTGGTTTTTTTCCCCACTCTGAAAGGCAATCAGCTGTAGATTTTACTTAAAGAGTTTAATAGCACAATATGCAGCTCATCTTCCCTTTGCCTGCTGTTTACACCTGAGGATTAGGTTGTGATGTTGTTGTTTATTTACTGGTTTGGGAAACACCTTCATCAACAGATTCTCTTCCGAGGATGTGACAGGATGATGATCTGTCACATCAGCAGGTATTTAGTGCTGATGGGGCAGGAGTTGGCCCTGGCAGAAGGGCAGGTGGATTACGTGGAACAGTTTGCTTTAGTCCCATTTCCTGTGGAACGCTTTGCTTTTTGTGGTGCTTTGTGCCACAGCCGGTGGGGACAGTCCTTCCTTCTGTGCCCTTATTTCTTAAATTACACGTTAAGTGACAGATAAAAGGGAATAAAACCATCCCCACACCTCAAGCTGGTTCAGAGGGAAGAACTAAATCACTTTTAAAGTGATTATGAAGTGCTTCAGTTATTCCTCTGCAATGCTGGAAGTGTTGTTCCTAAGGAATTGAGGGTTTAGTATTTATTTAGCTTTTCTATTTAGCCATTTAAAATGTTGACTTGGAGTGGCCCCTTGCCAACCTGTCCATCTCCACAGGGATGTTTCTCCCCCTCCATCATCACTTCCTTGATGCCGCTCTTCATCATCCTGTGGCAGGATAGTGCAGAATTCTGCTTTGTGTGATGTACAGACAGGGAAGTTCTGTCAATATTCTTTATTCCTCACCTTTGGTTGAGCCTTAAAACTGAAAATAAAATGGTTATCACAGTATCACAGTGTTGATAAGGTTGGAAAAGACCTTGAAGGTCATCTAGTCCAACCTAAACTGGCCCATTGTGAATGTTTCTGGCCCTGTTTCTTTGTGTAGTGATCTGGTTATGTATATGTGATGTTTGGGGACTCAGGTGCTGCAGATGTAAATAAAAACAAAGAGAAAAGCACGTTTCCATTCCCCAAATGTGGACACAGAACTGGGGGCAGGAGGAGGAGCTCCAGGTGAGCTTGTGAGCTGTGTAAAGGACCAGAAACCTGATCCTTGGGAGTGTTCTCCTGTTCTGTTCACTCTTTTTCCAGATGTTTTGGTGATCCCAGAAGTGAGAGATCGATCCAGTGAGGTTATTTCCTGATCACCCTGCCCAAAAGAGAATTTGAACTTGATTGGCCTTGGAACACTCCAGTTCCTGGCCCAGGGATGGGAAAATGCCAGTGCTACTGCAATGCTCTGCTCTCCTGCCCTGCTCCAGCCAGGGAGTTTCTGGAGGGAAAAGGTTGTAAATATTGTGATGGTTTGTTTTGGCAGCGGGAAAAGTTCAATTATTGCCACTCTTCACTTTTTAAAAAACAACATCTGGGCTTGGGCACCGTGGCTGAGCCTTCCCAATGCCAAGCCCTTGAACGGCAGCACTGGGAATGCAAACAGAAGTTGGTTTTCCAGCACCCTGTGGTACCCCAAAAGAACCAGGCACTGCCAACGTGCCTTTGAATCCCCACCCTCAGGCCTGGATCCAGATTCTGGTGTTTTTCCAGAAGCTCTGAACTTGGTTTCTAAGGTGACTGCATTATGGTTTTAAAGGCAAACTCCTAATTTGGAGTTTTAAACTGATTTCAGAAGATGTTGGTCCATTGCTCATGTCCAAAGTGCTGTGACCCTTCATCCAGGTGGGTTATTGGAGGAGGACCTTGACAAAATGTCATTGTCTGCTCATGAAACAGCTTTTACAAAACGCAGCACTTGGCATCAGCAGTCATATTGATGGACTCAACATTCAGGGGAGGGTACATGGAATTAATAAAACTAATATTGTCATTTAGGCTTCCAGATTCCTACTGATGCCTAGAAGGTGTTTTGTACCTTAAAATCCAAACTGAGAACTGGAAAGGGTAGCACAAAACACTTGGAACTGAGACTAAAACTGAGACTAAAAAGGGTAGCACAAAAGGCTTTGATCAGTACTGGTTTGTCCTGCTATTTTAACACTTGGTTCATAAGTATTCTTTTTAATAGAGCTCGTGATTTGCATGCAGATGAAAATGTTACTCCTATTCCCTTAGAATTAAACATTTACAGCTGCAAATGGTGTCTTTTGCATTTCTAAATCCTCTCTTGTTAATATTTATAAATTCTTCTATGAAATGTACTTGCACATAAGGCATTAATGTAGATGTTAAATTTTCTTACAGGGTGCCTTAATGCAGAATATAAAATCTGAGTTGGAACATGCAGTAAAAAAAAAAATTAGCTTTTACTACCCATAGAAGGAACAAAGTAATTACAATGTGATGTGTTTACTAACCTTCTGAAATTCACTTTCTTGGGTTTAGATAAAATATGACCAAAATAACATGGTGGTTCTGTGTCTCATCAGCTGGATTCCCAGCTGGTGGCTGATAACAGCCATTGCAGTTTCAGTGGCTGATAACAGCCATTGCAGTTTCAGTGGCTGATAACAGCCATTGCAGTTTCAGTGGAACTATAAAGTTTTTAAAGTGCTGGGCATCACTGGATACATTTATTGTGGGTTTGTTTCATCCTCCCAAGTTTCTCCCTTCATTTTGTAGGCTTTTGCTTCAGTAAAATCACACCTGTTTCATTATCCGTCTGGAAATCAGGAGCAGCTCTGAAACGAAGCATATTGGAAAACCACAGATGAATAATCCTAATAATAATAATAATAATAATCTTCTTGGTGTCTCCTGCCCTAAAAATCCCTGTCTGGTTTATCCATATGTGTATTTGTGCAGCCAGAATATTCTCATCATCTTAGGATAAGATAAAGTCCCTAAAGATGCTGAAACCTTTGGTTCAGGGGAGGCTTTACACATTGCCCTGTGTGTTTCCCCAAACTGCAGGAGGATGATTTCAATGCAAATTCATCTGTGAATGAGAAGGAGCCTCATTTTATCGTTCTGACAGTGATTGTAGCATGTTCTTTTTCCAGCAGGGGTAAAGTTCCAGCAAGATGCATCTGGAGGAAAACATTTCCTCAAGTAAATATTAATGGACTTTTCTAGAGCACAACTTAAAGCAAAATGCACATGATGTCACCTGATTTGAAATCCTTAACTGGGGAAGTGACAGCTTCATCAGGGAGCAGCAGGAGACCTTTCAGAGCTGGCAGCAGGAAAATCTGGCTCTTTGTGCACACTGACCTAAATGCTCTTTAGCAGTGTCAGGTGAAAGAATAACCAGGTCTCCAGGATTTTAATGTAAAATGTCAGATTTACATGAACAGAAAGAAGAGAGAGATGTGCTCCTCAAAGCTGAATTGTTTCTGCTTTCAGCAGAGCAAAGGTAGTGGAGTTTTATTTCAGGGAGTAAATTCCATGTCAATATTATATTGATAGAAATATTGAGTATAAATACTGAACTATTTCAGTAGAATCTCTGTTCCAAGCCTGTCTCAAGCCTCTCAGGTTACTCTGATTACTGTCAACTACATTTGCTGGTATTATCCTGCCTGAGGAATTATGACATTGTGTTGCTTGGTTCCGCCTGAAAGGTCACCCTCCTTTCCCTACCACAAAAATGTAACCCATATTGAGCCTTTTCTTGGAAATCATGAGCATTATCTAGTTTAATATAATTAATTGGAAAATCCATATCATTTGTACCATTCAAGTAGAACCAGAAGACTGAGTGAAGAGGTTGTTTCTCCCAGCAAACTTGCAGTCATTTTTGAGATTGCTCTGCCTACAGAGCTTTAGATTTACAGCTTTTTGGGAACAGTTGCCAAGAGCTGCATACAGATCTGGGGGGTTGTGCCTGATGTATGTTACGCTTGAGCCATAAATAGAGCAAAAATGGAAAGATGAGCATCCTCACTGCGTGCTGGAGCAGCCTCTGAGCAGTCTGGCTCCCTTGGAGATGATGTGCCTGTCGTTGGAGCCCTTAGAATATCAGTATTAGTCTTTCCAAACCATCTGCAGTCGCTGGGTTTGAGCACCACCAATAAAACCAGGCAGGTTTATGTAGGTGCTGTACTGACAGCAGGGCAGGGAGAGTCTGGCTGGCTCAGTTCTAAAAAGCCCTCTGAGCTCCCAAAGTGGTGCAGAGAACTCTTCCAAAACGTGGCTGAGGCATCAACAAACAGCGCACACTTCAAATAAAAACTCCATCTGAAATTCTCTTACTAGAGCAGGCAGGAAAACTTAATTCCAGTCTCCTGCCCAGCCTCCTGGAGGGACTCTGGCTGCCCACACTCACAGAAACCAGCCGAGCTGAGAGGCTTCTCTGGGCCTTTGTCTTTCACCCCGAGGGGAACGTTCTAATGGCTTTGGTAAATTGATTAAATTATGTTTTGAATGATCCAGACTTCCAACAGTCAGTGTGTTTGCGGATGCTCCCTCCAGCTCCAGGCCTTTGTGCCCCAGCTGGGGTTTTGCCAAACCCTTCCTCAGCAGCAGAGCTGTTCAGGCAGCCAGAAATCCAAATTCCAGCTGCATTTATGTCCAAATTCTGCCCCTTGGGCTTTCATGTGAAGTCAGAACTTCCCTGCTCCCTTCACAGACACGGAGGGAAGTGTCACCCCCGAGGGAGATGCTGTTCTGTCACCTGCAGTTCTACACGTGAGTCAGCATGTCCTGAGCATAAATGTGTGCTCCAAAATACCATTTCCTGTGGGTTTTTTGAAAGTTTACTTCCTCTCTTTCTAGAGCTCCTATTTGTAGTTGTGCTCGTGTCATGCTTTATGTAGAGGAACTTGCTACAGAGCTGAGAATTCTAAGGAAAGTCAGAATTAAAGAAAAATAGAGAAAATCTGGCACACAGTTGGAATTAGGCTGAGTAATGAATGAGTCCCTGAGATTTTTATATGGATAATACTTGGTATAATAAAGTTCAGCACAGACCAGAAGTTATTTTTATATGAAAACTTATCAGAAATGTCTAGACTTTAGCAGGTTTAAAATAATTAATCCTTCATTTATAGAAGGGAATTAATTGAAGAATGTATGTGCTCTTACAATTCCCTGCAGAAGCGCCATGGAATTATGTAAAGCCATGCACAGCATACGCAGGAATTTTCACAAGAGTGTATCTTTGACTTAAAGGAGACAATAATTTGTGACAGACTGTTCAGCTTGTGTTTGAGAAACAGAGGAGGAAAGGAACTGGGGTGGTGGGTTTTGCTGCACAGATTGGAAATTTGGGAGAACCAGTGCTGGTGTTTTCCCTGTCAGCACATGTGAGCAGGGCTGGGAGCTGTACCAGCAGGGCCATCTGGAAGAGAAATCTTGTTTCTGAGCCCCCAGACAGCAGCAGCATCTGCACTAAATTCCAGTTTTTTCATGGAATGCAGCAGCAAGGAGTGCTTCTTTTAAACATGTGATTTTTATTTTATTTTATTTTTGTTTTACATACATTTGTTTGCATTGCAGGGAGGGTAAATCTAGACCTGTGAAACAGGCTTTTTGTCAGAGCTCCTTGATGATGTTTTAGGTGGGTTGTAGCTCAAGGCCAGCCTTGGATATTCTTCCTTTCAACGGTCCTAAAGTGCAACTTGCTTTGCACAATCCCAATTCCACCAAATACAGAGTGAGAGGTTTCTTCAGACTTAACCAAATCAAAAATCCCAACTTCCCAGCTCTGTGTCCTGCAGAGTTAATGGCAATAACTTTAAATTTAGTCTGTCTTGGGAAAGGCTTGATAGGAGCCCTTGGCACTCACACAGTCTCCATGCCAGGGAAGAAATAAGAGTTTGGGATGGTCTGTCAGGTGCTCTTTCATGTTGTTCCAAATGTGCTGGTTTCCTGTGAATGTCAAAAAAGAATCCATGTGGAACAATGGAGTGTTGGGACTGTTTGATTCCTTCTGGTTTATGGGGGAGATTTCCAGCCAGTAGAAAAAGGGATTGTTTTGAGTATTGGACCATTAGTGAAAGCTAACTGATGAACAAAAAACCCTGAGCCACAACATCTTCCTGCTCTCAATCCTTTCAGTAGCTGGAGTATGAAGTAGATATTGAATATAAAATAAAGGCAAGGAAACATCATCAACTAAAGAATTGTCAGGACAGGCTTTGCTGGCTTTCTAAGCAGGGACAGAGCAAAAGGAATGATCTCCTTTATGCTTAGCACAGGTAAATTCCCATTCTATGATGTGTAGGAAGAGAACTATGGAAATAAAGGGGCATCTCTGTTGCCAGTTTTAAGTTTTTTGTTGAAACTCACTGTGGTGGGTAACAAAAGACACGGGGGAAAAACCACTGGAATGACTGTAGAGCAAATAATTGGTAAAGTTTGGACACACTCAGCTGCTTGGACAATTATTTTGGGTTTTTTTGTGAGCATCCACCTGTAGAAATTAGAGGATTGTGTTGTCAGAGTATCAGATATAGAGCAAGATTAAAATTCCTTATTTTCTCTGATTTGGGTGGAGGAGGGGGTTGGTAGGAAGAAAAATAATATTAAATCAAGTCAAATCAATCTCAATTTCTTGAGATGAAATGTTGAACTGATTGAGCAACGCTTCCCATGTCAATGACTTTGCAGTTCATAATTTAAACGAGAGATGGCATAACATCCAAGCTGGTGATCCAACCCAGCAAATGGAGCTGGATTCTGACACTTCTTGTTGAGCTGCAGTTACCTTCGTCTTTATTCTGTCTCCAGGAAGTCAGAATTCTCTTCCTAGACTTGAGTACCGGAGGGTTTAGTTGATAATTAAACACGTGAGTGCTTGTTCTACACTGTTTCCTTCTTTGCAGCTGGGTTGCAGACCTCATTTCTGTGTTATCTACCTCTTAGCTTTCCACGAAGAGTGAATTTTATCCTTCTTGTTGTTCAAGAGTAAAATCTACAGTACCTGAGAAGGGATTTGGTGACAAAATGTTGGATTGTGCCACTTCGTTGGTCTCCGTTATGGGGTTTGGCACCTTTAACTTTGATTTCGAGTAGGGGCTCGGTTCAGTCCATCAAATATTGTGCATCCAGAAACCTCCTGAAGGTTCCCAGACTCTGCAACAGCCTGTTTGCTCTTCAGTCTGTGATCCCAGTGACTGTGCTCTGCCCTCGGCCACCCCCGTGCAATCCCAGCAACAACACGAAGTGTTTCTTGGAATTTCATTTTCTGGCTTCCCAACAAACAGAGCTTGGGGCAGCCCGGGGTAAATTCTAGCTCCCTAATCAGGTAACAAATGAATACAAATGGATTAAATTGCAGGGCTCTTGCAGTGTGTGTCGGGCTGAGGAGGAGGGATTGGAGTCCCTTTGAGCCCAGAGTGTGTTTCCTGCCCGTGGATGAGGATAATTAACAGCGATATAAACTGATTCACTGGGTAATTTGGTGGTGGGTGCCAAAGATCACCCATTTACCACGAATTCTTCTGTCACCTCAGAGGAATTTTACTTGCCAAGATACTGCAGTTTGTTTGGGCACCTAAACTGGAGGGGGGAAAGGCCAATAGTGGTAAAGCAGATGAATTCACATTTCAAATTGCTCCCCATTCCCAAGCTCCAGGCTGGCAGACAGCTTGTCCTGAGACACTGGAGTGGTTCAAGTTGTAACTGTTTGTATTTGAAAGGCTGCCTACCCTTAACCGTGTCATTAATTAGCATAATGGATTTTAATTTCCTTATTGTCTAAGATTTAGATGAGACAATATAGTCGAAGATTCAGATAAGACTACATTTTTTAAACCTTTTCCCTGACAGGACAACAGGTCTCTCAGAAGTGAAAAGTGCAGTCAGTGTTGAGTTTATTGCAAAGTAACCTTTTGGGTTGGGCAGCAGAAATGTGATTTTTGAGGGGGGAAGGGGTGTTGGTTTTTTGCCGGTTGTGCCTTTGGAAGGCAGTGATTTATGTTTTATGGTAAATGCCCCTCCCTACTCACCTTGTGGGCAGGTTGTGTGGAAGTTTTCCTTCGGAGGGTGGGTTGTGTAAGGCTTCCCTGTCCGGTGTCATATACATGATGTGTCCTCTTGGCAGGAGGGGGGGACACATAATTTGTTTTTCTCTAAATTCAAAACAAGGATTGCAGTAACCACTGATTTTAAAAGATGAAAACTTAGCACTCAGATGCCTCCCCACTCCCTTGAGTCACTGTGCAGTTTTGCCAAAATGCACCTCTTGTGCACGGCATGAAATTGGGGAGTTCTGCGTTTCCCAAAGGGAACAGAATGCATCCTGTTCATCCCTGAACAAGCATGTACTGTGCACAGTCATGTGCAGAGCGTTTCCTCTCTTGGTATTTTGCTACTGGTGCCTTATAGGGGTTTAAGGCAAATCTCACAGGAGCCTTTTCAATAGAGCTGTGTCACAGGGGCTCCTTTCGGGGTGTTCCCTGCAGATCTGACAGCGAGGACACGTGTTTCTTCTTTCATTTAACATGTCAGCAAATGGAATTAGTTTTCTGCAGGGAAGAGTTTTAAAGAGTTTTTCTGGTCCTTTTTTTACCATACCTGGGCAGGTGAGTGGCAGCTGCATCTCAGAGTTCTGTCCCATCACACTCAGCATCGCTGGGGGTAAACAACGAATATTTAAGTCTCTTTATGCTGGAATTTATCACTCTGTAGCAATAAATAACCTGCCTCTAAAGGCAGGATGCCTCTACGGATGGAGGTTTTACAGTTCCTGAGTGTAGTTCATGGGTTTAAGTCAATTAGTGAGGCTCAGCCTTCGTTAGCACAGTGTGTCAGTGCTGTTCCCTGTGTCTAGAGGGCGACCTTAGTGCAAAACTCATTTGGCAACATGATCCCTGCTGGGGAACGTGGGTTTCTTGGTTTATTTTTCCTGGGTGATCACCCTCTGCACTACCCATAAATCTGAATTTTGGGGAAAGGGACACTGGTGCTGGCACTCTCAGCTTAAGGATGTGCTGCTGCCAGAAAGAAGTGTCGTCTCTGGAAATGTTCCTGCATTTGAATCAAGTCTTTTTGTGAGTGATGCAGTGCCTCCCCCGTGTTGATGGATGTGAAAAAATGGGAATGTAAATAAATGTACCCTTTCTGAATTAAAAATTGGTTTATTGCACTGTCATGCACTAATACAGAAGCCATGAAAATGTTGTCATAAAATGCCCTTAAATCTAACTTTATTAGGTAAATAACAAGACCCATGTGTTTAAATATGCAGTTAGTGAAAAAGTGATTTCTTTACCTTAAAACTGGGTATTTTGGGGGGGGAATTTCAGTGATGCTTGTCATTTTAGCAACAGTTTAAACTGAGTGGTTACTGTCAAAATAAGCAACTGTAGCACAATCGGAGCTTCAAGTAGAAAAATTCCTGGGGTTTAAATGGTGCTTGCAGCAATGCAAGTCATGGAAAATATGCCCTTCTGCATGGCATGCACTGCACGTGTGATTTCTCAGTGTAGAATGTGTATACCGAATAAAAATAAGAATATTCTGAGCCACATGTCACAAATGCTGGGGGAAAGGCAGTTCTGTACAGAACACAAAGTAGCAACATTCACATATTTACTTCCCGACTGCTTTAGTGAGTACTTTGACAACCTTTCAGTTGCTGTTCCTGAGAGTTGTAATCGTTTTCAGGTATTTGTTCAAAGAAACACGATTCTGTGGTTTTCAGAATTAGGAAATAATAGAAAATGTTAAAATCAGTCATGCACTGTGCACACAGACAGTCATCTCACTAAACTTAGGAATTGTGCAAACAGGAAAAAAACGTAAAAACCAACAAAACATTAAATACCAAGCAAACATAGCTGTGCTTTTCTTGGGGGTGAAGAGCTTTTGAGATGTTGATGACGTGAAGCATAACTAAGCAGTGTTAATCTCAGCTGCCATTAATCCCAAAGAAAGCACATTATTGCTGCAGAAAGCAGAAAAAACAGAGGAGGCCATGGGGGACCTTGCGGTATTTTTATATATTTTTAAAGGATGGTTTGGGTTCAGTTATTTACACAGGCTGTTCAAAAACATTGGCATATTATGTATTAACTGCCTGCACTATTTGTATTATCTCAATGTGTGTTTTCTCTCCCAACTTCATTGAAAGGTATTTTAATCAGTGAGAATTATTTTTTCAGTCTTTTACTGTGACTAAACAACAGTCTGGAAGGGGGAGCCCATGGTTTCAACTTTCCCTCTGTGAGCTCTGATATTTTAGAGCACCAGAATACATTCCTTACATCCTAAGTTTCTCTATGTTGACCCCCATGGGCTTGGTGCCCACCCCCCTTGGTCACTTGTGGCACCAAATGCCCATCCAGGGAAACCCTGGAACCCAGTGCCTTGGAGTTGCACATGTTTAGGTGTGTCCTAAGGTGTGGGAACTTCAGATTCTTCAGAGAAGGTGGCACTGCAAAAAGGAAGGAGCCACTCTTGTATATCTCTCACTCTCAGGTGATAAAAGACTTTTATGGGTATAATGGCATCAGGCAGGTTGTAATTGCAGTCACCTTGTATTCCTGGTACAGAGTCCTGCCTTTTATTGCCCCAGGAATGCAGATTAGAGTGTTCCCTTTCCCTTTCACTCCAACTCAATCCACAATTTCTGGCGACTCCAGTGGCTTCTTGGCTTCTTGCTGACCTTCTTTCCAAGGGGCTCTCTGGCTTTTTGTCAGCCTATGTACTACCTTTGGGGGATTGCCAGGCATCCACTATCCTGCTGTCCATGGATTTGTGGGAAGAGGATGTTTTCTCTTGAAGAACCATGGCTCAGTGCTGACTGACCTGCCTTGCAGCTTCTGCTCTCAGGTATTGTTTGACTGCTGGGGTGAGTCAGGGCAACTGCTCAAAGCCCTCAGCTTAATTCTTGTCACAGGGATTTTTGCACCAGAAAATATTATTCCATGTGCCTATGGATCTGTCTAGAGAAATTTTAAGTATCTCAATAGTATTAGAATGAAATGTAGTTATCTAGTAAGTGATTAACGTTGTGGAGAAACCAAAACTGTGTCTTGCTGTGAGCCACACTGGGGAGCAGAGGCAGAACACATGGGCTCAGAGGCAGCATGACCAGCATTTCAGAGCTCTCTGAGAGAAAAAATACAAAGAAAAAAGGTAAAAATACAAAGCTCTGCGTAGTGTAACCTTTCCCAGCACTGCTCCTGTGCCTGTAACTCGTCAGGCAGGGTTCCAGTGCACCACTAATACAGTTTACAACAGCTCCACGCTCAAGAGAGGGTTTGTAGGATCAACTGCTGACTCTGAGGGACAAAACCAGGTCAAAGCAGTGACAGCAGGGAATTTTGAGGCAGGAATCCTGGCTCTGCTCTAATGGTTTGACTGCAAGCTAAGCCTCTTTAGGCATTGTTTCTCTCACTGCTGAGATTCTGTGTCCGTGTTTCCCAGCTGGCTGTAGCTCACAGGGTTGCCTGCTTTGCAAGCTCCCACCCTGGATAAATCAGTGGATCTTAGCATTTTGAACCCTTGTTGGCATGTGGAAATGCCTTTTTTTTTTTACTCCATAATCATTTTTCTCTTACCCAAATCTTCTCGCCAGAGCTGAGGAGGGACTTTGCTAGAGGGCACAGCCTTTCACAAGTGAGGTTTCTCTTGAGGGGCCAACAACAGACACTGATCCTTTCTCTTGATTCATGGGAGGGGATAAGAAGCAGAATGTGTAGCTAGATCTGTTTTCTTTTTAGTTCTCCCACTGATCTGCAAGGTGACTGTGAGAAGTCACTCTGATTTTCCACACTCTTAGGGCTTCACTCTTCTCATCCTCCCAGTGATAATTCTGGTTTATGTAAAGTTGAGGGGCTTTCAGGTAGTTCAGAAGTCCCCCTTGGAGTGTCCAAAGTCAGTGAAGATTTCCTTTGCCTTAAATAGGCTTTGGATCTGTTCTTAGGACAGCAGAAAGACTACAAAGATTCATTGTTTTGCCAGCTCCATAGCAACCACCAACATAAAGCCTTTGCCCAGATGTGTTTGTTTAAAGGCTTTCTAAGTTCAGTTTAAAAGCCAAACTGAAGTTGTAGCTGTTGTTTTAATGCTAATTTCTGTGTATTGGCACTTAAAAATGAAATGAATGAGTACACAGCCATAGGAAATGCAGAAATGTTTATGAGGGAAGGTAAGAAATCCACTTGGGGGGGGGCATAAAACTGGGCTAAATACAGCTTTTGGAGAATTACCTGGCATATTTGGGAATTCCCATGTAATTCCAGGTCACACAGAAACATGATGATGCTTTGTACAGTTAGGGAATTATCCTGTTCACTGATAATTCTCACTGTGCACCAGAAGAGAATCCTGTGAAAGAGCATTGTGCTTTCATCCTTGAAACCGATGTATTTAAGGAACACTTAGTTTACAGTAGGGAAGCATGAGAAACAGGGAATTCACTGTGAGAGGGAGGAGGTGGATGCTTCACATGGGTTAGCATATCATAATTCCAAGGGATGAATTGGATTAATATCCCCTCAAATCTCACTGTGAGAGGAATAACATATATTTTGACCTGTCTATGCATTTTATTGTACAGTCTGCATGGCTGTGTTTATACTCTGCAGGATGAAAACTACACCCTGGTAATCTCTCATAATTTTTTTCTCTGTGCAGTTTTTTTCTCTGTGCAACAGGTTTTTTGGTAGAAAGCAAAATTCAAGATAAATGCCCATTTCAGCCTTTTAGATCTTGGAAATAATGGTGTATTAAATGTGATTAAGTTGGGAATTACCCTTTAAGCAGGGTCATAATTACTGTAGATTTAGATGGCATGTTGTACAAATTACTGTGCGCTCATAATTACAAATCGAGTTTGTTGCACTCTGGGGGTTTATAAACTTTGTTTTAGCCATTAAGACATTAAATAGCAGTGATTTATGTAAATTACTGGATAAACCAAAATTTCAGTGTTGAGCTTAATCGAAGGTTTAATTCTATTTCTATATTAGAAATAACATCCAGTTCTCTTTGGCAAGGGAGATTGAATAGTCCAAATGTGCCATTCAGTGCTGAGATATTGTTGAACACGACAATGGTGACAAAGTTGGAGCTGCCTTTTTAAGTCTGTCAGTGCTATTTCCTGGGCAACTGACTGAAAACCACAGTGGCCCAAAGTGAATGAAGCAACTGCAGTGTTGAGTGAGCTGGTTGTCACAATAAGCCCTTCCCGTGGTCAGCCACCCTGCTTTGCTTCAGAATTATTTCCCCTCAGACTTCTGGGCTGATCTGGTGAGCTTAAATTCATGGTTTGAAATCTTTGTTTCCTTCCTTTTGCACAGAGATTTCCCTTGGCTTGAGCCAAGTGGATGTGTTTTAATGGAGCGAAGAGAACTTAGTGGTGTGCTATTAGTTTTGCTCCAAGAAATTGGCAGGAATAAGGATCCTAGGATGTGAAAAGTTAATTTCTGTCTCCTTGCACTGCTCGATGTATTTCTACAATACCTTGGTGGCAACTTTTATGCTGCTCAGATGTCAAAATAGCAGTGGGAGAACAACTTTTTATTGCTTGTGCCAAAGTTTCCTATTCAAAGTGCAGATAAATATTGTGGAACACAAGTCCACCTTGGTTCTGTGTTGTTAGAAAAGCCTCTCCTGCTTCTGAACCACCAGTTCTGTATGTTTGGCACAGAGAACGAGCACTGCACCCATGTTACCAGGGTGGTGAAGAAACTCAGTCAAAAAAATCAGCCTAGAGGTCTGTGATAAACCACCACCTGCACGATGCAGGATGGGATTCTGCTTATTGTTACCTGAGGGAAACTGGATTATGCACTGCAGATTATGGCTCAGTGAAGATGGTTTGGGGATGTGGAAACTTAAACAAAAAATCCCTCCAAAATAATTGCATGAGGCTGCCTCGACTCAGAAACCACAACGTTGTCTGCGTAGTGCAGCAAGAATTTGGTTTTCTGGGTTTAATTCCCCCATATGAACACATGCGAGGTCCTAAATATGTAGATGATTTTGGCACTTAACCTCGACTTCAAATTTTAAAGACTTAGTAAAGCAAGAAGCAATTTAACAACTTTGTGGCAGAGTGGTGTAATCCACATTGAGAATCCTGGGTGCTTAACACTGATTTTTTTTTAGGTTTTTTGGTAGATAATTGTTACATATTATAATTGTTACATATTATAATGGTTCCTGTATGTAATGCAGTGTTTGGAATGGGATGTGTAAGCCCTGCCTGGTTACTTGTGTTAGTATTCCTTGGTTATTTGCTGATGTAGTGTGATCGTATCTGTAGAAGGAAGATGGTGTTTGAAGTGGCTTCAGAAAAGCACATTCTTCAGAAAATTCTGTGACTGCTTTTGAGGTCGGAGCTCCTCAGCTCCTTTCCAGCACGTCTCCTCCTTCACAGCCCACGCTAAAACTGTCTGCACTTGCTTCCTAAATGGAAACTGCTTTCCAAAGGAGCAGTTGACTTTCGGGAACTGCGTGTGTCTGCTTTGGATTTGTCTCTGTTTACAAGGAGAGACGAAGCTTGAAGCAGGAGCGCACTGAGTCAGGACCAGGAAAAAGTGGAAGGGACTGCCTGGATAACCAGGAGATGTTGGAAGGAGGCTGTGAATAGTCTCTGGCCGGAGACTGGCAGTGACATTACTGTGAAAGCAGCCGGTGTAGGTGTGTCCTTCCTTCCTTAGCGAGCCCGAGTTTCACTGAAAGCTGGTTAAACCCGGGTTATTGGAATCTGTGCCTAACACCTCCTTAGGAAACTATGCAAAACGCACTCTCGATCCACATGTTTAACGGGGTTTAAGCAAGGTTGCTTTGATTCTTTTCATGACGCAGAAAGAAGGTGTGTACTGTAAACAAGAGGTGTATGTTACTGACACGCCACAGGGGCACAGCTGGGCCTGGCGCTGCGCTCTTTCTCGTACCCGGTACCAGCAACATTTGTAGTTCCTCGCTGAACTTCTGAGCTCCCTGCAGACTCCGGGGATGAGGCAGCGCTGCCTCGCCGTGTGTTACAGGTATTATTCACACGGAGCCTCGCAGAGGGTGTTGCTGTTCGCTGCCCAGGGGCGGCGGGCACCGATAGCCCCCCCCGGGCAGGGTGAGGGGCGTGAGGGCGGCTGCCCGAGGGGAAGCCCCGGGACCGCGCTGTGCCCGGGAATCCCGCCTTCCCTGCACGCCTGCGCTCTGCCTGCGTGTGGGGAGCGGCCGGAGGGGCGGCTATGGTGGAGCCGAGCTGCCCGCCCGGCACTCCGGCCCGGCCATGTGGTGCCTGCACTGCAGCTCGGAGCGGACCCAGTCGCTGCTGGAGCTGGAGCTGGACAGCGGGTGAGGAGCGGGGGGTGCCCCGCCGGAGCACAAAGGGCCCCGCAACGCCGCTGCCCCGGTGTGCTGGGGGGACGTGCGGGAGGATGGGGTGGGATGGGATGGGATGG
>WEKX01007168.1:0-12049 GCA_013390025.1 Pitta sordida
GCTGCCTCAGAGGTAATTGGCACGGAAGCACAACTCCTTCAGGCACCCCGACTTCCAGTGCTGGCGTGGATGTTCAAAGCAGAGATTCCCTCTACCCACCATGCCACCAATGCCACATGGAGCAAGTGGACTGCNATAGATGCCCATGTTCCCAAGAATAGGGCTAATGAGGAGCACCAAAACAACAAGCAAGTAGATCAGGCTGCAAAGATAGAGGTAGCCAAAATAGATCTTGACTGGGAACACAAGGGAGAGTTGTTTCTAGCTCAATGGGCCCATGATGCCTCAGGTCACCAAGGCAGAGATGCCACAACTGCAGGGTAAGAAACACTGCAAAACAGTATATCCGGATATAGACATAGATGGGTAAAACGATTAGGACCAAAGAGAGGTGAAATTCAAGACAAAGCCCTGCCATCTGCACTCCATGTTCACTTGTAAAAGCAGCTCCATGACCAACATACTCACTTTGAGCTTGACATGACTGTTTTTGTGGTTCTTTATAGGTGCTAATTGTATCTAATATGCTATGCAAACTCTTACATAATTTTGGATTCTGATATTGAGGTTGACATGAAATTTCAGTAGATGTGATGCCCACAGTAGTGCTGTGAAGTCTGTCCTGGATCGGTTTCTTCTCTCACAGCTTCCAGAAAAACTAAAGATGTGCTTGCTAACAGGTTATATGATCTGAAATGACTGGCACTTCACAGCCTCAAAGACCCTCCCTGCACCTTATAAATGAACATAGCACAAAAAATATTGCAACAAATAAGAAAAAGTTACGCTGGTGACTGTGCTAATGGGAAAGCAATTTGCATATCGAGGTGAAAAAAGACCTTCTGATCAAAGTCTCTTTCATTCCTGGACCATCCTGTACACAGGATCTCCAACTTGAATTGTTCCAGTTTTGTCAACAGCAAAGTATCTCCCAAAGAGAGGGCTGGTTTTGTAGATGTGTCGCTCAGACGGATCACAAAGGCGATAACTGCAGAGAGAAAGGCCTTCTTTAGAATCAGTGGTAATAAAATCTAAACATCAAAATGTCAGTGATTCAAGAGAGGACGTATGAACAATGATGCCCTGTTTCGGTCATCATACTAGACAAAAACCGAAACAAATACTGCAGTTAAGAGAATAAAATAGTTCAAATACAGAGGGGAGGAAAAAAAAGCCTAACTGTATTCATGCATCCATGTATAATACATATATAAGAATTCTTACCAGAAGAAAAGCCAGAGTAGCAAAGCTATACCTTTAAATACCTTAAATACCTGTTAACCAAGCATTCACCCTAGCAGAAATGAAAGAGACAGAGAATGTAAAGTTTGCAAAGAAGAAGAGACCATATAGAACTACAAAAAGTAAACTGGAAGCCAATGTCCACAGACCTTTACAGTGTATTACATATTCTATTCCACACACACTTCACTTCTAACACACCAGTCCAACATCTGCTGGGATCTAGCCTAAATCCTCTCCCACAACCGAGGAAACACTGGTGTTCTCATAACCTTTTCAGTGTTTCCAAGGGCTCTTTCCTGTCCAGGATTCCAGTGTCTGGGTTAACAGTGGTTAAAATACACCTGCAATGAGAGACAGTGACAAATCAGCAACAACTTCTTATCACAAACCTATTTGCATCTATATAAAATAAAGGTCTCAAACGTTTACCTGGCACAACACACGGTCCCTTTCATCTCCACATCACCAATAAGAATATCCTCCCAGGTGTCCTGAGGGAAGGTAAACATTGGGCACAGATTAGACATGCTCACATGCAACCACTTTTCCAGGAGTGCCACAGTCCATTCACAAAAGAAGCTGCGTCATTTGAGATGACCAGCTTTACCTGTACCTTTAAAATATGCACAGTTACACGACAGTACTATTTTTAATGAAAACCCTATGGCCACCATTTATCCTATTTCAAGACTCCTTAATAATTATATCTGAAAAGATACACAAGTAATGAATCCTGTTCTGCAATGTGCATTTCTCTGAGGCACTGAAACTAAACTAAGTTTATTCTTACTGTACGGGTGATAATCTGATCTGTGACCTCTGGTAAATCACCTTTATAGAGAAAGGAAATTTTCAGGGGCAGTAACATTTCACTTGTCATCTATACAAGCTTTCTATTGAAATCCCTAGTGGGAGATAAGAAAAAAAAAATCGATTGCCACTTCAGGAATTTCTTAGAGCTGACAAATTATCAGATCTATCCAGAGGAAATGTTTTTGAAAAATGCCAACACGACATAAAAACACATACATGCCACTATTACCAGTTCGTTTCACCACCTGATACCTTCCTAAATACGCAGTGGCTTTTTGAACTACCAAAACATTGTCAGAGATGTAGCGATGGACTGCAGCATTGCAAGGGTCAGTTTTACTCTTGTGCCAAAGGCTATTTAAAACACACGACACCGACAACTTACAAACTGTTCATTTGCATCATTAATTGATTGATTGCACCATGCACAGCTTTCCCTACTTTATACCTAAATATGAACTTTCAGTGGCAAACCTGCCATTTAAACACATTTATTTTATCCTTTGCTAAGTTAAATAATCATCCACAGAACTGTCTCCTCCCTCAAAGTTTCACATGCACTGATGTGAGCAACAGCTGTACCTCTCTGGAACTCAGCTGTTAAAGTCATGGAAGAGCAGCTTTCCTAACCTTTGTAGGCACCATCACACAAGAGAACACAGTTAAAAAGAAACATAAGCAAGTCTTCAAAAAGACACTCAAGACAGTTATTTTACCTCCTCAAAGGCACTGCAATCTGTCACAAGAATATTTGGCCTGAAGTTCTCTATCTTAGCTTTCTTTTCCAGCCTGGTATTTAAATCATCCATTGAAGCTTCAGAGAGCATCAAGACTGGGCTGCAGTCAGGATAGGCAACCTACAGAAACAAACAAATCCTAAGGTTGCTGTAAGAGCACAGGAGGAAAGTCATGGAATGGCAAAAAGAGAGCTGTGTTGGAACCAGTGGCCACAAATTAGCCTGCTAGACTGCTCCATTCTGGGTTTAATTTTTCTGGAAGTAGGTTAACAAAGGAAACAACATGCTCTTTCTTATTTCAGTAACCATGGCAAGTTTCATTTGCTCAAATTGTAAAATTTAACTTCTCTTCACAAAAGTAAACCAAAATTATATAAGCTGACACAACGTCTTACAAAATAATACCATATGCACGTCACAGATGTTTATTCCAGGTGTTACAGACAAAACCAAGCATGTTAGTCAAACATGTTATGGTAAGTTATGAAAGGTACTGAAGGCATTTATAGACCTGCTGAACTGATTCAGTTGACTATAATCAACTAACTGAATTTTTCTAACTAATGAATCTGCCTTATCACAACGCCAGAGGGAGTTCTTCATCCAGAAGAGCAATACTCAGTTACAACTGCCCATTTGTCAGTTTAAGTTTGCTTGGCAGTGGAAGGGCTGCCATATTAGCAAACAAGGCCAATGAAGAGTATTCAAAAAACCCCCACAAACGTCCTAAAAGTGGACTTCTACAGAAATAAAAAGGATAATTTTTGGCCTCCTCCTGTCTTTCTTTCATATTAATCTTCCTCTTATCCTTGTACATGCCTTTCAACCATCACATGATGACTAGTGAAATAACTATACAAAACATTCTGCCCCTTCTTCATGCTAGGATTCCTGAATGTCACCGATCCTAATCTAACATCCCTTTTGCTGAAACCTAGTCTTCTGTACTGACCTCAGTGCCCTTAGATAACAAAAGTATATCTACAAAAGTCTGCAATTGAATATGCCTTCTTCTCTTTGTGCAACAGCAAGCACGACACTGATGCCCTACAGATAACTTCCCTAAGGCAAGGTACTCACTATTTTAGTTTGTTTAAATAAAAACCTTACACTCATCAGGTACAGTTCAAACCATCTTCACCCAAGAGGGTTGTTCAGATTAAAAGAAAGGCATCAGTCGCTCAAATGGCATGAGGATATCTGAGCACAGCATCTTCTTTCCACACCTGTATTAAATTTCTCTAATATCACACCTTTGAGCTTCTTCCCACAGAAGAGACTGAACTTCAGTAACCTTCTTCAGATTTTAATTCCTAGGCCCACAACTATAAAGCCCTTTAAACAAAATATGAAGTAACACAACCTGTATCAATACATTCTCAGACTGAACGAGGGATAAGGAATGGACGCTTTCCATGCAACGCAGATTACACCATCAAGACATCTTTAAGAATGTAATGTTTTTCTATTCACCAAGACAAAGAACGAATGGTATTCTGCAAGGTAATAGTTCCTCTTCGAATATCACTTTCAGACTCTTTAGCTGTGAATGGTCAACAGTTTAGAACAGATTTGAAGTAAAATTGAAGCAAGTCACCCCATCACAGAGAATGCTCACATGGTTTTAGTACATGACTACACACCTTGCTAAACCGAGCTCAATCAACAGCGATAGAATAGGCAAGTTTTAGTGGGTGGGAAATGATTAAAAGGAAGTACTTCTGAGAAAAGGAACACTGGTTTACCTCATCTGTGCTTCGAAAAAGGTCTATGGTATTCTTTGACTTTCTTGGCACCATGGAGGGCTCAAAGTGCATCAATCGATAGGGTCCTGAATTCAGGAAAGTGGAGATCCACCGAGCCACTTCATCACCACAGTCCCTGCCTTGGATATCCTGTCCAAACACCCTGAAGAGTCACAACACATCAGCAAGTCAGCTGGAAAGATGAAGGTTCAAGGATGCTTATTATTTGAAGGCAAACAACATGTTTTAACAGTAGTAGCAATACACAGAAAACAAACTGCCTGAATTATAATGAGGTGGAAATTGGTTTCTGAACCTGGTGTAAGGGTCAAGCCCAGTGTGCAATCTCCTTGTGACCAGTAACAAACCTACTTGTTTGCCATACTTTCAAGAAAAAATAGTCTGCTCTTGCATTTGACTGTCACTGCAACACCAAAAGATTTCTACTGTGATATCAACTGAAAGGTAATTAATTTCAGAAAATAAACGATAGTTTGAAAAGATGTGATTAGTTACCATCATTGACATGTACAAATGTTATTAATTCTAAGTGTCCCTAACTGTTACGGAAAGTTTCCTTCAAATTTTAGTGCTGTAAAAATTTAGTTAGAGATGAGTGAAACTTAAGCTCAAACTTCATACATACAACAGCTCAGTATCTTACGAGCAGTTAAAAATTTATAGTAGAAACAAAGTCCACGGGGTACAAAGAGCCACTGGAAGTATAATACAAACAAGATTACGCATGGAACATTTTTCTGGCAAGAAAAGGCAAACGTCTATTCAACCTTTCCATAAACCTCAACACCAGTCATGGGTAGTTTTGTCACATTCCTCAAAGTAGCTATTTTGGTCCAAAAATCCACTTTCCTACAGTGGTGAGTGTCCCCGTGTCTCATGTGGGAGACCAGGGGTTCGATTTCTGCCAGGGAGGCAGTGGTGCCATTTAAGAGTAGGACTTGATGATCCTTGTGGGTCCCTTCCAACTCAGAATATTCTGTGAAATGCACTGCAGTTTCCTATACCTCTGTAATCATATCCTGGACAGCTTAAAGCATAGAGATTCTCATGCAGTTCATTCAGAATTAGTCCAGCTCCTAGGAGCCCCCCTCCATTCACTGTGGGGAAAATCAATCATTAGGGTGCTGGCAGCAATATCCCTGTTCCATTTGCTGGGATTCCTGTATCTACTCTGTGACACAGGCTGGGATTAAATGCCATTGCCCCAGAAAACATTTGGCTGTGTCTCAGTTTGAGATAGTGGGGGGTTCACTTATTACTTCTTGGATGAGAGGCCGTTAGAGATGTAAAAGGATTTATTAAAAAATACGGATGAAAACGTATGTACAAGTGTGATATTGGCAACAGGGAGTAAAAATAAAACAGAACCCCCAAAATAAGCCCCATGACGGCCCGTACACCCCCAACATGTGACAAAACCCTGATCCACACCAAAACATCAACACCTCAAACCCAAAAAAGGATAAAAACTGTAACAAAAGGATTCAAGCAGCAGGAAGAATCCAGGATCCACTGGCTGTTGTCAGGGAACAGGATACAATCTGCTGCCCTGGGAACAGACGTCAGCCGGGATACTGGGAAAGGTGAAGATTTCCATGGAAAAGTGGCTGGGTTCGGCACAGCTTCTCTCTGGAGCTGGTCCGAGGGGAAGAGGGCAATCCCAGCAAGCGGCAACTTTTTAAAAGCCTCTGTGCCCCCTCCCACCTTTGTTCTGTCTCTCCCCAGTGGAGAACAGCTCTGAGACACCAATCTTGTCTGTCTTCCGCTAATTCGGGCAGAGATGCTGGTCCATGTCAAAACATTAAAGCAACCCTTGATACCATAGAATTAGGCATCAAGGATGATCCAGTAGAGAGCCTATGGGACAAGGTAAGAGGGATACCTAATAAAACTGAAATTCTGCTCGGGATGTGTTACAGACCGCCAGATCAGGAGGAAGAGGCAGACCTATTGCTCTTTAAGCAAATAGAGACAGCTTCAAGATCGGCTGCCCTAGTTCTTGCAGGAGACTTTAATCTGCCTGATATCTGCTGGGAACTTAACACAGCAGAGAGGAGACAGTCCAGAAGGTTCCTAGAGGTAGTTGATGACTGTTTCTTGATGCAGCAGGTAAGTGAGCCTACCGGGGGGAGGCTGTGATCGACCTGTTGTTTACAGATAAGGAAGGGTTGGTTACTGACATTGTGGTTGGAGGAAATCTGGGATGTAGTGACCATGAGATAAAAAGAGTTTTCAATCGGCAGTGGGATGAGAAAGGGCATGAACCAAACCTCCATGCTGGACATGGAGGATAACCTCCAGAAGGAAGAAGGAGGGCAGACTTTGGACTGTTTAAGAAATAAATTGGGAGGGTACTACGGGAAACAGCCCTTAATGGCAAGAGGGTCCAGGAAGGCTGGACATACTTTAAGAATGAGCTCATGAACGCGCAGGAGCAGGCGGTCCCAATGTGTCGAAAAATGAGTTGGAGGGGCAGAAGACCGGTTTGGAAGAGCAAAGAGCTCCTGAAAGAACTAGGGGAAAAAAGGAGGATGTACAGTTCGATGGACGAGCTCACAGAGAGAGTAGGTAAATGGTGCCACATCCAGCTGGCAGCCAGTCACTAGTGGAGTCCCACAGGGATCAGTGTTAGGCCCGGCACCGTTCAACATCTTTACTGACAATATGGACGAGGGAATTGAGTTCATTATCAGCAAGTCTGCGGACGATACCAAGCTGGGGGCAAATGTTGAACTGCCAGAGGGTAAGAGGGCCCTTCAGAAGACTCCAATAGTATGAGATATAACAAGTGCCGTGTTCTTCACTTTGGANCAGAAGACTTGATGAGGAGCTCAGCAACATGGTCTAGGTGGTGGGAAGCTTGGATGGATGGAGCGTGGTGCTCATGGTCCCACACTTGTGGGCGTGATCCCTAGGTGGGCATTCGCTTGGGAGTTGGACTAGATGATCTTGTGGGTCCCTTTCAACTCAGAATAACCCGTGAACCTTTGACATGGCAGCCCCCATGGCACTCCACGTGCTACCGCCGGCCATGTGGGGACAGGGAGCGGACAGCCACTGCCGCTCCCACAGCACCGGTGCGGGGAAGAAGCATCTGCCCACGGGTCCAGTCCGCTCCCAGCAGGCCGGGCTCCTGCGGGGCTGTGAGAGGCCGGCCGGCACCGGGGGAGCCGGACAGCTTGCGGACACATCAGCCTGGCCCGCCCTCACCCCCATCCCCCAGCACCTTCCGATGAAAGAAAGGGCCGTCTGCCTGAATTCACCCCAGAAAGGGAAAAAAATGGAAAGATTCAAAGCAGGTGTATTTTGCAAACACCTGAAAACACTAACCCGTGACATTATCCAGCCCTGAACTCTTCCCTCCATTCTGCAGTCCCCATGTGCCTTCTGATTGGCAGGACAACCGAAGTGAGGGTCTTACTGCTTCCAACACTACTGCTTTCCACTCATGAAGCAGATCTATCCCACGCACTCGGTGGTACAGGCATACACAGGAATGGATCGCGCAATTTAAGTGTTACAATGTGTACTAACTAAGGGCACAAATGAACACAAGGTTTCTTAACCAGAGTGCTAGAGAAACCCTCTAATATTTGCACAAACAGAAGACGAGCTTATGCAGTATCTTCAGTCCTGTATCTGACTCTCCCAAAGACAGGATTTTTTAAATACCCACATAAAATTTGCAACTGGACTTCGTAGTTTTCAAGATCAGCATCTGCATGGCTTTATGCAGCCAGAGGTATGCACTGCCTTGACTCCAAACCATGTGGCACAAGGCAGCTCCCATTGTGCTGGCCCAGAGGTAGAATAAACGCAGGACTGGGCAGAACCAGCAGAGCACACCGAGCACCAAGACAGCTACTCCCACTTACATGTTGGAAAGGAACAATCTGCGAGCAAAAGCCAAACAGTCATTTCTCTGAACACAGTATTCCCAAACTTCATTCTTACAGATGGATCCAAAAGAGTCAGCCTTGAGATGACAAATGGCCAACTGTTTAAGCACAGCAAGAGGCCTACAAATCCTTAGGATACTTCCCAAGAAGTACAAGGCAATGTTCCAACTATGGGTGTTGCTAATTTCACATCCTAGGACATCACCTACCATACCAGACAACTTGGTAATTCTTAAAGGCCATTTACATGCATTCAACTTTCAATCACTTGCATTCTTAAATTCTAGCAGTTTTAAAGCTAGAGAGTGCAACTTTAGCAAAGAAAGAAAAAAGCAACCAGTAGAATCAATGAGATCTAAAATTGGAAAATCCAAGATACATTTCAATAATGAAAATTTATTAGGCTATTCAAATATTTTTCTAATAGCACAACAAACTTTAGAATAATATCATCTTGAAAACTGCATGCTTTTGTAGAGTATGTGTCATTGGTCAACATACAGTCATTATACATATATTTTTTAAATACTGATCTATTTCTCCATGAGAAATCCTACCACTTGTAACACGAACCTGCCATGTATAAACAGAGATACTGAGATATACTGATCAAGGGTTTCCACAGCAACAGATTTACGCTAAAAGCAAGCAAATACAATTCCTTGCCAGCACACTTTTAGTTTTAATTATAGCAGCTGGTGTATTAACTGTCTCTGTTATCCAAGGGACAAACACACACCCATAATCTTTGTAGAGGCTCACACCATTTACAGTTATTAAATACTTTTACATATTAATTGACATTCCAGCAGAGAAAAGATTTTCCAGTTCCCCTGGCAATTTTTCAGCCTGGATTTCAATACATGGATAAAACACCTCGACCTGCACTCATACAACAAAACTAAATAACACTTTGTAACTGCCCACCTGAAACTCCTTTGAGGTAGCAACTACAGGGAATGCCTTGGTGTCTGGAGATGCCCAGACTTCCCTGTGACTACAGTTATTAATCGAGGCACCTCAGTTAAGTGTCTACAGGCAGGGGTGAGGGAATCTGAACTCTGGCATCTCATCAGCTCTCAGAGGCCAGTGTGCATCCAAAAGTGCTGATGCAGATTTTAGTTGTGATCAAGAAATACTCAAGTGCATGACTGATGCTCCGAGATGCAGCTGCTCACTCAAGCGAAAAAGGAAATACTAGAAGTAAAAACAAATGAGCAAACACGACATTCTACAAAGATGGAAGATCACAGTTCCTTTGGCAGATGTAAATGTGTGATCTTTGATACTGTGTCATCCTTTCCTGAGACTTGTTTTCACCAGTGTTTACCAGATTGAAACCAGACCTTTTGTTATGATAGCTAAGCCTGGCCTCCTGGGTTAAACATGGCAGATAATTTCACAGAATCACAGAACAGTTTGGATTACCAGGGACCCTCAAAGCCCACTTAACACAACCTCCCTGACATGGGCAGGGACACCATCCACTAGATCAGGCTTCTCAGAGCCCCATCCAGCCTTTTCTTGAACACTTCCCGGGATGGGGCATCCACATCTGCTGCAACCTGCACCAGTGCCTCCCCAGCCTCATTGTAAAATATGTCTTCCTTTTATCTAATCTAAACCTACCCTCCTTTACTTCAACACCACTGACCCTTATCGTGTCAGTACAGGCCCCTGCCTGAAGTCTCGCCATTATCCAGATGGGGAGAGAGACTCACAGAAAAGATGCAAAACCACCCAACTTTCACCCTCCAATTTCTGCATCAGAAAATGCAAAGCTTCACACAATCTTGGAAAGCGAAGTACGTGAAAAAGACAGTATTTAGACACAGTGGAGGAGACAAAAAAAAACCCCAAACCCTTCTTTAGTACCTGCAGTTCTGGACGGGGTTTTTCCTGGAGAGCTTTACAGGCAAGCACAGCTTCTCCATGTCTGGGGCCTCAAAGGTTAAGTGCCCGTCTTCACAGCCGACGGAAACGAGGACCAGCCGCGGCTCCTGGCGGGCTGTAACCATGTGTCCATCCTCTTTGACCACGAGCCAAAACCTGCGGCCGGTGGGGGCAACAGAAACGCGCCCGACAAGGTTAATGCCGGGCACGGCAGCGCCCGCGGAGCAAGTGCCTCCTCCCAGGCCCTGCGGAAAGCCCCCGACAAACGCGGGGCCGAGCAGCCCTACCTGTCCCGCATGTCCCCGCTCTGCAGCCCCATCGGCGTCACCTGCGCCCGCCGCACCGACACTCCCCGACACGACTTCACCGGGTACACGAACAGTTTCAGCACCGTCCCCACCCGNGTGCGGCTCGGCAAAGCCCCGGCAGCGGGTGCGTTTCTTCTGATATCCGGGCTTTTATGAGAAGCAGTGCTACAGGAAAACGCGGACCGTGTGGAAATACGTTCGCGCGTTTGGTTTGACTCGGGGGAGCGGGGAACAGGTGGATGGAGGCGGAGAGCTGGTGGGAGAAGCCAGTAGGGGCAACTGGTGTGGGAAAGGTGTCCTGTGCAGTTTGGCTGCTTTGGGATGTCTGCCTGTCCCAGCTGCCTGCTGCTAAACTCGGGGAGAGCCCCTGCAAGGGCTTGCCTCCTGTTGGCAGAATCGCAGGGAAGTACGACATCAAATACAGACTGGAGGGGCAAATGCTGCTGCCACCACGGCCCTGTTCTTGCAGACAGAGCAAGAGGCTGCTGATTTCCCGCAGCTCCCCCATTCAGGCTTGAATGGATCTGAAGGCCGAACGCACAAATTGAAGTTTTCAAGACCAGCGTCCTGAGAGAAAAGTCCCAGCAGGTGGAAGATGGGGAAGCTCAGCCTTCGGTATTTCTCTGATTCAGGGCACTGTGGATTATAGAGGTACGCCATCAACAGCACCCTGATGGACACCAACATTGAAGTGTGGCTATTGTGGGCCTTTTTGAAAACAGGTGGATGTGGTCAGTGAAGCCAGGAGCGCTTCTCACCGCCATCTCACCTCAAGAATTGATTGATCACAGACCAAGATCAGAAAATATTCCTACTAACAGGAATCACCGAAGCTGGCAAAAGGTGCAGTGTGATTCATGACAGCCTGCTGGTGGATGAAGACAATGTAATGGATGTCAGATGCAAAGGCAGTGACAGCAGATCCATCCCTGTTGACAAGACCTCTAAACTCCTAATCTTTCCCATGGGCTAGAGTGGAGCCCACAGAGGAGACCTCAACCAAAAGGACCAGGTGTCGTGGTTTGACCCTGGCTGGATGCCAGAGGCCCACCCCAACTTCTCCTGAAGGAGAAAACTAAAAAAAAACAAACTGGAAAATAAAATAAAACTGGTCACAGGCAAAAGAAGCAAGGCAAAACTATAAATAAAGAACATAAAGAGTTTATTTTCTAACTAACAAGCTCAGAACTGCAAGGGAAGCATCATTTAGAAGGCAACCTTTCTCCACCCACCCCTCCTTCTCTTACAATAGATGTAATATTCCCTTTTCCACCAGGAGAAAAAGGGGGAACACAGGGTAGGGGTAAACCAGGCAAGTTGGTATTTCTGATCAGATCCAGGGTAGGAACCATCTCTCTGCCCTTCCATAAAGTTCTCTCTCTCTCACA
>WEKX01007168.1:12805-40932 GCA_013390025.1 Pitta sordida
TTTGAAAACAGGTGGATGTGGTCAGTGAAGCCAGGAGCGCTTCTCACCGCCATCTCACCTCAAGAATTGATTGATCACAGACCAAGATCAGAAAATATTCCTACTAACAGGAATCACCGAAGCTGGCAAAAGGTGCAGTGTGATTCATGACAGCCTGCTGGTGGATGAAGACAATGTGACAGCACATCCATCCCTGTTGACAAGACCTCTAAACTCCTAATCTTTCCCATGGGCTAGAGTGGAGCCCACAGAGGAGACCTCAACCAAAAGGACCAGGATATGATTGTGCGCATGAAAGCATGAAGCAAATAGTGCCAAGGAGACAGACATCTGCCTGAGCATAGAGATTTTGTTTCTTTCAGACAAGGGGTGCTGGGCAGGCAGCAGTGCTGGGACACTAACAGTCCACCTGAAGAGCTGTAGTGCAGAAAGGAATAACAGGTCCATTCCTCAACAGGATGCTCAGTGTTACTTGAGTGGTTTCCCAGCCATCTCAGGTAGTGGCTCCCTGTTATGCATTTGCTNCATGAAGCAAATAGTGCCAAGGAGACAGACATCTGCCTGAGCATAGAGATTTTGTTTCTTTCAGACAAGGGGTGCTGGGCAGGCAGCAGTGCTGGGACACTAACAGTCCACCTGAGCAGCTGTAGTGCAGAAAGGAATAACAGGTCCATTCCTCAACAGGACGCTCAGTGTTACTTGAGTGGTTTCCCAGCCATCTCAGGTAGTGGCTCCCTGTTATGCATTTGCTTTTTACTAACTGAGTGAAAGGCAACTGGTAGCATTAGCTTTGGAAAAAGGCTACAGGAAGGCAATTCCTTTGCCTTGTTGTTCAGCTCTTTGCTGTTTAAATCTTGCCCTAATGGCTGTCATGGATTTTGAGGCTTTTCTCCTTCTACAAGTAGACCACAACATTAAGGATAAACAGAATTTGTGTTTACTTTGAATTTGTCCCTGGAATAAGTACAGTGCATTCTGGAGATTAACTATTGATCAGCAGAGCTTTGTGCTGCTGTTGGATTGTGTGGGAGGCATGTGCTGAGATAGTCTGCCACTTGCTCACCTTCCACTTCACCAGAAGTCTCTTCTTAATCTACTTTACTGAGAGAATTTGTTTATGTCACTGTAATCTCCCCAAGGCCTCCCGGGAGGATTTAGAGTTCTGTCAAGCACTGCAGATTTCATCTTGCCATTCACCAGTACAGTCCACCCCTCCTGCTTCTGCTTGTATCCCTAACTGGACAGTCTGAAAGTGGTGCACTTGAGATGGGACTGATGCAGGGAAGACTCAAGGGGTGTCTCCAGCAGAGCTGATCTCCTCACAAGTGGGATATCCTTGCTCAATTTCTCTTGGGAGCCTTGGCAGCTGCAAGCCCAGGTCCATCACATGCTGTGACCATTCACCTTGGGGAAGACACCCTGTCCCCCATACCCCTGACACCCCCACAATGCTCCAGGTAAATTTTAGGTGTTGCACTGACAGACCTGGCCCGCCACCTTCAAGTCACTGACCCACTGAGTCAAAAATAAATACTTTTTGTGATTTTTATGATCCTACCACAGACACGAGAGGAGAACCAACTGTGCTGAGCAGACTTAGAGCTTTTGTACACTCTTTGTAACCATTAACCTTTTAATTTAGTATGGATTCTATGTTTTGTTGAATTTCACTGAACTCACACAGTGATATTTAATGTGCTACTGCACCCACAGGAGCAGAAAAATGCTGTAAGGGGAACCAAGCATCTAATGTATTAGCAAGTGTTCAGCTGCAGAAACTATCTAGTGTCTGATAAGCAGTGCTTGCAAGCAGGAATTAAAATGCATTAATATAAGTACTAGAGAGATATAAACAGAGCCACAAACTGGTTTTAGAATCTAACAAAAAAGTGATGCATCAAATGCAATAAATGAAAAAAATATATGAATATTTATGCTGGCCACTCCTGATAAACACTAGTACTTATTTTCATAAACTTATGGCAAAAATCACTTATTCCTGTGATTTCTTGAGCATTGGCAATACTCTCTACTGTATAAATTGCAAAATGGAGAAGTATTTTGCTCTCTGAACTTCTATCTGTGAGGCATTAAAATAACAGAATCTGAGATAAGAGAAAAAAAAATTGGCTGATTTACTGCTTGCTTGCCTATTCATGGTGCCAGAGAAAATAAGTCTGGAGTGTATATATCCTTTGCCAGCATAAAGTAGGGACCTATATAGTTGTGAGAAGTTATAGCTCCTCTGTAATTACACATTATCAGAGAATATGCTTGAGTGAGGATCGTCAAGTCTACCTCCTGACCTTGCACAGGACACCTCAAGAATGTGCCTGCGAGCATTGTCCAAACACTTCTTGAACTCAGCCAGGCTTGGTGCTGTGGCCAATTCCTTGAGGAGGCTGTCTCAGTGTTCACCCACCCTTTAGGTGAAAAACCTTTTCCTGACGCGTAACCTAAACCTTCTCTGACACAGCTTCGTACTGTTCTCTCAAGTCCTGTCACTGGTCACATGAGTGAAGAACTCTGTACCTGCCCTTCCTCTTCCCCTTGTGAGGATGTTGGAGTTGGCAGTGAGGTGGCACAGTGGTGTGCAAAACCTGATTCTTTTAGTTTGAAGGACTTGTTAACTAAATTCAGAAATAACTCACCTTTGCTATCAATCGCATATTATTTTAGAGAAAAAATTGTTTCCGATTCCAAGAAGGGCCTTAAACTTTCATTCCCTAGCTCTACTGACCTGGGATCTAAGGAGATTTTGTTCAGAGTAGCCCCAAATAGCTGCTGTTACATTCAGCCGTTAGTCTTCCTGGAGGATATGGTGAGAAGAATCTTGGAGAAGTAACAGAAGGCAGCAGCATCTGTATAGTCTCTCCTCTCTTGCTGTGATACAAGGAACATAAAATCAGACATGGCTGTAGAGAGCATGGCTGTGGCTAAACATTTCAGGTCTAAGGCTGGAGGCTTTGAGGAAAGCCCTCTTCACCCATAGCCAGAGCAGACACAGTATTCCTGCACTTAATAGGAAATGATTGTGTTTTCAATTGCTTATAACTTCATCAAACTTCAGCTCAGCTGTGCTGAAATTCCTTGGACCAGATTCTTGCCTCAGGCTCCTTGAAAGGTGTCTGATCAGATGAAGGATTCACAGTGTTAACCTTGCAGCAAACTGGGGCCAGGCTCTCTCAGTCATGACATTGGGCAATGCTGACCTGTCCTGCAAAAGCATCGTGTTAACCCAGAAGCATGGGACAAATTTTCACGTGGGACAATTTTCATGGGGACAAATTTTATAGGAAAAGTAGACATACCTTCGTTCAGATGTAGTGGGTGACCTAAGTCTTCTAGAGGCAAACCTGGGCTCCTGTAGCAGCAGTTCAATCAGAGGTCAAAGACAAATAATGAGCAAAGAGTGGAAGAACTTTACTTTTTTACACACGCACACACACAAAAAAAAGACAAGTGACTGGGGTCTTGTAGGTCTTCAGTATGTGCACGGTGCTGTACTTCGGAAAGACATAATCTACTGCACTGAGGAGGAGGTTTGGATGGACATTATGAAAAAAACTACAGTGACAAAGACAGCAAAATGCTGGCCTTGATTAGGTGACAGGGTGTTAGAATGGACCTAAATATAAGCTTGTCTTGTCTCAGTGAAGGAATTAAATGCCCACACCAGGGATATGGCAGTTATTTTTTCAGTGACTCTCTGATAACTCAGCAAAGAGCAGGGATGAGGGGATGATCTCACCAAGTATGTGATCACTCTGTGTTAATTTCAACAAGATATGATAAAAATCTTTTTATACCCATGCACAGACAAATGATGTCCTTTTTCCAAAGTTGGAACAAACAATAAATTCAAAAGATTCCTTCACAGAGAGGAGGGGAGGATAAAAACATTGCTGTTTCCTCTTAAAATCTTGAAGGAAATCAGAGTTCAGTGAGTCATACACTAGAAATGAGCTCAGTGAAATTCTTGTATGGAAAAAATCTCAGGTGAATAATTGGTGATGATAGAGTTATAAATAGAGTCATTAATGATAAATGCCTTTTAATGGAGCCAGAGCAGTGAGATACAAGAAACTTTTTTTTTTTTTGTGATGTTTTTCCTATAGAGAGAATCATACATACCTGAAACCTAGGTGGATTGATAGGCTACCTTGGTCACTGTCCAGCCAACAGGAAGATGAATTGAAGATTGTCCTTTTCTCCATTCAAATGCTAAACTTCAGTCTCTCTAAATGCAGCAGGACACTACAGATATGGTTGTTCCAGGGAAATGTTTGGCCTGGTATTAACTAGTCCAAACTACCAACATTACTAGTTCTCCCCATGTTCTGTAAATTCTATTCTCTAGGTGATTACAATATTCATCAGGCAGCTTTATGAGTCCTAATAGGGTAGAGCTGCATGTAATCTCAGAGGGCAAGTAGGGACCAAAGGAGATGCTTTACTGTAGAGCAGGGCATTTGTTGTGCAGCACAAGGACTAACACACTTCTGCAGCTATGGTTCAGCACCCATCACAGGGGAGGATGAGATTCACCAAGGACAGGAAAGTCCCAGTCCAAGGAAAGGAAGAAACAAGGATCCCTTTGTGGGCAGCAGAAACAGGGGAATACAGAAAGCATGGGGAGGCAAGTAAACACGGCGTACTGGAGCTGGGATCCAAGGCAGCTCCTGGAGGGCTGCATGTGTTGTTCCAGTCTGCTGCCCTCAGGTCGAAATCACACATCCTGTCAGAGGCTGCCGTCTTCTCTCCACTAGATGCATTTCAGAAACAAGAAGTGGCTGTGGCTCATATCCTCACATCCAGTGAAGCGTCCTTAATGATTGGTTTTAAGGCACAGCAAGAATTTCAGGGCAAAATGCAATACATTTTTAGGTGTTATAGGGAAAAAAAAAGAACACAAGAAAAATGTTCCTATAGCTGTACATTTGAAACCCTTGCACACAGTGGGCTCAGGACTCCACAGAGTAGGAAACACTCGTATACAGAGAGGCATGTTGCACTTCGGGGACCCCACATCCTGAGGATGGATCTGGACAAACCGGGAGGCCAGCCCACGGGAAGGCAGGAAATCCCTTCAGGAGATGAGGCAGAACAAGGGGGCAGGCTGACAAGGCTAGAAATCTGTTTTGTTCCCAGGAGATGGCGGTAAAGGACAGTTGCCTGACACCCGGAGTAGCGCAGTGAAGTGGAAACTGGTGGGAGCCAAGCTGCTCTTCAAGGCAGCCTGCGCTGCTACCTTCACCAGTCGCTCCTTGTCACCAGAAGCAAAGCTTTATTCTTGGCGTCAGTGCTCCTAGAAAGGGTGAGGATATCAGTCTTTTGCATTTCCATACAGTAAGTAAATATAAGCTTTCTGCTTACTATGTCAGGACTCCACATACAGCCTCATCCAGACTGGAAGGACCCCAGGAGGTTTCTCTGCCAGCCTCCTGCTCACAGCAGGGTCAACACTGCATTCACACTCGGTTGCTCTCCACTTTGTACAGTCATGCCTTGAGACCCTCCATGGACAGACACTTCCCAGCCTCCAAAGTAACCTCTTCTCATGTTTATTGATCATCTTAGTGCCCCCTTGTACCTGGCTGGAACCTCCCCACTTTTGATTTATGACCATGACCTCTTGCTATCTGGCTGCAGACTGCAGTAAAGGGCCTGGCTCCATTTGATTGGCACCCCCTTCTTAAGTAGTTAAAAGTTGCTGGCAAGACTCTCCTAAGTTTTACGTCCTCCAGCTGAACTATTCCAGAGTCCTATGCCTCTCCTCATATGCGATGCAGTATTCAGGAAGGTGCTGAGTTCTGAGCTCAGACTAGTCTTCACCCCAAAACAGGCCTGTCAGCCTGGTGCTGCTTCCTACAAGGAGAGGGAAGGGAAGGATTTTATTTCTTTACTTCATTTTAATTTAATTGTCTCCATTAATCTGCAAGCTCTTCAGGATCTCTACTTCTCCTTGAAGAAATAAGAATTTTCAAAGAACGCTGTACAGGTAACTGCAGGAACTTTGTATGTGTTTTAGAACCGTTTTTCTCTCAGAAGAGGTCACCATCTAGCTAGCAAGGGACTCCGGATACAGAAAAGGAGACAACTGGTTTTACAGCAGCCCAACACAAAACCTGCCTCTTTCACAGTCTTACAGACAGGCCAAAGTCAGAAAGTTCATTGGTCCCTAAAGTGAACCTTGGGCTGGGACTGGCAAAGCCCTGGAAGTGCTCAGGTGCCATGGTATGTTATGGCTCTCCTTAGTTACTGTACTTCAAAAGCAAGCTGTGCATGAGTGCTTCATTGCTGCTCATGTTGCAGGACAAAGGACAATAGCTATGAGTACTCTTCTATTTCCTCTGAGCCTATGGTAAGCCAGAGTAGTAATTAAATACTCTTGCAAAACCAGCAGAAATACGCTTTATTCTGCTCTGTGTCTCACGGAGCAGTCACTAGGAATAGCCAGGGATTGAAATTAAAATTGGCTTGCCAGGCTGTCAGGTTAGATGGAGTTCATTCCTGAGAGAAACGTGGACGAGTTGAGTACCTGCTTCTTGCCACTCTTCCGTGTATTCAGTCTTCTGAGCTTATTTGTCTTGCCATTTGTTATAAAGAATAGTGAAAGGCATGTAGAAATCTGAAGGGAACCAGATAGCACAGTAGCACACCACTGAAGACAAAAACCTGTCCAGTGAAGCAATGAGTAGAGACTCCATCCGAGTGCCTGAAGAGAGGAATGTATTTAGTCCAGCTAAAAAAGTGAAATCAAATCTTTCCCATGTATCCACTATACTGTAGTATCCACCATATCCCACCTTTGTGAGTGAGTCAAGTATCTTTTTTTTCCTCAAGGGCACTGGGGCATAAGCTGCAGACAAGCCTATTTTAATAAAAGAGCCTGCGTGTACCTCTGGGTTGAAAGCTCTCCCTGCTGGGGTGGCTGCTCCAGAGACAGCCCTGCCAAGAGCACACAACACTAGTGCAGAAAACAAGAGGAAATCCTGCACTGCCCTCCTGGCTTGGCATGCTGCCAGGGCTGCCCCAGGGAGCTCAGCCTCCTCCAAGTTACTTGCAGACTTTCAGCACAACAGCTCTGCCTCAGATGGAGGTTTCCATTTCTTGTTGGTTGAGTGGGCTGACCTACCACTCGGTGCTGAGTTAGTCAGGTAATTCCTCCTCATTTTTTATATCACTGAGAAAATGTTTAGCAACAGTGCTGCAGGACCTACCCTGTCCCACCTTTTTGCATCATAGCTAAGGCAGACCTGGCCCAGCAGGGATGCTGCCATGACTGACAAGAACTACAGCTCTCTGCTGTCTAGCCTGCTATGAAATGAACCTCACCCTCCAGACTCAGATATTCTAGACACTGCTCTGTGAACTGGGCCAGTGAAGAGAGTACCAAGCCCTTAGGCCAAGGCTTGGCCTCACTAATCCGCTCCATTAACTGAGGAGTGAATCACTGCTCAAAGACAAATGATAAGCAGCACTAATTGGTAGCCTCAGTGAGAACTATCAGTTCATTTTGAGGAAGGAAAATGAATCACCAGCTGTTTTGTAGCAACAGCACAGGTTACTTGCTTAGTTTCTCTCCTCTTTCTGTGTTTCTGCTCTGTTTTAGAAATGTCAGTCAGATGAAGCTGCCTCACTAATATGCATCAAGCTTTGCTTTTCTCAGGCTCACACAAAACCACCCTGTAAATTTGGGTCCTGTATGGATGGCAAGCAGGTTGTTCTCTTGAAGTTGCACCTGGTGAGCAGAGACCATGTGTCAGCAGGAAAAGGTCAGTGGTAACCATTGTGCTGAGCAGTTCAGGAGCTAAAGTTCATGTTTGCCTTTGTGGAAAGTTGCTGCAGTGAATGGGTTGGACCCTGTGTGTTGCAATGAGGGAACAGCCTTTCTAGTCAGAGGACACACAGACAAATAAATGGACACTCACTTCACAAAGAAGAATGGAGACTCAAATCTCTCCTGGATGGCTTCAGTCATGTGAAAAAAAGGTCTAGTAAAAGTGCTGTGAAACATAGAATGGTGTAGTAAAATCTGAAGTTAATCCCAAACTCTGAAGGCTGTTGTGGCATGTGGGCGGTAGGACAGACCCGTTCTTACTGCGGAAGAGACAGCCTGTATCAACAACCCTCTGTCATGCTGGTAGGGCAGATTGGAGGAACAGGTCTGCCCTTACAAAGAAGAACAACAAAAGGCATAAAACCAATGAATTAAATCCCGTCGTGGTTATTCCTACCCCAACTGGTGCAACCTTAGATCTTCTGCTGCTACATCTCCTTGCCTTTTCGGAGCATTTTCATGCAATCTGGGCTACAACTATGTCCTTCTAGAAGGGCATTGAGGCCACAGGCAAAACAACGTGGGGAAGTTTACACTGCAGCTTCCCCTCGCTGGCTGGGCCACCGCTGAGAAACTCCTCCTTTGTGCACTTACTTCTGTGTGTAGGTAAAAACACGACATGGATCTCATTACTTTTATTTACAGTCCAGTTAGAAAAGAGGATCAAAACCCAACACCTTTGATTCATTTACTACATTTAAAAGAAATACAAAGCAGCTTACTAAAACATACAAACTCCTTCATTCAGAAAAGGCAAAGAAAGCAAGTGAACAGCATTTTTTTCCCATTAAGTGAACTCCTTGATTACAAACACTGTCAAAACTTGAAAGGTCTATAATACAGAGAAAGTGCTAGCAAGGAAGTAATTTACTGCAGCCACAAAAGACTGAAACAAACAAACAAACCCCACTGAATTTTTAAGGCCCATAAACCACCTTGTTCTTGTGTCGTGAATACAAGATTTATATCCCTGGAGGTGCGACATGGAAGCTGTTCCATACACATTACTGAGCTAAGCCATCTGAGACTGACATACTCTGGCAACAATTCCCAGATATGGAAATGAAGATGGAGCTGGCAGGTTATTTGGCCCCATTCTTATACACAACAGTTGTACATTCTTACACCAAATACTGTATGTATTTTTTTTTTTTTAGATGCAGCTTTTTTTTCCCTGGTGACCACCACGGAATTAGGTGTTTTTATGCCCCAGCTTCCAGAAACAGGTATGTGAGACACCAACTCTGTTCTCAGTAAAAAAATATATGCAGATTTCATAGTAGAAGAGGGAAAGTTTAAAATGTTGATCACAGTGAACTTTGAATGCCCTCAAATCAGAAAACACTCCTCATTTGCTTTTCGAATTTTTACACCATTCTTAAGATTTGAAAACTTATTATGTCCAGCATTTGAAATGAATAACCATGATGCAACACACCTCTCTGTGTTTCAGGCCACAGCCCATTTACATCTGAGCATATTCTTAAGTACACTCGATCTTAATCCTCTCAGGGGAAAAAAACCCCACCAAACCACAAAAAGACACTGGAAAACCAAAGACTGCCTTTTCCTAATCCCTCATTTTTTGTTTCCTCCACTGAACTGATAATTCCTTTTGCTACCTAAACTCATCTCCACCTCACCCAGCTGCTCTCCTATCTATTTTTCTTTGTTTCTCTCTCCCTCATCTACTTGCTTTTCCATCTGTCTTTGGCTCCCTTCCACACACAGCACAAAGGTCTGGAAAACAAACTCATACCAGAGACCAGACTTCAGCTCAATTAATTAAAGATTATTCCTTCATCCTTGCATTTCTTTGATCCGATCTGATTTTATAAAGCGCTGGAAGTTTTTGCAGAGAAGAGCACTCAGTCTTGGGAAAGAGGCTGGCACAGGAGCTTGGGGCTGGAACTGCTGGTCCAAGAGGTTTCTCAGGTGCAGGTTGTCAAATATAATCCTGAGAAAGCAGCGATGGCCTCGTGTCCTCTCCTGTGGGGCGCGTGGAGCTGTGCTAGCGGACGAAGGCTGCCACCTGTGTTGCCACTCCAAAGGGAGCAGAATAGGCTGCCGCTAATCCTTGCAGGCCGACCACCAAGTAGCGACATCCCTTCTGCAGAGCTTTCCCGACGTTCTGCCGAGAGAGACGAGAAAAGGAGATAAAAAATACCTTCGCATAAAATCATTCCAACGACCAACGCCACCATTCCAGAAAACGAACATCTCCCACAGCTAAGGAGGGCTTGAGCATGGAAAAACATTTTACCATCTATTTTTACATAGAAATACACACCCACAGGGTATAGTTAAACTGAACGGATGCAGCCTCCGCAGGAAGCCAGGCTTTTACGTGGGCTTCTATTCAAGAGTAAAATTAGTTCAAATTCACCATAGTTTGTAAAGGTACATGTTTCCCACATGCACTAACTATGTTCATAGCTCAAAAGCACATGAAGTGCTAAAACTGGAGATGAACAAGAAGGCAGTAATCACTGAGAATACGTTTATGAAAATTTCATTGTTTTTTAGTCTCACTGTGTCCCGGTGGACACTTCTTTCCTCCTTCCTGCTCTGCATGCCGCTCACCTACCTGGACCTCACCTGCACATTCATGAGTAGTTCTTTATGCCAGAGCCAAACTGGCAAACCTTCTCTGTGGGAAAGTCATCGGACCAACACAAAAGGGAATACACAGTGTTCAAGAACTGGCCTGAGCTCTGAACACTGTTATAAATGCCCTTATAGCAACAGCATATAGAGCAATAGCACCATAGCAAAGTTATGACCTGCTGCGACATAACTACACTCACAGAATTGCTCTGTACAGATCAAGCCCACGGGCTTGAGGCAGCTTCCTACTGCAAGTAACCTGGAAATCACAGTGCTGCAATCTCAAAGTCCCAAATGTATCATGCAAGAATGAAATATTCTATTCAACTCATTATGAAACAGTGGGGTTTGAGAAGGAGCTCCTGACTATGCTGACATCTGTAGATTCAATTTCAAAAGTAACTTTGCTAAGCTGACTGACATTCTCTGCATGTCAGACATAGCAAGCATATCTTTATCAAAATCATAATTTTTTTAAAGAATGCAACAGAAAGTCATGGCTTGCACTGACATCTGTAATCTCTGCAGCAGGAAAACATTCCTGATGACAGGTTTTCCTCTTAACACAGAAACTACTTTTTGCTACAAATATCCAAGCTATACCTGACATGGGCAAGAGAAAAATAGTTGAATTCTTCCACATTGCACTTTTGTAACCAAAGACACTCGTCTTCCGGTGGGAAGAAAACCAAATCACCAGACTGTAGGACTTGTGACTTCCCACGCAGAAAGCAAATGAACAATTTTGATACAAAATAGCTGTTACAGATGAAGACATGCTACTTTTTTTTCTGTAACTCACAGCAGTGGTTTTCAGGGGACACCTAGAAGGTAAACTTGGCCAAGGAATGTACTGGAGGGACGTTTACCATTTCCTTTTGCTCACTCCAGTAGAAGGGAAAAAATGCAGGCCTATTAACTGCAAGTTTTAAGGATAGTGTTAAAACAATGACGCCTAGGGAAACGCAGAACCAAGCAAGGCAAAGTACCCGTCACATGGATCAGCTTAGTGTCATTTTCACTCCGAAGAGGCAGATTTTGTACGCTTTGATCCAGGCGAGGGTCGGTGTCCGGCCCTGCCCAGCTCCTTCCCAGGAAGGTCCAGAGCAAGTCTGCGGGCTGACCCCGCCTCGGAGCTGGGCGCTGGCGCCTGAAATGCCCGAGGGACAAGGGACACTTCCCAGAGCCCCTCGGAGCAGTCGGTGCCGAGGTCCCGCTGCCTTCCCGCTCCGCCAGTCCCCACGTCGAGGATCCCTGTGCCAGAGATCCCTGTAAAGATTGTCCCTGTGCCGAGGGTCCCTGTACCGAGGATCCCCGCTCCGGCCGCCGCGGGCGCGCTGTGCCCTCACCTTCCCGTACTTCTTCAGTCGCTTCCCGTAGGGCCGCTTGCCTGGAGCGGGCGGCGGGCGCAGCGGCTCGTAGGAGCCGGGCAGGACGGCGAAGCGAACCCTCTTGGACCCGGCACCCTCCTGCTCCTCCAACGCCGCCGGCCGCGGAGCCCCCGCGCTGCCCCCAGGAGCTGCCGCCTCCTCCTCCTCGCCGGGCAGGATGGAGACCTGGTCGTCCCCGGGCCCGCGGCGGGAGAACCTGCCCCTCACCTTGGCGCCCAGCCGGGCACCCACCGTCATGGTGCCGCTGGGCGCCGACCCGTCTGCGCCAACCTCCGTGCGCTTCCTCCGCCACTGCGCCACAGGTGTGGCCGGAGGCGGCCGCTGCCCCCTCCCCGGGGCGGGACGGCTGCGGGAAGAGGCGCTCCGGCCCCTCCGGCCGTGCGAACACCGGCCCGGGGCAGGCAGTAGAGGGCTTGCGGTCCTCTCGGACCCTGGTCCCGCCGCCGTTCTTTTGCAGGAAACCGTGTCTCGCCTTGCTGGGGAAGCGGGGAGCTGCCCCGGGGAACCCGGGATTCGACCTCGTCAGCTCAGAGAGGATGAGGTTCCGCTGGCGCGGGGTAGTAGCTCCCGCGCCAGCCCTGGGCTGCTTCGGCCTCCGGGCTGCGACGGCTGGGGAAACCCTTGGCAGCTCCTTCCCTGGTGCCGCACGCACCGCACCGGCCCGTGGCAGCATCGCTCTGGTTGCTCACGCTCTCTTCCCTCCATAGAAAAAAGCCAAGCTCCCTGGGCGGCCCTGTGTCAGAGGTGTTCCTACCAAAGCCTCGGATGATTGTGTTCGGCCAGCCCTGGCCAAGGCGAAAGCGCCTAAACCTTCACCAAAAGGCAAAGTTTGTCAATGGCTTATGCCCAGATGTTGGGAGAGGCCAATGGCCGCATGCCTCTGCAGCCAGTCGATGTTCCTAGGCTAGTGTAGGTTAAGAGAAGCAAAATTCTATAGGGAGGAGTGATATTCAACCACTTTGTGTAGTTATCAGCATTTCATACGCATACAAACACTTTGGACAAGCAGATGCAACATAGGGACAGACTAATCCTTCACCATGGATTTTTTTTACCAAGGAAGAAAGCCTTGAACCTGTGTCTCCCCGAGATGCTCCCGTATCATTCAGCAAGTTAATCCTACACCCCGTGAGCCAGTCCCTCTGAAGGGTGGGAGACATGAGCTAAGTCTCAAGTCTGTCACTGCAGGAGACATGCTCTATCCCTAGCCCTTATTTCATATTAATTGTGTCACCGCTCCCATTACCGTCATCACGCTTTTAAGTCTTCAGAAGGCTGAGGTGGAGCCCTAAGCCCAGGACAGCATTTCGTGCTCTAAGTGCATCCCCAATGGTCACCTGCCACAGACTGCACATGTCCCTCCGAGCTCCTCTTTCCTCTGGGCTGCAGAAGCGCCTGCAGGGCCTGTTTCTGAGCTACCCAGTTCTCCCGCCACCTCCTAGAGGTGCAGGTATGTCCTGAACCCGGCAGAGACAGTGAAACAGAGTAGCACTGTAGATCCATGGTAATTTCATGGTGGACAGCCTGAAGCAAACAGAAGTAGGAGGTAAATTGTAATTGTCGATTTTCATGTGCTAATTTCTTCAGATAATTTGAGGCTTGAAGTAATTGCTTGACGCTGATTAAGGAGCAGCATCAAGAAATAAAATATAATCATCTGTTCAGCAGCTGTAAAATGGGATCTTTTATCTTGTTAACCTTGAAAAATCTTCAAGAAAAAATGCATTAAACATTTTTCTGGGGCTTTGGAAAGTGTTTATGTCTAGGTTTTCTATTTATAAATCCATTAGTGAATGTATACTTGCCCCAAAGGAGAAATACAGATATTGAAAGATTACAACTTCTCAAGAGGGGCATGCCTTTTCCCACAGACTGGGTTTGTACTTCACAAGTTTGTTTCTTTTTTCAAATTCAGCTATTAAAACCTCAGACAATACATGTCTCAGCTGAGATTCACTGTCTCCATTTTTGTGTGGCAGCAGGGAATCACACGGTCCGAGATAAATAGGTCTGACGTACCCTTAAGTGTATGACACTGGGTATCAAAATCTCATCTATTAACTCACTATTACTTTAGCATCATCATAACTATAAGGAGTTAATGACACCGCTTGGTTCTCCAGCAGTGATGTTCATTTAGTGGAGCAGGAGTGAGCGTTTATAGCCCTTTTACTGACCTATATACATTTAAATGTTTTAAATTGGACTGTGAAAAAGGACACACTAAGTTTGGAAGTGTCTGTGTACCTCAATCAAAGAAATAATTCAAAAAAACATTCCAACCCAAACAAGCTGAATCAAGCAGTAGTCCAACTGCTCAACCCACATCCATCCCAAACACACCCTGAAATCCAGGTAAGAAGTAAAACTTGAATACACAAACGCTCTGAAGACTTGAGGAATCCATATCCCTGCCTGGCCCTGTGAAACATTACATGACATTTAAAACTCTTTCAAATTTCTCAAGGTAAAGCTGTGCTGATAAAATGCCACACCAATCCCCTCCCACAGAGAAGTCAGGAACACCTGGAGCCAAAATGCAGCTTGCCTCACTCTTACCCAAGGAGTAACTTATACGTAACAGGTCCATAACAAGGCAGCTGTTCAGAGACCCAGAAAACAGGCACTGAGGATTTGGTATGCATCAGCTCACTGATTTCCATACTAAGTACACTCTGCTTGCCAATAAAACCAGCAGTTCTGAAAAAAGTCTCTTTCTCAGAACTTCCAATCTTATTCCTGCCAGAGGCAGGAGACTTGGAAAGCCAAATGCTCCATCTGGGTGCGGCTACACCGTTCACACTCAGAATATGCCCTTGCTGAAGCACTTGGGGTATTTGCTACGGAGAGCATTAGATGGCCCACAGCTCATCTTCCAGGAAGGCCAAAGGAAGGAGGGCAGCAAGCTTTGGGCATCAGGGCAATTTCACACTGCTGGCAGTAACTAGAAGTAATACCATTTGCAAACTACCCATATATATGTATATATAAACATTAAATTGGTACTTGGAGGCGCAATGTTGCATGGAAGAGTTGAACGAAAATTTCTAAGATCTCTCCCCTGGAAGTGCTATCTGTGTTTCATGGAACATTAATATATCTCTAGTTGTATGGTGCAGTGAAAAGCACCAACAATCTAGGGCAAAGTTAGCCATGGAAAAACAGCGCCTGTAAAGCGGGAAGCTCTCTTAAGTACTTAATCTACTGTCTCACAGCATGACCTACATTTTTTCCACTGAACCTCCTGAAAAGGCAAAGGGTTTTGTTTCATGACTAAGTTCATACACGACCTTGGATTAGCATCATGGTTATGTCCCAGTTGTTTATTTTCAAGGATAACTGGACATTTTTTGGTAAATAGAGCAGACACAAAACCCCCTCCCAAGGCTGATTTTTGATGAATTTCTGTAAAAGCTGTTGGACATCCATTTCTTAAAAGTGTTGAACCACTGTTTCTGGACAGCATAGGACCACCGAACCGATTCAATGCTACTCCTGAATTCACACAATGTTGACAATGGCGCCTGTACACCTTTAAATTACTTTGCTACTTGTGGTACTTACTGCACTTTTATAAAGGGCAAACAACAAGTATTTTAGTATGAGAACTGTTCAAGTAAGTTTTAATAGAGTGCACCAGTGAATCAAGATGACTTGCATCAGATTTTGTTTCAATGAACATCAGATAAAAAAAAAAAAAAAAAAAAGGGGCTACAGTTCTTTCTTTCCAAACACCATCCTTTTTCTAAGGCAACAATACACGTCCATTTCCGAACATAACTGTTACATAGGAAAGCTACATCACAGAACAGTATGTAAAGTCCATCTCGGTCAAGAAGCCATTGGAGAATGGCACATTTACTACACTTACAGCCTTCTAACTTAGGGTTACAGAGTTTACCACAGCTTTTTTTTTAATTTTTATTTTTTAAAGTGACAGTTTCTTAACGAACTTTCTATTCTTCACAAGAGTGTGCAGATGGGGCCCATATGTTGATATTACAGTAATTACGACATTAAATAACATTGCACAACCAACCTCTATGGTTAATTCAGTACAAAAGAACAAGTATTAAAATGTACCAGTACTAGTGGTTTTACATAGTTTATAATCATTAATTATGAAGGAAAAAAATGTGGGGCTGTATTTTTTTTTTCTTTTCTGTAGGCAAGTGCCTAATTACAAAGCTGCACATTACAGGCATAATGATGTGGAATAAATACAAGAAATCTGGTAAAATATTAAACACAAACAGGTTACATGGGAACAAACTGTACAACCACAAAAGCGTAAATCAACATTTCATAATAATAAACAATGTATGTTTAGCTGTAAAATGTTATGTGGAACTGCATGTACTCTTTGGGGGGCACATGTTCCAAAAGCCAAGCTAATTCCTGAGGTGGTATTATTAATTTTTACAATTGGTCAACACTTCAGATTATCTTGTGCTATTAAACAGTCCCAATGTTAATATACTTCCATAAAATGGAATTTCTATTATTCCGAAGGCAGAAAACAAGTGATATTTTACACCATAATATTCAAATGAAATAATTTCAGTTCTCCATTTTGGTGCTACATTTGTTAATGGGCCATAGTAGTAAGGACTGGAATTTGCAGACAGAACAGAACTGATGCCTGGTTTCTGTTCACCCACAGCTCTGAGCTGGCCCAAGGCAGAACAAAGTTTCTAAACTGTAAGTGCCAACACTGTAAACATGTTTGTTTCATTTTTTTCACCTAAACACTGTCCAATAACAAGGATAAGAGCCAAAGATAAGCAGGAACAGTCTTGTGTAGAACAAAAGCCAACTCACTGACTTTCGGTTTATGAACAATCTTTAAATAATTAAAAATGGTCATGCTACAGTTGTGAAATTGTGCATTTGACTCAGGAGACAAGTTTTTTAAAAAACGCATGGTAGAGGTAAGACTTACAAAACACCAAAAATGTAAATGATAGGGAAGAACTTTTCCAACTCAAAGCATCAAACATACATTTCTGTGCAGAAATCTAGACAACTATACAAGATCTGAATTTAAGCAGTCATCTTTTTATTATACAACTCTATGAACATAAAATGAACAGAATGCTCTATATACTTACCTGTACATGTGAACATAACTTCTTTAGCTACAGTTATTTAATATAGGTCATACTGGATTTAACTTTACAATTCTGAATAACTATGTATAACCTTATTGCAATAAGGGCAATTTCTACATGGGGAGTTTCACAGGCCAATCACATTAGGCGTAACCAGTACATTCAAAGTGTAGATCATGTATGAATCTTCCCTGATCCCAAAGAATTTAGGTTCTCTTTACAGCTTAAGCTCGTTTGCTATCTTGGATGCAATGTTCTTAAATGCGATAGAAGTCCCAGATATTCTCTTGAAGCGAACTCCGTTGAGTGACAATCGTGGCAGTTTGCAGACTTCCATCTCCCACTGAACAAGGCTATCTTGTCGTGCATCGCCATGAACACAGAAGAGCAAAAACCTCTCTTTTTGTTCATAATCACAGTTATTAGCATCTAACACTTTCCGTATCTCTCTCATCATGTCATTCGGGTCCATAGAACTAGTGGTCTTCATACTCCACGTGAACCGCAAGGAGCGTGGCTTCGAATCTTTGCTATCCTCCTTCTCTCTGTCTTTTGGCTCCCCAGAAACACTCCTGGAACAAGTGACATACAGAAAAGTCAAGAACCAAAGCAGCATAACCGAGAAGTAGAAAAGAAATGCAGTTGCTGAACAGGGGTTTCCAAACTGCGACCAACACGTCACTAATCACACACAAGCTAATTCAGAGTTAGACGGACACTGCCAGAACAGCCGCGTCCCATCTCTGCACACGTGTGCCTTAGCACAGCACTGTGCCACAGTAGTGGCACACAGACAAAGCAAGTTTAGAAACTCCTGCTCTACAACATGCTGATGACAACATGTGCAATGGTAACTGCAGCAGACACATGTTACTCCATACTGTTCCAAAGAGAGTGGAATCTATGTAAAAGCATGACTGAAGTTCTACTGATATCATGATCTGGAGCATGCCATACACCAACAAAACTGAAGTTGAAGGACACAATCCTGAAGCGTAAATCATACTGTAAAAGCAGCAGAGGAAGAAGTCCCACCCTGTGATTCACAAGTCTTCAGTTAATTCCCTCCCCCTCTTTTCCGGCTTTCTCCCCTTTTGCATTTATTATGTATTTTTGACCTCTCTCTGTCAAAAGACCTTATAATAACATGTTTTATTTTAACTGATGAAGCATAATTTTGTGCTGTAATTTGGCTGTAAACGGCTTGAGGTCACCATTTGAGTACAGGGGCAGCAGCTTTTTCACAGAAGAAACAGGACATACAGACAAGTGTTTTATTTGATACAATGACTGACAAAATTGCAAGAGAATAATTTCCAATTAACATTCTTAGTCTGATGCTTTTTTACCGAATAGATTATTTATTCCATTGTAGAAAGCATTTTGAAAACAGCACCATTTATTTTAAAGTCATTCCACAGGCAGCTGTATCTGTTCTTGTCCCAGGTACTCAGGATGCTGATGCCTCTCCATCCATCACTGGGGAAAGGTGCTGCTCTTATTTTGATCATCTATAAACCGTCATTATTCAGAGAGGAGTCAAAACAAGCATTTTGAATTTAACTTTCAGTGTGATCCCCAGAGAATGACATTAAGGGATAGAGCATGGCAGAGGTAAGATCTCAAATGACTTTTTTAGCCCAAAACAGACACTGTAGGATGACAAAAAGCAGAGAAAGCTAGAGAATGAAAGCAAGAGTTGAAAGCAACTTCACACTTCGCTTCATTTGAACACTGGCTAAATCTCTCTTCCCTTTCCACATCCAAAAATTTGACAGCTAATAGACTTTGAATTGAAAAGGGCTAACTTGGCTAAATGCATCATGTATTATACAGTGTATCCCGTTAAGAATGTGCTGTTTCTTTTTCTTTTAAACAGAGGATTTCTTTTTTTAAAACTAAGTTGATACTTTCTGTAAGTGATCAGTTTAGAATGCAAACTACAATGCCTGTTCATTAGAGAGCAGAAAAATAAAGACTTATGCACTGTGCTTAAGCACACCAAAAATGCAGAACAAAATGTTGAAACATGGCAAAAGAGCAGATATACTGGAAAATGAGCATATGAAGGAATGTTTTATTACTAACACAGCGCCTATAGATTTGTGTACAGCATTTGCCATACAAATTTAATATTTGGCAGTGACCTCCCCTTTTGTCTGAATGTCACTTGCTTTATTTCTCAGTGCAAGTGACATTCATTCCTCAGGGAGTATATGGTGTTTACTTCTGGCAAACAGCAGCTGTAGTAATGAGCAAAGTATGTAACTATAGTAAAAATTTAATAGGTACATATATATACACACACAGAAAATATATTACATTTTCCACTGAAACCAAAAGTAAACACCATTAAATATTTATAAGCCAAAACTTGATTTGAAGTGCCTAAATGATTGGTTAACTCCTAGAAGGGGATTTATTATTCAAAGAAATACGCTTACATGAAGTTTTATATTAAATACTTCGCAAGAAAGCAGATATAAAGGGATATAAAGAGGAATATAAAGGACCTCACCAAAACCGCCTCCCCCCAAATAAAAAACATTTTTGATATAGAGATTACTTAAGCACTATTCTATTTTACATCCTGATTAAAAGTCTTTAAGAAATCATTTAAACCTTGATGAGAAAGACCTGGGAGCGAAGTATTAATAGTGACTCCTCACCTTGAGGTGTCAGTTCTGCCACTGGCTTCGCCTTCACTTGGATCCCTCAAAACAAAGTTAAGGTTGAGATTCAATGATAAAGGTGAAAAAATAAAAGTTAAGATAACCTACACCTAAAACAATTTTAAATAGCTATTGAATTAAAAAAAAAAATCAGTATAATAATGTCAAGCCTAATACTTTTTAATAGCAATCTTTCACAACTGTAATTTTAGCTTCCCTTTATGACACCTTCTTTCAATTCTGACATGTAATCTTTTTGTTTGGTTTTTTTTTTCCCAAAATTGATGGCAAGACCAACGTGTTGTTCTCAACCTACTGCAGATAGAGCAATGGCCACAAGTAATTCCAGCAAGCACAGAGGAGCAGTCAGTCAAGGTGGTCCAGCGGGGCTCCCCTCTGCACCCTTGTAGGTCAGGCCTTTACACCTCAGTCCTGAAAGCATTTGGGGACATGCCCACGCTTAGGCACACTCAAGTAATTAATGACGAGATGTGCCTAAAAGAACAAATGTTTGGAGCCCAGTTCAGAAAGGTTAATTCAGTATCTGCTTAACTTCAAGCAAATCAGCTGTTACATTGAGCTCAGTAAGATTACAGGCAAGCTTGAGGTTAAACGTATTTTCTATCTTGTTGAATTAGAGCTGTGCTTTACAAGGAACTGTTTTATATTATGTCTTTATTGTATGAAGCGACTTGAAATACATATATCCACAGTTGGTATAAGCCACCTAGATATGTTCCTAGTGTTGCGGTGCAAACATTTTAGCACCCAATTTCAATTAGCTAATTAATTTAATGCCTTCAAAACACAAATACTTCAGTAATTAACATCAGGGAAGTACCATTTTACAAAAAACATCGATCCAAAATACTTCAATACCCTATTCACTAAGCATTCTCATTATGCAAGATTTTATATACTTACCAGAAAAGGCATTTACCTTTGCCAAAAGTTAGTTAAAAAATCTTTCATGACACCTTCTAGTCAAAGTATGATTTAAACCATTATTTCCTGAACAGTACAGAAGTTGAGGCATGCAGTTATGTGATCCAACTCAAAGAATTGCAAAAAATAAACTCCTGAACCTCCACCCATGTAATCCCAGCCACTAAGTCTCAAACAACCCAAATTTTAACAAAATAAAAACACAACAAAATACCACCAATAATGGAGGATCATAGTCCTCTATCTTCAGGTTTCTGAAAAAAGAAAATCCAGTAATTCATGTACTTTGTTTTTTTAAAATCATCATAGTGGATATTACTCAGACATACACTAATGCATTATCAGCTCATCGGTTTTATGATGAACATCACTGCATTTCTAGCTCTCCCTTCTTTTCCCTTGTAGTACCACCTTATGCAATCCATGATATTTTCCTTATAAATTTGCAACTATGAGCTTAATGCAGCTTTGAATTTATCTTTTTTATTCTCTACACATGAACGAATTCACTACCTAACTTCATGGTTCTGTAAGGGAAAGATAAAATGTCTAGTATATAATTGTGTTGTAAAACTCAGTATGGACACATCCATGAACAGTCTTAAAAATTATATTAGAGGCAAACAGAAAATTAAGCCCCCTTTTGGGAAAGCCCTTGTGACTGCTAAGCCAACAGTCACTTGATATTAAACAGTATATTTTAAAATCTTTCCTAGCACCTCTTCTCACAATATTATTACTGTTAGCATCATCACATGAATGAATGCAGATCCAGCACGTGTGGGTTTTCTTCTTTCAGAATCCTGAACTTACATTTGAAGAATGTGATCCTGAAATATTATTATTTGCAGACATCCAGACTTCTGCCTGCTTCTAGGCTTCTAATTTACTCACAGACTTTAAATTTTCCTGAGATGATTTGTTAATACCTATTCCTTCTAAGCACAGCGACAAAATCATTGTAAATACGGTCGTTGCAACAAACAACACCCAGTTTAAAAAGTAAAATATTGTTAAAATTAAGTAACAACTCATTTCAAAATCTCTGTTTTCAGTATTTAAATTCATTTGATTACAACTCAATTGTATCATCTTGGTATTTTAGCTGTAAAGCAAGGGCAAAACCCCCTTTTGAGCAGCGCTCCCTTGCTCCTTTAAGATAAAGAAGCCAGAGAGCTGGTCAAACATAATGGTTACCATATATACAGAGAGGTAAAAAGGCAGATTCTGGAAGAAACAAACAAAACAAGCATCATTCTAACTAAATTTGTAGTTACTTCAGAATTCAACTGTAAATTCTCCAAGACTTTGCAATTATGGCCTTGGTTGTAGGCTGGGCTGGTTTTATTTTTTTCTCTTAAAAATCGAGGTACTAACCTGCGAACAAACTTGGAAGTTATCTTGCTTATTATACCAGTTGAAGTCCCTCTTCTAGTGTGTGCAAAAGCACCGGTTTCATGGGATGGTGAGGCGGGCGGTCCATTGTAAGTGGCATTACGCCGCTCCCTCAGCTGCTCACCATGGAAAGTGCTTCGACTTGAACTCCCCCGAGGAAAGCGGGTTCGGTCTGGAGTGGTAGTGCTAATACTATGAGCAGACGGGGAAGCAGCAGGCACTCTTTGAGTTGCACTGCTGGGAAAACACAAGCATAAATAAAGAGAAAGACTATGCTAAAAAAACCCCTCCTACATGACAACCGTTCCTTGAAGACAGGAAAGAAACCCTGCTCTTGATTATTTTTATTTTAAATACTGAATCTGCTACTGATTTGCTTTTATGATTCATACTTTGAAATAATCAAGAGAGATTTCATTATAAAGTCAAATTATGTTTCATTCTAAAATCAAATCATCTCAAGTAAAAAGAGCAGTTACAAAAAATCTGATAGTATTCCCAGCCCTCTTCTGGAAAAATGTGTTCATCAAAAACTTTAAACACAAGCACTCCCAAAAACCTTACCAGATATTTCTTAAGCAATAATTTGACAGAAATAAATGTATAAACCTATCTGGGCAATTCACAGTAAGAACAACTATATTATGGTGCTTTTAGACACAAATGAACTTAGCAATCTGCAGACAGGTTAACATTTCAGTATTTCATCTGAATTTATGGTGCCCTCCATTGTACAGTCCTGTCTGAAGTAGTCAAATTTTTAACTTAAGTTTTCCGGAAGTTTCCAGAGGGAGGCAGTCAAGGAACTTCTTTAATTGTGTGCAAACTTGTGTGTCATGAATAAAATCAGGCTTAAATCATCAGTAATCATTGCTATCATTTCAAAACAGAATGCAAGGTGACAGCTTTCACTAGTTTACAAACACAACAGCATTTTTGAAGTGCACAGCATTAAAGAAACAACCACCAATTTCTTACCTTGGTCTGTAAGCTTCAGTACCATCTTTGATGGTTGGCAGTGTAACTTTTATGGGATGACCAGAGGCAGACATAGATTTTTGATGTCGAGGGCGTGTGGAGACAGAAGCTACTGCAGAGCCTGCAGAAGATGTGCTGCTCGCAGACATTTCCGTCAGGCTTTTACCACGGCAGCAAGGCAGGAGAGAGGCAAAAAAAGACAAAAGAAAGGTTAGTGTAAAACCCTTTAAGTAATTGCATCTTTTAGACAGAAAGTGCTGTTCAAGTAACCAGAAGATTGACTGACCAGGCTGCCTTGGTCAGCTAAAGAATACAGATTCTGTTACTAATTATTTTTATCCCCAAGTCAATTCGCCACATGTCTTTTCATTCCTCCCAAGATTTAAGCTTACATACACACAAGCAATGATGAAAGACTACAAAGAATACATGGAAATAGCAAAAAATACCGAAAAAGAAATTTGCAAATGGTTTAAATAGATTGATTAAAAAATCTCCTTTTGTGAATACCCTTACTTGCAATTAAAACGAACATCTAGAACTTGGAACATTTGGAACTGCTGCTGCATTATCATTTGGAAGTGACTGTGTTTTTAAAGGACCAATTTGTGTTACTGCTCTGGACTATCCCAGTCACTGCTGGGCTGACTCAACTCTTTCAAAGTACAGTTCCTTCTCCTCGTACTTTTATTTCTCCTTCCTAAAGGGGCAAGAAATATGAAAGTAGTGGCAAAACTATTGTGTCATTAATTTTTAAAGACAAAAGTCAAATGACTTAGGCAAACTACAGCTTTGCCTCTACAAGCACAAGTGAAATAGCATTAATAATGCATTAGCAACTACAGTCCCAAAGCTAAACAATATCTGTAGCAAAGAGGTAAAGATTTCAGATGAATAATTTGATGACACAAGACATTCAGATGCACCAAATCCAAGTTCAATTACAACATGAGATCTTGTAGGAAAGGCAAACAATAAAGCTCAAAAGAAAATTCTTCTTCATTTCTTGCAATATGCTCAAAGAACTGAGCATGATATTCATTGCACTCATGAAAGGAACAGGGATTAAGAGTCTTTCAATACTATAGAAGAATTTAAACTGTAAAAAGAAAAACTTTGAAATAAAATCCCTTCTTTTTATAGTGTTTTTGGTATTAAATCTCTTGAAAAAAGAACTTCAATCTTTTTCAGATTAGAAAAAATATTGTAGTAGAAATTTTAGTTCTTATCTAAAAGGCATGTGGTATCTTCTTTCATTTCAAAACAGGATTGCTACTACTTTGGTTCAAATTTTTTAAGCAATATTGCCTTAACTATTATCCCATATGAAGACACAATTTGATTACCATCACCATGAAAATATTATTTAGAGCTAAAAGTTGAAAACGATTGACAAGTTTTAACAATTTCAGCCTTTTGAGTGATTGCAGGGGGAAAATGAGACAGGATCAGGCTATACTGTCAAAGCAATCTGACCTTCTCCACAGCATAACTGCCTAGTTAGTTGTTGTTGTTAGCAGTTACTTTCCTCTGTGTTGGAAGACAATCCTTGGTAACAAATGTGATTCCATAAAATGAGGCAAAGGCCAAAACAGAGGTAGAAGACATCCACTAGATGCATTTCACACCATGTTTCATAGAGGTATTAATTACACAACCTGTGTCTTCCTGCCTTGGTTCTTGTATCCAAATTCCTAAGCAAGCCAAGTTGAACAATACCTGTTATCCTTCCCGTTCTGTACTGCAGAGTAGCGATCTGAAGAACGTTCACAAACGTAAGTGTTCCTTCTTGTCATTCCACTACCAGAAAACACATTATTCTAGAAGAAAATCAAGACTAAAAGGTAAATACTTTCTTCTACTGTAATTATGTTGTACTAAAATGTAAACATCAGAAGTAAATCAAATCAGCATTTTAGCTGTTTCTGTTAATGTCTTCAAATATATGTATTAGGTTAATCTGTTGACATAAATAATTTGTGTCATCAGCTATTTTATCCAACAACTCACTCATCATCTCATTACTGCACTGTTGAGACTAAGCTCAGAGAAAATATAGAGAATTTTTTTAAAATTTTGCCAGCACTTGCTTAACTAAGCATTATTATGCAATTCCCACATATTGTGTTACAGAATTAACTGTGCCTGGGATCAAAGAAACTGAAATCCCAGAGAACACACCTATGGCTGGCTGAAAGTCTTCCCTGTGCAGATTAATTTGCCAACAACAGCTCCAGGCTTACACTTTGTTGCTCCTGTCAAAAGATCTTTCAAGAGGAAAATGAAAATACTATCAATCTGTGTTATTCAACCCAGAAATCGTGACGAAAATAACATGGCAAATAGGTCTTGTACCAACAAACACTAACAGGATTTTTTTTTTCTGTTACTATTTTCAGCTCGCATACGCTTCACAAAATACCTACAAACATTCTTCTCCACACCTACCATGCACAGGTTAGCTGCTGAAAGTTTACTTTTAGTACATGGAGTCAAATTCTCAGTTTTTGATACAGTATGTATTGAATTTGGGGTGAGAGAGGTTGCAACATGCCAAGATTACACACTGACACACGCTGGCAAAAGACTTCAAATACACTTGACTCAGGTACTATAGGGCATCATGAACTATGCAAGATTTACTGTGGTGAGGTTTCCCTCACTTACAGTTTTCCAGGACTAATATGACCCTGCACGGACTACTGAATAAACTGTGTCATGGTCAATATGTAAGATTAACGACCGCAGCAACTGTCTGAAATTAAATTCTCGTAAGTTAGACTAATATGACTGAAGGTGATAAATGTTTTCAAGAAGTCCTGCCTCCCCATACATCGTATTACCCCCAAAGTTTCACAAAATTACTTTAAAATTATCCATCTTAAATTAGCTTAGTTTACTTTAAATCTTTGAGATTTAAAAAACAAATTTCACCTTCTGTGTCAGCTGCTCAACCTTGAACTACTGATGCAATGTCAGACACCAATATTCTTTAATCTTGCCCATCACAAAGCCTTTCAAAGTCCCCAAAATAGTAACAGAGCTAAAAATGTACAAATACTGAAGTTGCCATTAGCAAGTAAATCAATTTCTCATTCTTCATAGCAAAGATACTCCATTTAATTAGTTCTCACAAAGCAGAGAAATGCTTTTGACATATCAGCTTGTACCATACATGACTGTAATCAGCTTTGGGGCAATACAGTTTTGGGAAAGCTCAGATATGAAATCTAATCTTGGAAGACTCAAAATTCCTGCATGCAATCCACACAGCCATAATTTCAAAGACTCTTGGAGGGAAGGAGGGAATGAACACCTTATTTAAAATCTAAAAAAAATATTTAAAGCATCTGCAGATGTATTACAGATACAACCTACAGAACATTAAGAATTAAATGCACATGAGCATTTACTTTATTTCAAATAATTCTAGCAGAAATGCTTATCATCTTTTCAGAATATCCAAGATGAGAGCCAGCATAAAGAATTCCAAAGAACAATGAAAATTCCTGCTGCCAGTCTTCTGTACTAAAAGACGGCCATAATTTTTGTATTCAATAGACTACGTCTCTTAAATAGCAAAAAATACACTTGAATCTTAAATCATGATTCATGCATATTTTTTAATCCCCACATGAACTCTTGCTCTGAAGCAGTTGTTTAAAAACTATGCAGTATTTTTTCAGTGTGTATCCTAAACACTGATACTACAGCACATGAATTTCTACAAGGCAAAGGAGATACTTTCACATTAGAAGAGACAGACTCTCCTATTTGGAACAAAGATGTCTGAGGCAGTAACACGACAGCAGTTTATAGAATTGGGAATGATATCATAACAGAAGTATTAAGAAATTAATAATTTGCTAGTTCAACTTCTGAATACAAGAACCAGGTTGTAAATCATAACATCAACAGGCAACACACACCAGGGAAAAAGTGGGTTGTTCCCCCTTAGCTCACCCCATTTCTGAAGTCCAAAATTAAGCAGTTCCAGAAAACTTAACAGCCAAATTTACAGAGAGAGCTCATGAGGGGTATTATATAGGGTTAATACATGAGCTCTCTGACTCAGGAAGTCCCTTGACTTTATTGTAGATACACAAACATTAGAAACCAGAAAAAGAGCACTCCATATTGGCTCTGTTATGTTCTTTCCCTAAATATCCACTATTTGTGTTGACAGAAAAGGAAGCTTGCCCATGTGCAGACGTGCTGGTGCTTACTGTTATGTTAGTGTTAGAAAAAGTAAAGTTGTGGGGAGAAGGGAAGGGTTTATTTTAAAATAGACGTCCACCGAGGCCTATTTCTGTCTGACAGTAAAAGTTACCAGAAATAAACTTAGTAGCTTAGTCAGTAACCATTATATCTATAGTAACCCCATGCTGCAGATTTTGTTTAAATAGGGAAAAATAAATATAACAACCCAAAGGTACTCACACTGGTAACTGCACTCGATTTCTTTCTTTCTGGACCCACAAGTGGACTTGCAGCCATCTCGCCCTTGGATCCCACTGTAGTGCTGCCAAGTTTGCGTGGGACATCCTTGTCCCACTCTTCTTTCTGTTCACTTTCCACACTATTTGCCTGAGACCTTTTTGTGTATGACACAGCAGGAGGAATTGAGGGACCAACTGCCAAATAAAAACAGTATTAAAAAATACCTAAAAATAATCACTGCATTTTTCTTGGCCAAAATAGTCTATACATAGTTCCCTGATTCCAAAAAAAGCATTTGAACAACTATGACGGCAAACTCAGCACACATACCAACCTACTAAATTGAGTTTTGACAGCCCGTGCTTTTTTTACCCACTCGCTCTTCATGACCAATTTGCCGTTCAGAATTAGTTCCCACTTCATATCAGTACATAAACCTACAAGAGTATTTTAATTCTCATTTTAAACCTGCACAATTTGTGCAGTGTTATGAACAAAGAATTGGAGTACGTTGTTCAAAATAATTTATTGGAATTTTTTTGCCACATACCTTTTCCTCTAAATTCTATGAAAGATCATTTTCTCCTGAAGACCCTAGGACTGCTTTGTTTAAAAGCATGTTTTACAAGTTTCCCCCATCATATCATTCTTTAAAATGCTTTGGGAAAACACTGTCAGATGACTTTCATGTTCCTTAAAAATCAAATCACATCAGCTAACGATTTTAATAGTATTGGTTACTTTT
>WEKX01007168.1:40962-90059 GCA_013390025.1 Pitta sordida
GGGGACGGGGGGGGAAGTATGAAAACAATTATGTAAATTAGGCAGAGAAAAGGGCTGAACATTTTAGAAATATTTATAGCAATTTGATAGCTCTCAGATGAAAAAAATGATCTTTCACTTAATGTTTTAAATATGTACTCCTTTCTGATGTAAGCACTTTCAGCTGAAAATGTTTCCTGAATACTTGGTAAAGTTGTTGGCTCTTGGAACCAAATAATTTGGCCTCAGCTCCAAACGTACTGATAAAAGTAATGGTTTGCTGCCCTCAGGATTATGCAGACCAATATTTACCATTAGTTCCTAAACAGAACTCACCCACAATGTCTTATTTAGTGAGTCACCCAAGTAACAAGTCCAAAACATTAAATGTGCAAGTTCTGTAGATCCACATTTACCACAGAAGCGTTCATACAGATAGAAGCACCACAGCAGAGCACAATGAGATACACAACAAATGCACAGAGTGGTGGACCTTCCAGGTTCACAAAACACTGCACATTCAGACTGAAGTTGTGTATGTTACTTTACTTGTTGGAATGTCATCCCCACCATGATCACTGAACCGCCGTTGTTTCTGGTTCGTCGATATGCTCCGTTGGACCTTCAGGTGAGCGGGAGACTGCATGGAACTGTTGTTCAGGTCGCTGCTGGGACGAGATCTTTGACCCAAGTTGCTGCTGGACAAGGAATCGCCTACTTCAAACTATAAGAAAAACAGTTTTTCAAAGCATAAACAAAATTCAACAGCTATTTTTATGACATAATAAGGTCATAAGGCCATTTAAGGCAGAACATTCCAACCAAAGGCTTTTTTTGTTTTAACTCAAAATTGCATGTAGAGTTGAATACTCTTCAAAAGGAATTTCATCACTTCATCTGAGTTTAATGTTCTTTAAAAACACATAAATACAGCTAAGAAGTTAATGAATGCTCAAAATAAAATTAGAAGAATCTTGACAGAAACAAAAAATGTGCTATTTTAAAACCTAGCCACGGAATGGCTCTCCCTACCTTTTTTATTTTATTTTAAAGCCCAGGAGCATTCGTAACTTCAGAACAATTTCAAAATGCATCAGACCGAGTCAGAAGGGCTAAAAAAGCAAGCATTGATTAAAGGATTCTTTATGGCCCTCAACACATTTTCATAAGGTATATAACTCAGCCACTGGCTTACTGATATCTAAGCAGCATACGTTTTAAGTAAAAGCAGTGGAAAAGTCAACTATCCTCTTCCAAGCAATTTGAATCAAAATTATTTTAGACAGATTCCCTCCATGCTCTGCCATCACAAGGGAATTCTGATTCAGAGATGTGAGAAAAGGCACTCAAGGATGCATGTATGAGATCTACACTATCTTGGAACTGAAGGCAGACCAGTGATGCAGCAAGAAAAAAACTTCAAAAAGAGAGCCTCGGTCTCGGTTTGATTTCTTGCAAAATCCATGTGGTCCCAAAAGATGTACAGATCCCTCTATTTCCAAAAGAGTTGAAAGATTTTCTATCACTAATTTATTAATGACTACAATGCAATTATTTATTAAATAATAAAATATAAAACAGTGAGTATGAGTGAGAAAGGATGAGCACATTTCTGAGAAATGAAGGATGTCATATCTGAGCAATCAGAAAAATAATTGCTGTAGTCAAATGAACCATTTCAGATTTTAACTGAAAACACACAAGATTGGAAGCAAACTCAGCACTTAGAAGTTATACCAGATTTAACAGCCAATTTTTTTAAAAAGCAATTCAAAGTGTTTACAAGCAAACAGGATACTGGGTTTAACTTATTTCTTCGTAGGGGAACTAACAAGATATCACAGAAGATACGAAAAGGGAAAACATAAGTGATTAATCACTATTTCTTTAAAACATTTTAAAATAATTACTAAAAACATCAACAACCAATATATTCAACCCATCCATATATAAAGAAAAGGTAAAATAGATAGCACTTACTTCAGGTGGTTTTCTACCTAGAAGCAGGTAAGTAGCCATGACCTCGTCATACTTTTGGTTTACTAAAGATTCATGGATTTCTTCTCTTGAAAAGCCCATTGTGACCATAATGTCTAAAAGTAAAATAAGTCAGATGCATCAGCAGAATAAGTGCTTGGGTTTATTGACAACTTAAAAAGAGTGAAAATAGAAAAAAACTTACAGGTAACTAAGATTCAACTCAACCCATTGAGGGATTTTTGCTGTGTAAAAACAAAAAAATGCTACAACTCCTCTCTCTGTTATTTTCATCTTGAAAACCCTCAACTATATTATACAACTTTTAACTTATTTATACAACATTCAACAAACAAGTAAAACACTGGCTAATAGAAACTATGAATAGCTACAGGGCCAACAGAGTAATTTTCTCTAACCACAGCAGGTAAAAATTGTTGCCCTCATCACAAGATCTGTTTCCTTCAGCCTGTTGAATTCCGTAGTGTTATTTGTCTACTGTGCTTGTAGATTCATGTCAGCTTAGTGAAGTCACAACAGCGGTTACAAGGAGGGCATTGTAATGGAATTGCTCATTTAAATAAAGAGAATGCATTTTACTTTTATGATGAGATTGTAGGTCAAATTTAGTAAGGGTTTAGTTTGGCTTATAAGATAAAGTTGCCAGTGTACATCAGATGCAACATCCTTGCAAAAAAACTCTTACCTATTCTCTTGGTGTCATTAAAATCTGGTTCAGGCTCAGTATATGGCTTTAGTTCTTCTTCTTCATGGCCAACATTCATCCACCGATCCTTCATGATTTGCTACGAAAAGAAATAAACCTTAGGTCAACATGCCATTTATCAGTTCCCACTAAATCTGCTAGCTGGTCTGCTGAAAAACAATTTTAAATTCATAATAATCTGAATGCTGCTCTTCCCCTCACATCTCTGATTTCTTTTATCTTTCATATCTTTTTGTTATCATTAGTTCATTTCCCCCTACAATTTACCCTTTATAATACAACTCCCCTGCCCCAAATATCAGAAAAACTACTGAGAGGAAAAAACCTGCAGTTTTAAGACAAAAATCTTTCATTTTTTACCCCTCACTTCCATTGTCTCCTAATCTCACCTTGCAGAGTGCCTGACACTCATGCCCTAATCTTGGTTAAGACTCCTGGATGCTACCACAGTAACAACTCTATCACAATAAATAACTCCTTCAAATAATAGCAAAGGAAGTGTTTAGAAACTATGGAATATTTCAGGAGTGTGCTGATGCTTCCTGCAGTCATTAGTTTCAAGATCATGATGCCAACTGGTCATATTTTCCTATGGACTTTCTCACTGCACTTGACCTAAATATGTTCGCAGTTTGGCTGGAGGGAGAAATGCCTCTTAACTCTTTCTATGCCAGATCTCTCTTACTTGAAAAATTTCTTCTGCATTCTTTGGAAAATTTCATCCTGCTGCGGCCTAGATCTTTTATACAACTTGGAGAGTGATTGGCTGGATTCCCTAACCATCACAATGTCTCCTTACAGGCATATTCATATTTCAAACAGCTAACACCATTTTCCCCCCTACAGCAACAGGCACACATCTCTTTAGGGACAGATGCTAACATTGCTCACTACATGGACAGAAGAATGAATCAAGTGCCAGCAAACCAAGTTTCCCACAGGCTCCAAATATGCCCTGCAAACACCGAATTAAGTTATTCCTCACAAAAATCCAATTTTTCAGCGATATAAACAAATCCTTTGCATTCTTGCTGCCAAATTACAGACTCCAATAGCTGTATCCCTACAAGAACAATACAGAACTTTGTACTTGGGCCAGTTAACATTTTGCTGACAATAAGACTTACAGATTTGTTCTGCCATGGAATTGACTTTTTGGCTTTTGAGGGGAAAGGGGAAAGGATCGTGAACACATATTGCTGTAGTGCATTTCTGACTCATAGAACATGTGTCTACTTGACAAGAGACTTTGGTTACGTATTTGTAGCCTTGCAGCAACGAGTGACTGCACTATGCAGTACCTGCAACCATAATTATTTTAAAGATATCATTAAATAAATCTGAAGTTTAAGCACAATTCACAGTATTCAGAGTATAGATCAGGTTGGAAAAGACCTTGAAGATCATCCAGTCCAACCTATAATCCAACTAAACCTAACATCTACATCTAGATCATATAATTCAGCACCTCATCCAGCCTCCCCTTGGACACCTCCAGGGATAGTGGCTTGACCACCTCTGTGGGCAACCCATTCCAAAACCGGATCACTCTTTCAGTGAAAAACCTTTCCATAATATCAAGTCTAAACCTCCCCTGCTGAAGCTTAAGACTATGACCTCTCGTCCTGTCTCCAGTGGCCAGGGAGAAAAGACCAGCCACCACCTGACTATAATCTCCTTTCAGGTAGTCATAGACAGCAATAAGGTCACCCCTGAGCCTCCTCTTTTCCAGACTAAACAGACCCAGCTCCTTCAGCCTCTCCTCATAGGGCTTATCTTCCTGCCCCTTTACCATCTTAGTTGCCCACACTGCAGTGGATGACAGGAAAGACTACTAAAATCCTACCTCTATCTCTTGATCCTTCTTGAATTAACAATGCCCACTTAAACTTTTTCATGTTTCTTCAGTAGGTGGATCTACAGTTCACTGTAATCTGCCCTCTGTTTCCCATCTGTTAAATATCTAAACTTTTGTCTTTTAAATCCATGATTTCACAGGCACACTGAGTTATTTTACAACTCCAATCAGGCTCTTACAATCAAGCATTTTGAGGCTATGAATAATCCAATACTGGAATCAATATTACATTTGTGTAAGTTCAGCTGGGCTTCCAGTCAGCTGATTAAAAAGCAGCAGCCATTAAGCCTTAGTCAGGGTATTTGAAAATCTGATTCGAACTATACTTCTTAAACATCAACTCAAACTACATTTCAACCAACAAGGTATTATTGATGAATTTTCCCTCAATTTTCAGGAAAACGATCTAAAAAAATCTGGTCTGGCTCAATTATTTGCTTTATTACACTTTCTAAGCATAAATCTGCTCTGTGGGAATTTCAAAGCAATACTATGCAGAAGAACTGAAGACTGGGGGAGAGGCAAGGAGGAATTCGTTGAAATCAGACAGATCCACATATTTTACAACAACGCATTTTTCCCGTCTCTTCCTGAGAAGATTTACTGGTTTATAACAACATTCTCTCACTTCTAAAATGCTTTCTCTCTGCTGCAACTATGAAAAGGTCTAGAAGAACCATTTTAACAAAGATTTGCTAGGTCCTTACCAAAGGACAAGTGCTAAGCCTAACCCTTAGGGTGCTGATCCTGTGTCAATCTCAGCTTTAACGCTAATGTCACTGAAAAACATCCTCATGGGATGGCCTACAAAAAACGTGCATGGGAACTGAGGGGGTGTATGGCTGGAACTGAGGAAATAATCAGAAGACAAAGCACAAAAAAATCCTCCCCACCTAAGATAACATTGTCTTTTTACTTTTAGAAACTTGTAATAAACATATATTTTCATTCTAAACATGTATTTTTAGACGCGTTCACAGAGAAGAAATAGTAATTTCTTTCCAAACCACGTACCATAGCTTTTTTAATTGAACAAATGTGATTTCCAAGACTTCGAAGATTTCCTTTTAAAAAAGGCTGTGATGTGTCTGTATCTCAGATTAGCACATTGATCAATGTCTGCTTTCATCAGTGTTTCAGTACTGGCTCAAGACCCTCTGTCACACACAACATTCACTTGCTCTCTTCCACGCGATCCGACAACCTGGCTGTTTCAGCAAGGTTGTTATCCAACACCTCCCTCCAGAGACTGGAAGGAATTTTAGAATTGGATAACAGTACAACATCTAGCATGAACATGCAAGTAGATCTGAAGAGAACTGCTGAAGATACAGAAGAAAATTCAATAAAAGAAAAATCTACTTTCCTAAAACTTAGACACGAGACAGGAAAACAGCAATCTCTCAGCATCTTGGAGTGACTACACTCTCAGCATTATGTCCACTGGACAGTAATAATAGAACATAATGAATATCAGTAAAGTAGAAGCCATCATTTGCTACTCTCTTCAGCAGAAACTCTATTCAAGATAAAATTATTTATAACAGGTCACAAACCAGAATCAGTTTGAACTGAGCTGCATGCAGGCAGAGCTCAGGGAATGCAAGTTTCCTTGCACAGGTAGCATCTGTGCCAGGAAGCCTAAGTCATGCCACCACAAATAAAAAGCTGCTTAAATGGGATTTATTTTCTGGAACCATCCACTGCTGCACAAGTGCGTGTAGAAAGATGAAATAAAAGTCACTGGTGATTAACTCCAGCAAATACTATTTTAAAAGCATTCTATTTATCTTCTGATCTACTTTCACCTCTATGGTATGTAGGCATTATTTAAAAAAAAAAAAACCTCTTAAAAAAACCACAAAAAAACCCAGAGCAGCTTTTAGAGCTAACTTTACAAGAAATATATGTTAAATACCAGCCCTGGAGTTATCCTGTAATTACGTGCCAATACAACAATATTGAACAAAACTGCCCCTTAAAAAATACCTTTGGGTATTAAAAAATACTTTTAGGACCCTTATAAGTTATCCACAGATACTCTCTACAGCTCATGAAAAGAAAACCCAATTTACTAATCAGAAAGAAAAACCATAACTCAGCAGAAATCCTCAAACCAGATTTTAGCTCAGGGGCACAGGAGGTATTATTATATATGTTAATTTTCCAGCTATTCAGAAACAAAGTTAGCAGAAGGAGGAAAAGAAGAGGACTGAACAGAAACAACAAGTGATTATTAGCTTATCATTTAGAGTTCTTAGTGCTTATGTGTATTATGGCACTAAAACAAGCAAAAGAACTACATGGTTTTCCTTCAGTTATTCTTCTTGTACATATCTTTTTTAAAATGTTATACTGAAAATTGTAAGTTAAAGCAAAAACCCTTATGATAGTGCCTCCTTCTCTTTTTTTTTCCTGAAAAACTCCACGTAGAAGTTATTTACAAATTTGTCCTGCTTTCCACAAATTTTGAATTAGCTCCATTATCTGCCTGAAACAAGGGGAACAGTTTGCATTTTGAAATGCTCTTAAATGATAGTCAGCTGCAATTAAGGTTAGATTTTCATTCATTAACACTTCCTATTTTCAAACTGCACTGTTTCTGGAATATTTCCTCATTTATTTTTTTCAACATGACTTTTGGGCCTTTTAAACAGGAAGAAAATACCTATTGCGAAAAATAAAGAAGTCTTACGCAATTACTGTGTGTTATGCTTTCTTAATTTAAACCCCCTTTCTCCAACATGAAATCACTTACTTCCAAGCTGCCTCGTTTTATTGGATTCAGTACTAGTAGCTTCTTAAGTAGATTTTCACAGTCTGTGGACATATAGAACGGAATGCGATACTTCCCCCTCAGTACTCGCTCCCTCAGTTCCTTTAAAATAAGAGTTTCAAAAGGTGAGCTCCTAATGACACAGGAGATTTAAAGACAGTAAAAGCCAAGCTTTCAGACTGTAACTGTACCTTTAGATTCTGACCATCAAATGGCAATGATCCGCTTACTAGTGTATACAAAATCACCCCAAGGCTCCACACATCCACTTCAGGACCATCATATTTCTTTCCTTGGAAAAGTTCAGGAGCGGCGTAAGGCGGGCTTCCACAGAACGTGTCCAGTTTATTACCAACCGTAAATTCGTTACTAAAACCAAAGTCTGCAATTTTAATGTTCATGTCTGCATCAAGTAGAAGGTTTTCTGCCTAATAGAAAAATAGAAGAGAAAAAGGAGAATTTTTCTATCAGATAAGTAACTATATACATAGTACAATGTATCACTTATCAATAAGCACAAAACGGTTCACCATCTGCATCTTTCTTGCGGAAGAAAAGAAACAAATACAGTTGGCCCTCTTGCACTTTGCGCCCCCCATATTGTGGCTTCACATCTTAGTGGCATGATTTTTTAGCGATTAAGGAGGCCCCTTTTCACAACTGCACATGCGTGACCTGGCATGCATGAATATTCAATTAGGCAGTCATGAATATGCAAATCAACCCGCACAGCCGCCGTGGCAGCTCGGCCGCTCTGCTTGCCCTGTCCCGGCCATGCCGCCGCTTCACTTGCCCTGTCCTGGGCACGGTGGCCCCGCCACTCCACTTGCCCTGTCTTGGCTGTGGTGGCTCCGACACTTCCCCACGCACCCAGCATGGCCACCACAGCAACTGATACACAGCAACACAGTCCTGAAACAGCACCAGGGAGCTGTCTGAGGGTGCGGGGCAAATTTGCATATTAATGAGCTGCCATTCAACACAGAAGTAGGGCTTCGCGGGACCTGATTAAGACGCCATTGTACCCCCAAATACATTACAAGGATTGAAAATCAACTATGTTTACGCGAGAAAATGTAACTGTTAAAAGCAGCTAAACAGACTTAAAAGTCAGCTAGTGAATCAACTATGAAGATTTTGTTTTCAGCTTTAGACTCAAGTATCTAGACATCTCAGAACTGCAGTTGCATCTTTTGAAGTTCAGGCCAACTTCTGATTCCAAAGAGAGTAAATCTAATCCCAGACATTATCTACTATTTTAGTGGAGTAAATATTAGAAGAGATTTAAGACGCCATAAGACACCCTTTGCTTACAAGATGGAACACTTCAAACTACATCCTGTACCTTAGCACTCTGTACTAAAAATTCTCTCCCTTTTATTATTAGTGTTTGCTCCAGCAATAACACCATCAAAGTGTTAACACTCAAGTAGTTTATTTATTTTCATATGCAATGTATGTATTCTATACATCTAAGACTATTAATATCTGTGCAGCAATGCATCACATAAAAAAAGATTCAAGCATATTGGTACATACAGTCAGAAAACAGTATCTTAAATTTGGTATCACAGATAGATCAGAAAATTAAAAGGGCAAAGTTACAGAAATACTAACAAATTATTGGAGGAAAAAAAAGTGCATTTCTCCAAATGCAAGGATGCTGTCCAGGGAGTGCAGCAGAACCAAGCAGTGTTTATTCATCTAACTGAGCCCCAGTTCCTAATCTGCATATCAGCAACACGGGAGCAGCACTGAGCAGTGCAGGAATCCCTTTTCAACAGGAAAACAAACAGCCAGAGCAAAGGTTTCACGTAATGGCCAAACATCAGTTTTAAAGAAAACAGACATCTCTCATCAGATGCTGCGCTCAGAATTCAGCCTAGAAAAATATAAATATGTCTTAGTTCATGATCAGAGAAGCAGCAAAATAATTGTTCATTGTTTTGTTTAAAAGGGTAAATATGATTTTGCTTGGATTTATTTTTAATAATTTCACTTATACTCAATGACTAGAACAGGAGACAATTAACTACCAGTACATCAAGCCAATAGCTGTGCAACAGAACTTAGCCTTTATCGGGAGTAAAATACAGCCCATTTTACAAACCCTATCCTGGAAAATACATTCTTTTCCCCATTCATGACCTGTAATCCCAGCTGGTTCCAGCTGATGTGCCTGCAGACAGACTCACAGAGCTATTTTCCAGATTTGACAGCCTTCTACACTACTGCACAAAGACTTCATTTTCCTTGTGGTGAAAACAGCACTGTCAGTGCAGCTGCTCTACGATTACAATAGTTCTCCTGGTTCAACAGTGCTCTGCTACCCGAGTACCCCACATTTTTGAGTTCCTTACTTCAAACAAAAACATCAAAAAACCTTTTTAATAAGCCAAATAGAAAGACTATGCTCTTCTTGTTTACGTGTTCAGAGCAAAAAGCATGAAATGAAAAGGGAAGAGAAGTTTTGTGCATCACAGGATGAGCAAAGCTGGAATTGGTCATAGCCCTGTCTACACAAGCTGTTTATAATCACAGAAAATAAAGAGGACACAGTTCAAGTTCCCACAGGCCTTGCACTCCCTACTCTTCTGCCAGAACATCCTTGACAAACTTGCACATTTTCTTAAACAAATTCCCACTTTAGTCTGAAGTTACTCAGATTTGATAATGTTTAACTTGTTATAAAAGACAAAAAGTCTTATCAAAATTATCCAAAGGTGGCAGACCTGCAACTTCACTTGCTCAATGTGCTGATACCATAGAGAGTCAATAGAAGCAGATGAGAACGCAGACACAACTTTAAAGTTGCTTTTTTCTTCTCTGCAGCTCCATGAGCAGAGTTTTAAAGGAGACAGAGATGACATAACCCTTGGAAAAAAGAGATGAAGCAAGAACACCTCCTCAAAGCCATACACTTCGCCCTTTTTTCACTGGAAAATGTATTTTTCATTGGCTAGGCTGGCTGGCTGCCTTTTAATCACACCCAACTGAACTTTACAAATGAGTCTAGCGTAACTCCAGCCAAGAGAAGACGGAGAGAGAAGACCAAATAAGTTATTTTGGAGCCTGCCTGCCTTGCAAATAGGAAGGAGATCAGCAGCAGCCTACTTGTAGCAGGTAGCTCCCACCAGTTTTGGGTAGGTCTGCTGGCAATGCTGTGAGCTGTGTGTGCTCACAGCACAAGTGATGGAGGCTGCAGTGGGCTCTGGGAGAAAGAGCAAGCTGCAGGATGCTGAGCAACTGCAGGGGTTAATGCAGCGAGAGTCAACAATACAGCTGGGCTGAAGAAGCCAGTGCTAGATAAGCATGAGGAGACAGCTGGCTCCCTAATTCCAGTCAAGTGTAAGACAGAGAACCAGTGAAAGCGGCTTGTCCTGGCAAGCCAACAGGTCCCTAGGGGCAGCCTTCTGAAAAGCTCAACAGTGGCTGCCGGAAGCTCCAAAACATTCACAGGCTCCAAACCACCACACAAGACAAGGAAGAATTTTTTTAATCAAGATTTCAGTTAGATCCAGCCCTTTCCTTCCTTGCATTCTGACTTTGGAGTGCTGGCCAGGCACCTCCACCATCAGATGACAATAATCTCAGGGCAGGGACAACTCAGCAGAAAAGGAGGTACTATCCAGTACCATGTGCACATGCAGGAGCTGGCAAATTGACAGGTATTAGGGAACAGATTTATAAGAATGAAGTTCAGAGAATGCTGCAGTGTATCAGAAGAAAATTAAGACAAACAATACTGGTGGGGAAAAAAAGGCCACCTAAAAAATTATCCAACATCAGTTTTCCCATTTACAGTGAGCCTCTGCATATTTGCACTTTCAATTACAGTGAATCCCCGCAGCATCACGACCTCTCCATTACAACCCCGCTCATTTGCGAAGCAAATTTTTCGCAATTTTGATTCAGCCGTCTGTGAGTTTACCCGGCCGGCACATGCGCAGTGCCTCTGCTCTGCCAAGGAGCAGTGACAGGGTGCCTGTGGGGTGGGACTCACCTTGCCCTGCAGGGAGGGGGCTCACAATGGCAGCATCGTGCCCCTATCCCTGACCCGGGAAACTGCCCCACAAAAGTGAGGCAAGGGAGGTCGGGCAAGCACTGTGTGCTGGGAGGGGGCATCTGTCTCTGCCCTCTGGGACCGTATGAGCAGCGCTGCATCTTCCAGGACTGGTTAAAGGGAAGGAAACTCCAATACCAACCCGACCCCCCGCCCCAGGGACACCCCTTCCCCACCGCAGAGGAATGGTGAGCATGCGTGGTTGCAGCAGCCAGGTTTCCGAGCCCCCTCTGACTCGGGAGACACCTCCCCCCACCCCGTGAACCCGCAGGCCTCTCTGGGCCGCCGCAACCATGCACCCACAGCCCAAACTCCGCGCCACTGCTCACTCCCCATGGCCCGTGCCCGGGCGTCCCGGTGCGGTGTGGCCACAGGGCCAGTACGCCTTGCAGGGGGTGCCAGCACTGCACCGTGGGGCTAGGGTGCCTGGGCGCGAGCACCGGGGTCTGGGGGAGGGGGAAGCGGCACAGGGTTTGGGCTGTNTCCGCGCCACTGCTCACTCCCCATGGCCCGTGCCCGGGCGTCCCGGTGCGGTGTGGCCACAGGGCCAGTACGCCTTGCAGGGGGTGCCAGCACTGCACCGTGGGGCTAGGGTGCCTGGGCGCGAGCACCGGGGTCTGGGGGAGGGGGAAGCGGCACAGGGTTTGGGCTGTGAGCGTGTGGTCACAGCGGTTCGGAGAGGCCCGCAGATTCTTGGGGGCGGAGGGTCTCCTGAGTCAGAGGGGGCTCAGAAACGGTTCCCTTTGCTCCCCCATGCTCAGAGGGCCCGAGGGGAGAAGCAGAAAATTGTCCGCAGCACTCCGGAGTTCCAGGGGGTGGAGTAATGGGCGTGGCCTGCATGCATATTAACGACCTGCACTTCTTTGCAAGTTTAGCTTTTTGCGAGGCCTGTGGCCTGACCCGTTCCTCACGAATGACGGGGTATAACTGTAATTGTGGATTATTTTTCCATGAGTTGTGCATCCACGCGCGTGTGCAGATAGCAGTGAACCCAGTCGCCTCATGAATATGTAAATTAACACCGTCCAGGAGTAGCAAGGGAAAGGAGCCGTGCACTGCGTGGCCTGTCCGGGATACATTTAATGCATGTTTTTGCGTGTGTTTTTGTGCGGCTGGAATTGTTCTTCGCTGGGCTGCAAGATGGGGAGACGTAGCTATCACTGAGTATATCTGTGCATGACAGCAGGAGCGGGAGGCACGGATCCCCCTGTGGTGCCCTCTGTTGCTGGGGCAGTGAAGGGAAGGGCGACCCCATGGCTCCCACCTCCTGCACCCATGGGCAGTGCCTGTGTTCCCTCTGCACTGCCCCAGCAGTGGCCAGACAGTGGGTGAGGAATGAGACAACCCCCCTCAACCTCCCCAGAGATGAGTAAGTTTGGTGGTAACCTCACCCACTGAACACTGCATCAGCACCTGAGAAAAAAGCATCCTTGCTCCCGCTGGGGCTTAGGTTCTTTCAACAGTTCCAAACCCCTTGCCCGTGGCACCTTCCTTGGGCGTTCAGAGCCCTGTCCAACCCAGCCTTGAACAATTCCAGGGATGAGGTACAGTGGATATAAACTTTCACAATGGAATAAAACTGTCGTAAGAACCACCAACCTTCCAAGAGAAAAATCTGACAGCGTTGCTAGTCCTTCCACGTCTGCTGCTATCCCGCCTCCCTCTGTCTCTCATTGGTCACCCAGGCGCTGCCACATGGTTTCATTTGCTGTGGCGGCTGCTGCTCCAGGACAGGATGGGACGGGACGACAGAGCTGCTATGCTGCTCCAGTGAATAACCAGTGTCCTGGCTCTCATTGCTGGCTCCCAGCTCCATGCTTCACTGCAGCCAGCCAAGGGGCTGGCTACAGAACCGCCCATTTCCCGTTACCGTAGCAAAGCTAGGGAGCCAGTGCTATGAAGGGGTGGCCCTGCTTGATGGACCGCTGTCAGAGCCCCAATCTGAAACAGTTTTTTGGACTGCGCCTCCATTCTTTCCTGGGGCTGGGGGGCGATTGAAACCTCCCACAGCTCCCGCACACACGGGTATTCCCTGAGGGCTTCATCCCGCTCTGGGAAAGGCTGAGGGGTCGGTCCCGGTAAAGGCTCAGGAAGTGCAGTCACTGCAACCCCCCTCCCTCCTCTGTGCCCACAGAGTCCGGCTGCTCCCATGGCCAGGGCCCGGTGGAGCCAAGGGGCTGCACCACGGCCACGCTCACAGCTGCCAGGGCCCCAGCCCCGGCTCTGGCCCCTGCTTGCACCCCACTGCCTAATGCAGCAGCTGCCCGCCTGCCTCGCCAGAGCGTGGCCAGCCATGTTGAGCAGCATCCAGGCAACCGAAGAGAGCCAATGTTTTCTCGGTGCAGCTCGGCACCTTCACCATGATTGATCACATTTGAATTGAGTTTAAAGACGGCTTCCCAGCTGGGAAGGCATTCCCTCAGGTTTCCTGAGGCAGCATAGGGCAGTGGGCGGTCCCGGAAATGCCCTCTAGAGCTCAAAAGCAGAGGGGCATGGCTACGGGCAGGGCCTAATTGAATATTCATGGATTCAGTATGTTAACAGATTTCATGACTCACGTGGCCTGCCTGGACCCATCTCCACGTGAGTTCTGGGGGCTCACTGTGTTTAGATACATTAGTAAAAAAGAGCCTTCACCAATGTTTTCTTTGTAAATGTACAAAAACAACAAAGCAAAAGCACAAGACCGCTTTTAAGTGAGTGAAGATCTTGTGTCCAAATCCCATGATATCTAAATTTGGCATGAAGACAACCTCAGGCTGAAGGCCTAGGTTGTACCTGCAACTGCTGAACTCTTAATATGGTCTGGTGATTTACACAGATAGATTACTAGAAAGCATAAAACACACTCAAATCCAAGTAATTTCTCTGTACCTTATTTTTCTGCCCAAATTAGACACAAAAGTATAAACCAGAAGTTCAAACAGATCAAAAATCTAACATATTTCTTATAAATCACTAAAATAACTAAAATAACCCTTTTGTATGTCCTTGCAATATATTGTAACTGAAAATATTTTAATTAAGTAGTGCTGACTGGTATCAATTGAACTTCTGGAGCTTCACTGTGTAGATATCAGCATGACAGCAGGTATAAGTCTTCGGAGATCATGTCCCTTCCTTAAAGCCAAAACTGGAATGAAAGGAACATATGTTCTATTCTTGTCTCTGCCCTGTTCCAACAGGCAAGCTATGTTATTTTTGTGCTTCAGAAAACTGAGAATAAAATACAAGTGATAGTTCCCTCATTCACATGTTTGAGGCATTCACAGACAGTGGCAAGGACATATATATAGAATGAAATTAAGTCTATACCGTGAGACAGTAGAAAGTAAAATAAGTAACAACCTACCTTAAGATCACGATGAACTATGCATTTTTGATGACAGTACTGTACAGCAGACACAATCTGAAACACCAAGAGGATGAGTGAAATATTTTATTTCAATCTCAGTATAAGTTTTTGTACATAATTTAGTATTTTTGTTCCTGATATGACTCACTAGAATGTAAGAAATGAATAAATAAAACTTTTATTTTAGAAAATATTCATCTAAGTTTCTTCCATTTAAGTTGAAATACTAGAACACCCCTAAATGCAGCTCATTTTCCTACTAAAAAGTTTAATACATTTAATAGGAGAAATATACATTTTAAATGCAAATCACCCAAGAGCACTAACTAGTAAAAGGCAGTTAATCCACCCTTCAACCCCATAGTCACATGTATCATCTCAGAGTTTATCAATCGTATATCTCCACAATTCACCCCTAACAGAACAATTAAACATTCTCATATATGTCTTTCACATATATAACAAAAAACAAGTCTCAAACAGCAAGTTAAGAGCAGTTTCTTTACATGTTAATGACATAACTTAATTCTGGGGAATACCAAATTCGGTATATTTACCTAATTAAAACTTTTTCCAAAATATTCACTAAAACCAGAGTAATAAAAGGATTAAGATGGGAAGGTCTGTGATAGAATATAAAAGCCTATTGCAGAAGAGCCTTCATACAAAACTGTGATATGACACAGCCATACATGTCACCATATCAACATAGAACATTTGTTAAATTCTAACATATTCAGAAAAGGATTTAAACCTCATGAGTCACAATAAAAAACAGTGACTCTTAGAGACATTAATTAAAAGAATGTACATCAATCTTACTATTTTTAGACAGTATGAAGCAAGAAGATATTTTTCTCTTCAGGGATTTTTTCCAAAGCAGCTTTAAAAAACATTATCAAAACAATTTTTTTTAAGTAAAAGAAATATGCTTACACTCATGTCTACCTGAAAACACTATAAACAGCAACACAAGGAAGAGTGGACATTAATTTCATACCTGCCTGAATTTTGAACGAGCCTCTTTCTCTTTCATTCTTCCATGTGCAACAAGGTAGTCAAACACTTCTCCTGATCATGATAAAGACAAAACATCAGTACTATTTTTCTGGCTCCCATGCACAATCAAATTCTTGAAAACAACACCCACCCCCTTGCTCCCACCCTTTTTGAAGGGAAAGGAAGTAGAAATAGCCAATAAAAATTCCTTTTTACGGTGTGCATTGGATTTCAATTTTCCAACATGTAATAATCAAGAAGTGTAAAAATGGAATTCTTCATACTAAGGCTTCTTCAATTTTTACAATAAATCGAATTAATAACCACTGAACAAACAAATTTAATCATGAAAAATATTCATATTACATATAAGACACATTGGGAATTGGGCAGCTTCTTATGTACCAGATTTGTTTCATGCATCTCTAGTGGCTTCACTTAACACTGGCTGTATTACTTCTGATTTTTCCTTCTTGTTCTCTTTCCAATAAAGCTGCTCAAATGCCTTTCAGATCCTCATCTTTGCACTGTCTGACAGCAGCCTTTCCAATCTACGGGAATCCAGCCCTGTGCTGGATTCTCTTCCCACGTTTAAACATTTCCCATTCAGATGCTAAGCAGTTCTCAAGCAGGCACTCACTATCCCTCTCACAATCATTCTGTGGGTCCCCTTTCCCGTGTTCCTTACTCCCATCCCCAGATCTGCCTTTCCAATTGCTTCAGCAGGCATTTTCAAGATAAAATGAGGCACCAGTGCTCACCTAAATATAGCAGATAAATACAGTCTAGATTTTGCCAGAATCAGCACTAGATTATCTCCTGCTACTGCAGCAGAAACCTCAGAATGGGAACTACCCTCAAGCATAAACCTAAGAGGTTACTTTACAGAATGTGATGCAAGGAAGAAAGTCTGCGCTGGGAGGTCTGCTAGGACGGTTGTGAGGGCCGGATTGGGATAACCCATTAACTGTTAAATCCTTAAATCGTTTCTAGGCATATATAACTGGCATTTCAGTTCATCCTTAACACAGATTTAAGAATCCACTTACCCCCACTGGCATATTCCATTACCAAATATAACGTCTTTTCAGTCTCAATAACTTCAAATAATTTTACTGCAAAAAAAATGAAAGAGAGAGATTGCAGCCAGGAGTAAAAGCACAGCACAAACAAACATTTATACTCACAGAATGAGTATAATTTATGGCCAGTGATAATACTATCTCATACAGAAACTTCATATCCTTTAGGTTAGCATTCTTTTCAGGGGGAAAAAAAGCAAAATTAATTTCTAAATCACAGTTGATAATAAAGCATATTAATTCACAATTTTCTCAGAAGTGTATGCACACTGTACAAACAATTTCATGCTGAAATTAGTGTTTAATTTGACACAGACTTCTTTAAGATCATACAAACCTCCCCTATTTTGCTAGCAAACTGCTCATAGTCAGAAATCTAAGATTCTGACCAACTAAGGACCAAATGAACACCAGAAATGTTAAGTCTGACTTTCCTCTTAAAACAAACACAGCCCCACCACCACCCCCAAGAAAACAAAAAACAGCAGAAGCTATGAATGCTGAAAAAGCAACAAACAATTCAAGGGATGAGAAGGGAGTGCCTAGCATGTAATAACTTGTACACCTTGTCCATACCTTGTATGCAACAAGCCCTCTGGCCGATTCAGGACCATTAAGTGTCTCTGGAACAAGACTGTCCAGCCCTCCTCAGCCAGAAGAATTGTCATCACAAAGTAGGGCCCTGAAGCTGTGGGGTAGGTGAAAGAACTAAAGCAGAAAGGGAAAATTACTTACTTGGTAATTCTAATTTTCTGGAAATATCAGTCAGCAGGAGTCTTTCCTAGACTGAGCTAATGGAGTTTTGCTACTCTCACCTAAGAAATTCATGCTTTTGGGTCTCAAGAGTAATTTCAATGGAAAAGGGGAGTTGGGGCTCTTGACAGACTGGAGTGCTCCACATCTCTTACTCTGTGTAAGGCTTTCCTGGACTGAATAGTTTACCTCCTCAGAAAAAAATTTTTGTTGCAAGCAGAGTCAATAAAGGAGGTGAGACAATAAAGCATTTATGGGATGCTTACTGTCCTGTTATCTCAAAAAGATGTTTAATAGCAGTACATTCAAATAAAGCCAACTAGAGTAAAATGTAAACACTATTGACAGGAAAAAAAAAAGTTTTCAGAAATGCAGGGCTCCTACCAATATTGGGATGATTCAGTATCTTCATTATTCGTACTTCTCGAAACAACTGTCAAGGAAGAAAGACAATTTTCTTAGAGTGCGTTTATTAGGGAAAAGTTAGACAAGATGTGCAAATTTAGTGTCAAAAAGGAGACAGAGAAGTCCACAGAAAGTAGCATTAGCATAAAATATAAATATAATGCAGTCAACTCCAGAAAACAATCTATATCTTATGCATTATATAAAACAACCACTACGTATGAAAACAAAATCAATTTTTAAGCTTTATGCAAACAGACATGCTAAATTTTGTAGCCCTTCATTGACCAAAACAAACAGATTATTCACACAAGTTTTCATTATCTCTTTGCTCTGATTTCTTCAGTGACTGGCAAACTCAGCCAACTACTCTGAATACACACATAACTGCAGACGCAAATACAAGGTGAAGTACTACAGAAAAGCAGAACGGATGCTCAAATGGAATTAGATACAAGGAATGCTGACATCCTCCAGGCCTGCTGCTCCACAGAGGTGAAACAGGCAAGTTCACTTTTCTAACAACTACCAAATTTTACACTGAGTCACAAGCAGTGATGCTTGCTCTCCTGCACAGCAAGACCTGAAGGCTTATAATTGATGCAAGTCTGCTTTATGACCATGAGCCACATAACTAGAAACAACTGGAGAAATGTAGGTCTATAAGTATACACAGTCAACCCTTTCTACTTAGCAGTTTACCAGTAGTGGATTCACCTCTGTGGTATGACTTTTCTGTGACTGGGGAGGTCTGTTTCACAGGGTACTTGCGTATGCGCCTGCGCGAACTGGCAGTCATGAATATCCAAATGAACCCCCATGCTATGCCACACGGACCGCCAGTGCACTGCTCTGCCCATGCCATGCCTGCCCCATCTCACTCTGAGCGAGGCGGCTGTGAAAGTTCTGCCGGCACTGCACCTGCCCAATCCCGCTCCGCCCTGCATGAGGCCGGCTTCCCCGGACAAGCTGAAAAGGGTTTTTTCCCAGCATGGGGTGGCCATGGGTGCTGGGAAGAGCCCACACAAATGCTGACACACAGCAGAGCGGTGCTGAAACAGCACCGGAGCTGAGGGGGGCAGTGCAAATTTGCATATTAATGACCTGCCTATCAAGACAGGCAGAGGGCTTTTGGCATGGGGGGGGGGAGGGAAATGGACCAGACCTGTAGTACCGCAATAAAAGAGGGTCAACTGTATAAAATTCAGGGATATAAGTATATATACTTAAGACAATGGTGGAGATTTTTTTTAAACCAGAAGAAAATTTCTCTTAAAAATCTCTTAGATTTCTACTGCTTATGGATTTATTAATTACAGATGAAGCATTACTAACTTAGGAGCTCAAGGGAAAAAGGGCAAATGAAAGACATCCAAAATGATCACCTAGTTTTGGTGCTGTCTACTGAGGCTGACAATACCAATAAAAGCTTGCACTAGTTTACTTCACGTGAATAGCATCACCTCATCATCAAGCCTACCTACAGTGCTGCACATTCCTTAGTCCTTTAGTGGGCAAAAGTAGAAGCTGAAATGAAGGAGGATATGCTCACTGGCTTCACCCTAATGCTTACACATTTTGGGAACATCTTTGCACTACAGTCCTCCTTACAGCGAAACTTGGCTCAGTGCAGAAGCTTGTTGTTGCTGATGTGCTTGTCTGGTATCTCGGGGACACTTCTCCATCCATTTTCAAAATTAGTCCCATTTGGGCAGATGAAACCCTTGCAAAAAATGTACAAAGATGCAACCCAGAGACCAAACATCTCATCAAAGAGTAGCAGTTTAGTGTCTATTTTATGATGTCTGCAGCTGCAAGTTAAGAAAATAAAAATTCTTTTGCTCAGACAACACTAACAATTTTTCACTCCAATCCTGAAAATTAGTCAATGTTTCTAAAATCCTGCATTTATTCTACAAGTTAAGACTATAGTTCTTTCTGAAATTCAACTTTTGATAATGTACTAGTACTATAGCTAAAGTAATAGTACTTCAGTCCTATACCCGCATTATTTAAGTATTTCAAGCTTATTATTATGCACTCGCCTGATAATTGCCATTAAGACAATTCCAGAAGGAAGTAAAGCCTATAAAAGCATTTCTCTGAGAAAATGTGAACATTATCATGCAGTTTGCTTGGGTCCAAAATGCAACACATGGGTATGTAATACCATGCACCAGAATTAACTTTAGCAAATACTCTTGTTTCCTCATAAAGACATTTTTCCGACAAAAAAACATCACACCAGGACGTTCTTTGTGTGTTTTTCGTTTTTCCAAGCATTTGAATTTGTTTCACGAGAATAAATTTCTCTGCCAAATCAGTACTAGCTGCTCAGAAGCTAACAAATCTAAACCAATAATGGTATAGCTTCAGAAGAACTTCTAAGCAGGTATGAGGAAAACAGCAATTCCTGCCAAAAGATTAGAAAGCTATTTCATTACTTAACTCTATTAATGCTGGTATAGAATTTACATACCTTCATAAAGAGGATTAAAATATTAGACTTTCTGCGGTGCCAGCACTGCCGGAACGCACAAACTTTCTCGCCCTCACCCTCTCAAAGAAGCACTTGTAGCTGCGCTCGCAGCATAGCGCACACGTATAGCCAATAAAGCTGGGCTGAGAAAGTTTGTGCATTCTGGCAGCACCGGCACCGCAAAAAAAGCTGTCCCGGCCAATCCGATCTAGGCCGCTGTCATGTGTGGCCCGGGAGTCGCAGGTTCCTGCTGGGAGGTGGGGACAGTGCCCGAGCTGCCAGCAGACTGGTGCCTTCCCAATGTGGGAAAGGGCAATACTGCGCTGGGCAGTCGGAAGGAGCAGGAACCACCTCCGACAGCCGCCTGGCCGAGCTCTGCAGAGGCGCTGCAGGGCTGGCTCACAGAGGTGCAGGAGACCCTCGGTGGCCATTTGGGAGACGGTGGGAGGTGGGACTGCAGCAGCCTCAGCAAAGGGAGTGACCCCAGCAGCATGAGCAGGGTTCTAGGACCCCCCAGACCCCTAGCCCCACCTCGTCCTGCACCCCCCACCCATCCTGAGGCACGGCTCCAATGGGGCTTGTCCATGGCCAGCACTGTCCAGGAGGGACCAGGACAGACAAGGGGACAGCCCAGCCTGAGGTTTGGAACAGCACTAAGTGTAAACAGGGCTGTCACAGGGAGCCATGGTCCTGCAGCCGCAGGCGGGGAGAGCTTGCTCCCAGTGGGACCTGCATCAGCAGCCACCTGCTTAGGGGGCTGCAGGGAATGCTGTGGGAAGGGTCCAGAAGACATCCCCTGTGCTCCCCTGACACGGCACAGGCTGCGGACCAGTCCTGGGAACACCTCACAGCTGCTCGGGAGCTAAGATGGGCAGGGTGATGAGGGGGGGCTTAACTGAATATTCATCAGCTCATTATCGTCGCAGATTAAGGGTCTCATGCAAGGGGAAGGAGGGATGACTGCATTTTAAATCACTACAATGAAACTGAAAGTCTTCAGGTAACCCAAGCTTCTTCTTGCTTTGAAAGACATACTCGAATGCTTCTCTAGTTTGTAAACAATTTGAGAAACAAATCTGAGAAACAGTATTGCAGTATTTCAACAGGAAACATATGGAAATTGTTCCACATCTGCTACTATTACTTTACTTCTATTTTGCTTTTCTTAATAACGGAAAGAGACTAAGTTTGAGGCTTCAAATATATTTAAAGAATAAAAAGCTCACAGACCCCTAAAAGGAGAAATCTGAAATTTCAATTCCTAATTAAAACTATTAATAGGGGGGGAAAAAAAAAAAGCACCTTCTGCTCCACCAGTAGTTTCCAGCAGAGCAACAGAAAGCTATTGCAGGAACGTCCCTGATGAAGCCAGTACAAGACAATACTTTCAATGTAGCAGACATGCAGAAAATAGAAAGTTATTTTGATATAAATTTGAGTTATGACAAAACCCAAACACTTACTTTTGGGACCAAATTACAATAATGACAGTGGAAAAGCTAAGTCGGTAGAACATGTTACTATCAAGATAGCAAGTCAACAAAAAGCCAGCTCTGTCTTCTAAACAGGTGGTCACTGAGTAAGGTGGGAACTTTACAATGAACAAACTGAAAACAAAATAAAAAGGCAGGGCCCTTAATTCAACATTTATTTTCTACTTAGAGGTAGAGGTCTTGGTGTGAGAAATATAACTTAAGACTACCACATTCACATGGACAAGAACACAAAACTAAAATTCACAAGGTCAGGTTACTTACACACCCAAATGTTAGGAGTTGGGGTTCTTCAGTCTGGAAAAGAGGAGGCTCAGGGGAGACCTTATTGCTCTCTACAACTGCCTGAAAGGAGGTTGTAGTCAGGTGGGAGTAGATCTCTTCTCTCAGGCCACCAGTGACAGAATAAGAGGACACAGTCTTAAGCTGCATCAGGGGAGGTTTAGACTCGATATTAGGAAGAACTTTTTCACAGAAAGTGATTTCTCAATGGAATGGAGTGCCTAAGAAGGTGGTGGAATCATTGTCCCTGGAAGTGTTTAAGAAAAGATTGGATAATGTACTTAGTGACACGATTTAGATAATGAGACGGTGTGCTGGGTATAGGTTGGCAGTAAGTTAGGTTAGGTAATTGGTAATAGGTTGGACTGGATGATCTTTATGGTCTTTTCCAACCTTATAAATTCTGCAGACGTGTGAGATAACCCAAGTTAAAACAACTGTGTCTGAAATACCTTGTTCATACCACATGGCATGAATACCTTTGGAGAGCAGTGACCAAGAAACTGAATGCTATTTACTTTTATAGCCAGAAACTAAACACTGTTTGATTTTATGCCCATGACTAACTACAGATCGAGCTTGCATGACACTTCCAGCAAGTGAAGTATGTGCTCAAATATTTCTGTTTACAAAACAGAATGGTGCCTGCAAAGCTGTGATGACTCATTTCACTTAATTAGGTCAGTAGCAAGTACTGCTGCAAAACCAACTTGCACTTAGCATCCTTTATACAGAGAACCCCCACATATTTGCGTATTCAATTATTCACAGTTGGATTTTCAGAAAGTTGTGCAACTGCATGCGTGTGCAGAATGTCCCAGACCCCAGATTCCATGGCTGGGAAGCACCAAAAGGTGATTCCTCCGCTTTAATGAGGTGCCACAGTGCAAACCACACTCCCAGGACTGCCTTTCAGCCCTTAGCAGTGGCAGGTGTGTGGCTACGGGCAGGGGGTAATTGAATATTCACGTGCTTGGTACCTTCATGGATTTCATAACATGTGGGACCTGCCCAGACCCAGACCCGTCCCCCCACAACTTCTGTGGCCGCTCTGTACTTCAGTGAATGGGAAGGGGACGGTTTTGTGAATGACCCCATGCCTAAGATCGCTACAAATTTGTCTTGTCTGATTAATAACAACCAGTATGATCGAAGCACTAAAAGTTTTGCTGGACTGCTTAAAACTTGCCAGCTTTGGAGTTCTAGAGACTTTGCTCTCAACCATGCTAACTGAGATGGATTCAAATTCAGGAGTGGTATATTTGTGGTAGTAACATACTCCAGTGTTCCTCTATAAACCTTCATTAGAGAAGTGTCTGTTCCACAATACTATCATCACCACTTCCTTCCCATTCCCAACATTACCTCTGAAAAAAACCACCCCTTAATACTAACAGCCCTACATACAGTATAACCCTGCTGAGAAAATGATAAAATTTCACATTACAGTGACACTAAATAGTACAGAAAAAATTATAAACATTACATAATTGTTCCATGCAGAAAGAAAAATAAGGATGACTGATTTCATAGAACAGAACAAGTATTTCTATTGTTCTATTTACACAAATAGACCAAACAAATGACCCAACAAAATACTAACAGAAGTTCTCCTAAGCATAATAATGAGCCACCCTCTCACTCTTACTTGCTTTTTATTTACCGTTGCTCCAGTGACTGTGCAAAAACTGTGCTTAAGCTTACTTAAAGGCTTCCAGGGATCAATATTTGGTCACTCACTCAGTCTAAGTTGAAGACATTCAGGGCTTCAAACCAGAGATTATTTCTATGAAAATTAAAATGAATATTTTACAAACGAAAACTTTGTATCAACAGATGATCCTACTTTCCAGTATAGGCAGAAGATAAATGGGATAAATATTTTTAAAAGTTATTGAAGGATGAAAATTTGGTTAAGTCAATAAATGTAAGCTTCTGTCCTTAGTTCTATCAGCTGCTTCAAACTGTACCTAATACTGTGTCTGTTGTTACCAGCTTGGCACTTGAAAAACAAATAACAGCAGCTATGTCCTATTGCATGAATATTTGGTGTACTGTTTGTGCAGTGTGACAGCATCTCTTGTAGGCTATGGAAGTTTTATTTCTACTTGGAATTATTAATTGAATATTTTTGTGTGAAATATGAAACTTACTTATCATTAAAACAATTATCTCACAGCTCAGTTTTTCTTGCTTTGTTTTTTTCAGAAAGTTTTAACATCTTTTTACCCACATACTGCTCAACAGTGAGACAAACTCCTCCAGCTTTTCAGGCATAAACATGCAGTTAGGTAGGAAACAAGCTCCATGAGCAGTACAGGATTTGCACAGTACGCTCTGTCATGTCTTGCCTCTCTGGGTCCCTCTTCACTAGCTCAAATATTAGCAAAGAGATTTACTTAATATAGGATATAGGACATAATAACAGCAAAGCTCTCGCATGGACTTCACAGCAGGTTGAATTAAAAAAAAAATCCAGAGGAATCCATGCTTGAAAGTACTACAAAAGAGAAATGAAAGCAAATAAATCGAAGTATAAAAAAATAAAAGAAAAAAAATTATAGCAAAGAAGTTTGAAACTCCCCATAATCAAAGTTACACAATTAAAAGTGTAGTGGCAGCCAGAGATAAAACAACAGCAGTAAATTCTGGCCTCTCTCATTCTATTTACAGACAGCTACAGTCCAGGATTTATAAACAACAAATACAGTAACCCTCCCAATATATGCAGGCTTTGCACATTCATGGTTTCAATTAATTGCGGACTATTTGCCCGCAAGCTGTGTGTCCGCACACATGCACAGAACATGCCACAAACTCAGTCAGTCCGTGAATATCTAATGAGCCCATGAATATGTACATTAGTCCCACCTGCCCTGCCCACTGGAGCTGCCATGCGCCCTCCATTTTCACTGTATTGGGGAAAGGGGAACTGCTACCATCTCCACGGAGCGGGGAGCACTGCCACACCACCGGCGTGGAGGCACCGGGGGTTCCAGCACTTCAGGGCACGGTGGTGTGTGGTGGCGGCACCTCAGGCATCGTATCTGGGAATCAGGGAATGGCACGGGACAGTTGCTGTCAGCAATGACGACCCCGGAGTGGCAGCAGATGGGAGGTTTAATTCCCAAGAGCTCCCAGGTGGGCAGGAGCAGAGCCACTGACTCAGCACTGTGCCACAGCTCTTCCTGCACCACCAGCACTGCCACAAACAAATTATGAAAATTTATTAAAGAGAAATCAAAAGACAGGAAAAGCATCACCTTTGCACTGTTGCACTTGAGGGGAAAAAAGAAAACAAACCACAGTGGTGACATAGCCCAGTGTGTACCACAGCCAGAGTCGGAGGCGCCTTACGTCAGAGTTTGATATCTAGTGCTGGCGGCAGAAGCCCCCACACTGCTCAAAGTAAAAGCTCCCTCTGGGCAGCAGCAGTATGTACGTGTACTTTTACAGCCGTGTCAGAAACACTTAAAACAGTGGATTTAACACGCCGGGGGGGTGTCTTCTAGGATGTGTGGGGCGGGCCTTGATACCGCCACGCTGCTGGTCTGCTCCCATTCCAGTGGGTTGCTTAGAAGGGGAAACCCCTCCCGCGCCAAGCTGTTTCCCCTTCTGCCCTCCCTTCTGCTGTTACAGGTAAAAGGAAGGTCAGAGACGCCAGCACTGCCAGGGTAGTATCCGTCATGAAGGCGGCTGTAGCTCTCACATCTGCAAACACAACTGTTGCTGGGTGGCAAACCAGGAGTGCAACCTCTGCAGCTGCCCTGGCTCTGCACCCCGGCACGGCTCTGGCTGCATGCAATGCCACCCCTGCTAGAAAATTTTAATAAAAGAGAAATCGAAAGAGGGTAAAAGCTTTTGCTCAGGGCTGTTGCATTCTTGGAAGAAGAAAACCCAAATAAAACACCTGCAGCAGCACGTGTGTTGCAGCCTTGCTTGCGTCACAGCTCTCTCCCGAGCACTGGCTGAGTGGGCCACAGCCCATGCAGCTGTAGCTCCTGTCACGGAATGCCAGGGTACCCACACCGCCACTGCGCCCAGCAGCGACCCCAATTCCCCAAGCCTCCCCCAGGGCCTTGCTCTGGAGTGGTGTGGCACCTCCACCATGTTGAACACAAGAGACATACACCAACAACCAGAAACTCCGATAAAACCCAGCACAGACACGGCAGGGAATAACCAGGGGCAGGAGGCTCCACGTCTGAGCAGCTCTGCTAAGGCTGCAGGCCCTGGCTTCAAGGCTTCCAGCCACGTTGGCTGCTGCGGGGTTTCTCTACTTGGAAATGCAGCTCTGGTCCAGGAGCTAGGATTCCGTGGCTGTGAAGTGGCAAAAAGCGTTTCCTCCACTTTAATGAAGTGCTACAGGGCATGCCGCGCTCCCAGGACCGCCTGCTAGAGTTTGGTAGTGGAGGGGGCGTGGCTATGGGTGTGGCCTAATTGAACAGTCATGGCTTCAGTGCATTCACGGACTTCGTGACTCGCGTGGCCTGATCAGAACCGTCCCCCCGCGAGTTTTGAGGGCTCACTGTATCCAAATTTTTATAATGGGCATCGCTCAGCAGAACAATACAACATTTCTGTGCTTCATACAACAAACATATGCAGAGTAAAACAGTAGAAAACCTAAGCCAGACAAAACACACCAAGGTTTTGAAAAAACAATTATCACAAGCATTATGAAGGAATTCTGAATTTCTATCTATAGGCACAAACACACAAGACTGTTCTGATTATATTCAGTCATTTTGTCAATTCGATATACAAAAAGCAACCACCACAGGCCCCTTGAGTTTAGCAGTTGTTTTATTACAGTTGAAAGAATATAAAGACAAAGGTAGAAAAACCCATTAAACCAATAAAAATCTGTATTCTAAGTCCACAAAATGCCAATTACTACTTTAAAGAAAAATACCACCATTTACAACATTACTTTTTGATTTAGTATGTAGACAAATTATTTGTGTACCCAATTAAATTTTACTGTTGGCAAAGAACGCAGCTAGGAGAGGAAGGAAGAGTAGAACAGCAGATAGGAACTACACTGAGTAACTGCCCTCAGACAAATTGTATGTGCACATTACAGCAAAGACAGCAGGATATCACCCTCTCCCAAGGTCATACAGAAAGATGTTGTTTAACAAGATAAAGGGATCAAACATTGTTGTCAAGTAAATAAATAATCACAGCTCATCTGATTACGGAATTTCAGATGCTATCGTTTACTCTTACCTTTTGCAGACTAGTAGGATTTAGCTGGGTTTTATCTATTATTTTCACAGCAACCTTGGTTAAAAAACAAAAAACAAAAGCATGAATTACTAAACTCAGAAAAAGGTCTGAACAAAAATATATTGCACCTCTGCGTGCAAAAGCACAGATGCACCTCTAAGACATGCATATGCATCTACTTCAACCCATTTCTTAAGCAAAATTGTCCTATTAGGATGTCAGAAGTTTGCCACCAAGGAAATAGTTTTATCTTTCTGTCAGTTTTTGGACAGAACAGTGTGATCTTGTCCGCTGCAAAACCAGGCCCTCCAAACACAGGATCCATCAGTAGATTATCAATATCAATGAAATCTACCAAACAATATATTTCTTTTCAGTCTTGGAAATGCTTGGGGATGAACAGACCCCTTCCCAAACCCAAAACACCCCTTGATGCGCAACGCACTTTTTGATCTTTTCACCAAGAAGCTACATTTTAAAAAACGGGAGTGGGTGGTTGGGTGAAAATTTGGGCATCTCAGTTAACTTCTTCATGTTTGAAGGGCCTCTGGAAGAAATACTTGTTATAAAGATAGCCAAAGAGAACATAAAACATACTGTCAGACTGCTGGGCTTTTCTTAAGGCTTACCTCTCTTCCAGTAAGCACATGCCTTGCCAGTTTCACTTTGGCAAAATTTCCTTTTCCTATTGTTTTCAGTAGGCGATAATTTCCAATGTGAGGATGCTCTTCATTTGTGGATGTAATGGAGTTCCTACATCGGGGGATGTTTTGTCTGCTACTTGACTTGATAGGCTGGACATGTGGTTCAGTGTATCCATCCACAGAGGTATGCTGGAAGGCAGATAAAATAGTGGGGAATTTACCTACTTGGATTGTAGACAGTTGCAACAGAATAGACTAAAAGCATAAAAAGGTCTAGAGAGGAGAGATTTGTTTACTTTTACAATAAGACCGAGACCTTTGGATGGCAGCATAAGGGGGAACATGCTGTCTTTGGGGAGAGTTTGATACATGTCTCATGAAAAAAAAAGTCTGCAGAGAGATTTTACCAGCTCCAAAAGTAAAATTAGAGACAACTCAGCAGTAATTAACAAAACACTGCAGATCTTTTTTAAACTACACAGGATAGCACTTTGTTGCATGTCTAATAATAAACATTCAGTCTTTTAAAATACACAGTATAAAATATACTTGTACTTTGGCATATTTGGAAACAAGATTTTATGCTATTTTTTTCTTAATTTCTTTCACTTGAATAACATGACCAAGAATTTTTTTGCAAATAAGCTTTGCTCCCCAAACACGTTTGCATCTTTAAGTCACAGAAGTTCTCATTCGAGCAACAGTCTAAATTTTTATTTAAAAATAATAACCATTCTTTAAAACTTCATGTTACCTCATAAGATATTTTAAATCTCAAAGTCTGAAGAACTAAAAGGAACTTATTTTTGATGCATGCCAACACATCATCCCACATTAAATGTTAGTCACTGAAATCTGCACTACTTCTGTACATAAGGGGCAAGACACAGATGGGGCTTGGAAATGTCCCAAGAAGAAATCAAAGTAACAAAATATATCAAAAGGAGTGGTAAGTGTTGCAGTATTTCAAGCACTTTCTAAAAGTGGAAGATGGATACAAATGTTTTAACAGGTAAAATTTAGCTTCTAATCTTTTACTGGAGATAGAAACAATGTCTCTTCAGAGCAGGTTTTAGATTTTGTAACAGAAAGGCATTCTTACTGCCAGCTAAGCATGAAACACCAGCAAAGCTCAAGAGACATCTTCTTATTTTCCCATTATTGCCTCAGTCAAAAAGTGGCGTCTTTTAACCGAGCCTGTTTCTGGATCCCAGACCTTAAGCTAAAAGCCGAGTTTGAAGGCAGCCAGAGGTTTCACTGTTTCTCCCAATATCAAACCTGCCACTGACCTGTGCTGATCTCACCCATCATTCCTTATGGAATTAATTATTTTCGTATACAAAACAGAAATTGAAGCCGTATTTCCAGCTTCAGTGTGCGTTTATTACAGACTGAAGTCATCCCCTCCTATAAACACCCAGGCTCACAGACAGTCCCACCGAACCAGGCAAGATTATTTCAGGACATAAGCACTAGCGGAATTGAGAAAACTAGCAAACACAACAACACAACCAAGAAAAAACAAGTATACCACAACCAGAATGTTCTTCCCAAATGTAGCACAAGTCTGCTTACATCACCTCCAGCATTATTAATTATTCACTATGGCCAGGAGAACGGCCCTAAATATAAGTTTGTTTGTCTTTTCATTACCCGAGTCTCTCTGCAAAATGCTACTGTACCCCCACTGCTAAACTGTTTTCCAAATTACTGGAGAACCAAGCAAGCCAGGCATGTTTAGATTCTGTACATCAGACAAATCTATTCAGCCACGAAATAACACGCTAGTAATAGTATTTACCCTTTAGAAGCACATCATTAAAATATTTTCTGTGGACTTGGAAAGGGAAGATCAGAAGGACAGCTCCAGGCAAAAACGCTTTGAAACACTCCAACATCGGACACTAGTCCCACATGTGATAAGTCACAGCCCAAATTAAAGCCTACCCTAAAAATACACCCTGCAAGCTCATATCTGTATGGTGCTAGCAGCGAATATTCCAGTTCTATCTAGAACCTCCTCTGGAGCTACAGCTCTGTGCTGTACAAGCAAGTTTTAAAAACCTTGGGGCCTATTTACACATGGAATCAGATGTTCACCAGAGCAAATACAGCGCCCACCAGAAGCATCAGCAACCCTAATACCAGTGGCCAATTTCCTATCCTTCACGGGATTAGCCTATTCCCTGTAGATAGTTGAAGGGATCTCTCAGATAAAGAGTTAGATAGGCAAGCCAAACCAATGCCATGGACCAAGAATAAGATGGCTTCACAGGATAGATCATTTTAAGGCAGATTTAACAGGGAAAGCATTTAACCATAATGATAATACTTTTAATAGAGTATCAAATTTGAAAAGGCAAAAAAAACCCTAACAAGGTTTGTGGTCATGATGATTCTGGATTCTGGTCTTTTTGTGATAGAAAAACTCAGCCACTCTGGATGATTCCTAATTATTCCCTCTTAAAAAGATTATATTCAGAGTCGACTGTTCTCCCCAGCGATGCCCAAGGATGACAGAAATCATGCATAAAAAAGGTCAAGTTTCCTAGTTTGTGAGCCACATGCAAATAAATACAATTTCTGAATTTGAACAACACTCAATGAAATAGAAGTTATTCTTTAGTCTTGCAATAAGCCTCTCTTTTGCATATAAAGAGTTGCTATTGTTGGAAAGTACAGGAGAATTTAAGGAGATACTCCCCAACTTCTGGAAATTAGCATTCAATAAAATTGAAACAAAAGGTTAAGAAGCTAAAAAAAAGATCGTGGTCAAGTAACAGTATCTTAAGAGACTATTTCCAAACAATACTAAAGCTGGATTTCACAGAAGCCTGTAACATCCAAACTGCCTAGAAAGACAGGCTACACAGTTTTCAGATCCTTCTGGTCCATTACAATACGTTCATTCATTACGCATCAGCTACCATGTGGCTCTTTAAAATGCCATTTCAGTAGAACAACCGCTCAATTCTGAGAAGTTTTTCAGGGTGCTGGATGCAAGGGGACTGTAAAAACCAACCCTTCTTGAAGTCTACTGCCATCTAAAAACAGCTGTAGCCAGCAACCTGCATTTCCCAGACAAGATTTTAATTCGGGATTCTTTTATTTCTCTAGATAGCCTGATAACATATCTGAATATATATATATAATGTAGTGGGAAACACTTCCTTACCATTTTCCATGTTTACCCAAGGTAACTTTGCCAAAGTGAGATGACACAATGGCCAGACGTTACCTTTGAGAAAGTGCAGAAGTAAACCCACCAAGTAGGTACAAAGTGTGGGCTCTGCTGCTTTACCTATTCACTCACTAGCCACTGGAGTAATATTGCCATGGATTATACACTATAATTAAATTTACAGCATCACCTGTGTTAACTGCTCTTTCAGCTTACTCATAAGAATTCCCCGAAACCATTCCAGCCACCAATCCACACAGCCTTCCTCAACCAAATAACACCAAAGGCCTCTACAGTCCTTCAGAGTAAGAGGGCAATTTCCACACGGATCTGCCTACAAACATACCTCAATGATTAAACAAACCTCTCAGTCCTGAATTTTCCCCATCTTGAACCATCACAAGGCAAATTCCTGGGTAGAGCCAGCCCATGGAAGCAAAGTATGCACATGTAGTGCTAGGAAAGGCAAATCATCACACTTCCTCTCACAGGATTATATCCTGTTTGGGACTGGGGTATCTTGCAGTCAATTCTTATATCCCTAACTCCTAACATTTTCAAGCGTGTGCCATACACATGAGCGTTAGTAACAGCTGTCATATTTTGCAAATATGCAAATATTTTTCAAAATAGCTAGCCCAGACAGAGGGACTCTGATGTGTTGAAAAGACCATCTTCTAAATTGCTCTGATCTGCAACAGCTTTGATTGGCGATACCAGGAAAGGAAAGGGGACAGAGGTGTGAATTTGTGTGCTGGAAGTCCAGCTGTTTTCATGTCTTAACTGCTTGCTGTCTGTAACTATTCCTTTAGGACCCAGGAGCTTCTAGGGAGTCACCTCAAACAAATCTTTTTCTTTTGCTGAAGTAACAATCAAATGAAACTGGAAGAGTCTGATCTTCTGAAAGCTCATGGTAAAGCTCAATTTAGAAACCAACAGAGATGTTCAGATTGACTGGTTCTGCATCACATACGAGGAGCATTTAGAGGTCCAAGAGCACAGCTGTGACACATGGGGCACCTGCACAAGGTGATAGTACTTGGACCCTCAGCTTGCAGCAGAAAAAGGAGATTCCCTCCTCTTCCAGGTAAACCTCACATCTGCAGAAAACCACAGCTGACTCTTGCCACATGCACCCACCACATCACACCACAGGTTCACAGGTTATTCTGAGTTGGAAGGGACCCACAGGATCATCTAGTCCAACTCCCAAGCGAATGCCCATCCAGGGATCAGGCCCCCAAGTGTGGAACCATGGGCACCACGCTCCATCCATCCAAGCCTCCCATAACCTAGACCATGTCACTGAGCTCCTCATCAAGTCTTCTCTTAATCACCTCCAGGGATGGTGACTCCACCACCTCCCTGGGCAGACCATTCCAATGAGAGATCACTCTCTCTGTGAAAAACCTCTTCCTAACATCCACTGTAAACCTCCCCTGGCGTAGCTTCAGGCCATGTCCTCTTGTTCTGGTGTCATCAGCCTGAGAGAAGGGATTCACACCCACCCGACTGCAACCTCCCTTCAGGTAGCTGTAAACAGCAATGAAGTCACTCCTGAGCCTCCTCTTCTCCAGGCTGAACAACTCCAGCTCCCGTAGCCGCTCCCCATAGGGCTTGTTCTCCAGTCCTTTCACCATCCTTGTTGCCCTTCTAGGGACTCTCTCAAGCAGCTCAACATCCTTCTTAAACTGGGAGACCAGAACTGGACACAGTACTCAAGATGTGGTCTGACAATTGCTAAAGCACCTCTGGTCTAAATCAAAACATTAATTGAGCACTAGTAGATAATTTTTCCTCTCTCAGGCACGTGAAGAAATACTTTGGGAGGGTAATTAAAAAGACTGAATGTAGTACACTTTTCCCCCATAATTTCTTATCAGCAATTAAATGCATACTAGATTGGGAATTCATGACAGAAACTCTGCTATTAAAATAAACCCCAAAACACAAAGCAACCAAACTTCTCTATTGAAACAGGAGGACTAAGCTCAGAAAAACCCAAGCAACCAACATAAGAATTAAGTACATACAGATTTTAAATGAGACACCAAAGTCAATGCACGGCAGAGACATAAGACAATCAAAATTGTGAGGTTTAATCTTAATGTTAGGAAGCAGTTTTTCACAGAGAGAGTGATTGCACATTGGAATGGGCTGCCCAGGGAGGTGGTGGAGTCGCCATCCCTGGAGGTGTTTAAGAGAAGACTGGACGAGGAGCTTACTGACATGGTCTAGCTGGGGGGTGTAGGGCTGGATGATCCTGGGTCCCTTCCGGCTCGGAGTGGCCTGCTAGACTGTGAGGGATCTAGGTTGGTGTTACCGCTCTGGGATGTGCTCTCGGTCTCTGTACGGGTGTTAGATGGTGAGTTGGACTAGATGATCCTTGTGGGTCCCTTCCAACTCATAATATTCTGTGTGTGATTCTGTGTGTGAAGATTTAACATGTACCCATAGCCTGAGCCTTCTCATGCATGCTTTACTGAAGTGCATGAAGAAAATAATCCACATGCATATGCATCCTTCTGTTTAAAATAGGTTTACATAATATGTAGAAATTCCAAACTTTTGAAAGACCTTGAAGCTATCAGCAGCAAGATACAAGGAGTTTGGCCTCAGTCAAGCATATGCAAACATTTCATTAATTGATGCTGCAACTCTGAAAAGCATTTTATAAAACATTGTAAAAAAAATCCAATCTATAAGCAAAATACAGTATTAAGAGTTCAATATAGGTTATTAAGAGATATGGAACAAAATAACTTTCCCCTTATTCTTTTTTTGCATTTCTTTCCTTTTCTTCCTGGTTGCAATATTCTGTATTTCACAAAAACAACTTTGAAGCCAATAGCAAAACATTTCTATTGCAAGGTGAAATACAATTCCTTATTCCAAATAGACAACAAAGTTCCCCTTCTAAAAGCAGCCATATACAGTGCTGAGAGGTACACTTACACTAAGCATTGAGTAAAACCTTATTCCATGCTTGTTATTATGGAATCTAAACCCCTCGGAAGTTCGGGTGCGGGTTTTTTTGCTTTGTTTGAGGGGTTTTTTTGCTTTGTTTGTCTTTTAAGTGCTCAGCATAGATCAACATATGTGAGACATACCAGAAATAAGCTTGCCAACTTGAGACAGAATTGGTTTTCTACTCACAAACTACACAGGATGTAATGTTTGCAGTTCCGTATTTGAAGCAATCTAGGATAGAAAACAGTCCATGATCTACCAGTTCAGCACCAGGCACAGTTAATACAAGAATCTTCAGAATACGTACTTCTAGTTTTCATATGGTGACACCAACCTGCATTAATTCTGCCCATGTCATATTCTGTTCACTCCTATTGTTATTTTTTTCTAAATACAGCATTAATGTCATATGGAAGGGTGGTGTTCATTATCATATGGAATCACAGACCCTTTTGACTTAAAGGACAAAAAACAAAATCAAAAATGTGCCAGTCCACTCCTGAGATGTCAGTCAAAACATTTCAGAAAAACAAATACATACCTTCGTAGCCTTAAATCAGGCTGAACTCAGCTAACACGCTTCCTCCTCGCCCTGAGCCCAGCCAGGCGTGCAGGTGCAGCAGAACAGGACCTTCCTGCCTTTGTTCCATTTCACTCAGAATTGGCACAGTTATTTCAACCTGGCACTTTCCTTCCTGACTCATCCCGAACACACAAACAAGATTTTCCAGGGCTAATTCAGGACAGTCAGCCCATATCATCTCCATTAATTACCATGACAAAACTGAACTCTCTCTGTAGTCCTACTGAAAACTGAGACAAGGCAGCTAAAAGCTGTTACAGCAAACTACAGGTGGAACCAAGAGGAGGGAGAAAAATAAGAGTTTTTCCTAAAACCCTCATTTACTAATTTTTATTTGTCATTTAGTACAGTACTAGAAGGTACGATCAGCCCTACCAAGCAAAAGAATAAAACATTTCCTATCTTGTCAAAATAAAATGGCTAATGTCCCTCACCCATGAAACTTAACACTCTTCTTTTTTGGAAGGAAAGCACTTAAGAGAGGGGCAAAGAAGGAGAAACACTATTTCTGCAGCCTCCTGGACACATTTAAACATAGTCCTTCACAAAGAGAGTTCTTTCTTTCCACATTTCTTGCCAGCCATTGCTCTTTCCTGGAGCAGTGATCAGTTTAACCTTGCCAGTCCTTTTTCACTTACTACATGCAATCTTCAAACCTGCCAGCACAGAGCTCCCAGGGAACATTCCCAGCTCACCCAGGACGCCCCACCAGCACCAGGAGACACAGGCGCTACTGACTGTGAATGCCACAGCACCCACAGTCTGCTCAAAAACCCTCAGTGAAACAGAAAGAGAACTATATGCTAATGTTGATCATTACTTGAACCAACCAAACAAGAACAGGAACACACCCAGAAAGAGAAACTTCTGGCAAAGGAAACTGGCAGGAGTTTTTACTGCACTTAAAAATGCTGCAGACCGGTCAACCGGCCTGATGAAGGACAGAAGAGACATGAAACAACTCATGGTTCAGGATTATGTCAAGCACATGGAGCTTCTCAGACATTTGCAGGTGTACAAGAAGTGGAAAATGCTTGAATAGAAAACTTCAAAACTGAAGGGAAAGGGCTGTTTCTAAAGTCTGAAGAACACAATCTGAAAACCCGAGGCTTGCCAGCAGAAGGAGAAAACAGCATCAGAAAGCAAGGTTTACTCACAAAAGAGCGACCAGATTAGAGCGTTAAGTGTGCCTGACATTCACAATCAAACAACCACAGCTGAGGTTTTTCTACAGAAGGAAAATACACACACAGCTAACTGGGACCAGGCTCTGAATCTCAACTCACTCCTTCTCTCCAAGTTTATGAAATGGGAATTTTTTCCTTGTTCACTGAACACCTAAAATAACCTTGAGTAAGTCCTCATGGGGCATGATGGCTTCTGAAGCCCCTACAACACTGCTCAGAACCCTACTACCAAAGGGGCAGCAGGACGGACAGCCCAGCCAGACAAACCCTGGCAACATTTCTGCCGGGGTAACCTCCAGCTCTCTGAGCATGTGGGCCCCCAGACAGTTCCCAAGCACCAGTACAGGCCCAAGCAGGAAGGGGAACACCCAGCACTGAGAAGTCGGCACCACATCAGCTCCATCTTGAGCTTTTGCAGAACCACAGTATCAGGACATGAACACAGGAAAGAAAATTGATCACATCACTTTTCTTGATAATCCAGAGGCAAATTGATACTAGTGTAACTTTAGCTAGGAGATACTTATTCCCATTCCACAACAAGGTAGAAACACAGACTGAGAAAAAAACCTGAAAAAACAAAACTCCAAATCCATCCAAAACAATCCCACAAGCAAGTAAACAGACTTGCTTATTTGCGCTGTTTACCTGCACTGGGTGTGAGACAGAAGAGTGCACAACGTGAGGTTAAGAAGCTCCTCTTTAGGGGTGACATGCCTGGGCAAAGAACCCCTGAAGTTTTTGCTACATAAAAGAGAAAGTTACTATTTTAGCAAGCTGGACAGCATTTCTAAAGGCTTTATATCCCCATTATAGGATTTATCCAACGGATCTAATGTCAAATTCAACAAGACAGATCACCATCTCATTTTGAAGACTATTTTACCTCAAGGTCTTATTAAATTCCTGAAGTAATGCCAGCTTCTAAAAAGTGATGAGATAACCAGCTACGATATCCAACCTGATAGCAGTACATACTAAGTGATGCACACATCTCCTAGAAAAGAAACTGGGCAGTGCAGGACTCTGCCATGTTTGAGGACTGTCATGTTTCCAATGCAGTTACCTAATGTTCAGGAGGATTTTCCAATATTGTGTTCTCGTATTCCTTTCAGGGATCTTGGAAGTCTAACCTAAAGTCTATGAAGACTCATTTTAATAAATGTAACAAAGTAATTCCCAAAATAACTTGTTGCCCGACTAGCAAAAGAAAAAAGAGAGCACAGACCTACAGCAGATTAACAAGGCCTATCTCATGCTCTTCCACAGGAGCTGCAGCCTTCAAGGGAGGGGCAGCTCCTGCTCTGGAGGGAAGTTTCACAGCCTTTTGCACAAGAGCTTAGTTTCTTCAACTTCAAGGCCTGATAACATGCGTTGGTCCACCTCTCTGCAGCAAGGACGTCTGGTATCATCACCAAGTGTTGCCTCAACAGACTGAAGTGCTGAGTGTCTGCTGGACCTCATCTGCCAAGATGTGGTTTTCACACTCAAGCCAGGATATAATCAGACCCAGCGATCTGCAGACATCTCTTTTTTCCTAAGAATAGATACAAAGGTTGACTTCGAGCAGTAACGCATCTCTTGGCACAGGAAAACCAGACACCTTCCTGAGAGGAGCAGCAATCAGTTATACATCATGGTTTTGTCTGTGGAGAACAGTCTGGCAGAGCCTGACCTGATGCTAGGAGGTGCAGATAAACTTATAAGGACATCACTAAACTTAGTTTAAGCTTTCAGAAGACCAACTATGCTTTACACAGAGCAAGATTGTGACAGTGTGCCTAAGCCAACTGGTATAGTGGGACACTGCAAATTCAAACAAAACAAACAGAGCAAAATGAAGATGGTCTTTTGCTCAGTGCTTTCTATCTTGTTTTTCATGTAAGTGTTAATTAACAGATCAAATAAAATGTCCTCGGTTGGGCTCTAGTAATTTTTTACCTTTACATGGATAGTGCTACCCCACATTTCAACTTAGAAAAAAATTCCAAACATTGCACAGATTTGTGCTTAACTTTAGGCTGTCCAAACACTGTGTGGCCCTTGGACTAGCTCCTATCTTATAATCAAAGAGTGCACACTGCACAAAGCTCAGGCTACAATCTCCACGGAGCCCCTTGTTTCTACACTCGTGCAACAACCTATTTTAACCTTTGGGCTCCAATTAATTATTAGCACAAACTACTGGCATTTAGCAGTTTAGAAATGTATGCAGCCCGGAAGTTAAATTGAGGAGTACTGCTTCTGTTTGCTTTTTTCTTTCTTTTTTTTTCCCCCCAAAGATTTTCAGGTTATATAATACAGCTAGCAAAAAGAAAACATTATTTTAAACTAGTTGATACAGCAATACACCAGATAAAGAATACTCATATCATATATAGGTATCAGATACATGTCAACATGTTGAATTCAAACCATAAACAGAAATCATCTGTGAGTACAACCCAGGCGTAAAAGCCAAGAACAAGAAAAATTAAAAATACAATAAATTAAATAGTCCATGGTACATAAGTCCAAGGATGTGAAAAAATATAAATCACAGACTAAAAATACCCCAAAAAACAAACAAAGAACCCCCCCCAACCGACAGGTACTGAATTTATCCAGCCCATTAAAGGTAAGAAAATGTGGAAGAATTAACGTACACATGTACGGGTAAAACTTAAGAAGGCAAGCCAAGTAATCCGTGAGCAAAAGCTTAAACAAATCTAGTACTGTATATATTAAAAATGAATACAGTCATTAAAAATGGCAGCCAATCCAACAGCAAGGAAAAAGACATGTGACTTTCCCTTGAGTCCTTGACAATCTGTGGGTGAGAAATCCCAGATCCTCAGCTATGGGCTTTGCTATCTCACCATCTAGATACAAAAGCCTGGAAAAGTCTGATTTCGACAGCCCATAGCTTGTACACAATACTAAAATACAAAGTTTTACAAAAGGTCACACAAAATATAATAAATAACAACAGCAGCACTAACAATAGTCAATACGTTATCTTACAGTATTTAGAAAACATCAAACTTGATTTTTATATGAGCACTATACTTCTGCAATCACTGGATAAGCAAAAGCAGCTTTCTTTAAAGGGACCTGTAAATGCAGTTTTAATATTTTCAGTCTACTTTGCACATGCTGAGGGATTACATTTCCCTTAGCATAAATAAGAACGCTGCTGTAGGCACATATTCCCTAATAGTAATTGTGTCTCCCATTGACTAATTCCAGCACCTATATTAGCTTGACCTTCATTGCTCACACCAACTTCCTGAGGATAAGATTTCTCTGGACTATGCAGCAGATGGAGCAAGAGTTTCATTGTGAAGTGCTTTCATAAATTTTCTTTGTTCATGTGCATCTCATATCCATCACTGGAAGAAAGAACTCTAAAAAGCAGACAGTCTTGTTCATTTAATATCGAATTAAGAAAAACAAATCTGAAAAGATATTATAGATAGATATGCCTGCTCAGGACAGTATTATGAATATTTTCTTTATACATTTCATGGTATTGAGAGATGCTAACAATTAAACAATCTGGATTTGGATCTTAAAAAGAAAATACTCTTTTAGTATTTTAGTCCTCCATTAAGCAAAAGATATATTCCTTTTTTTCTTTTTTTTTTAACCACCAGTAGACTGTTCTTACTGTAGTAATGACAGGGGGAAGAAAATCTGATTACTGTTGGGGAAAAAAGTTACTAAATAAAAACCCAAATGCTTTAAAGAATTATATTACCTTGAATCAATAACATTATCTGGAATAGAGATATGAGTAAATACATTACACGTGTAATCCATTTGTGGAAAACAACCATATCCTCTGTAAGAGCTCAACGTAGCATTTCACAGGCTAAGGTAATTTTCATGGCAAAAATAAGACTCTTCTTAACACAAGTGTCTCTGAATTTCTGAGCTATGTGTCTGCTTATTTTAAGACATGACAGAATCATCTAAGAAATACTAGAAAGATACATACAACTGAAGCCAAGCATGCACTCTCAAAAGGAATTTCAGATATTTACTGCTTAAGCACAAGTAATTTACACAGCAGCTACACGTACTGCAGTACACCTTACACTCCACTTCTCCAACTCTGCAGTTCTCACTCATTAAAATCCTTGTGTATTTGAGTGTACCAAGAAAATCTCTAAAAGAGCATTACGAAATTGTATGTCTTTCCTAAGTAACCATTATAAAGCTTTGATTACTCTCTGATGTTATCTGAGAGAAAAAAAAGCACAGTAACTCCACTAGGGTGGAGAAAGGAAATATGCAGAGAGGAAAATACGGTCTAATATTTCAAGCTGCAACAATTCTTTTTGCCAATACTTCAAAAAGACCCCCCAAACAAAAAAAGCCCTCCCAGTCATCCCACCACAAAGCATCTCTTCACTCCCTTTAGCTTTACAAGTCAGATTATTCCTATCTTAAAACGCTCCTTGGGATTCATACAGAGGGATATTACTTGAAGGATAAACAGGAGGTACAACTACATAGCCTTGGTAGAGCTTTGTATTGGGTTTGCTTATGTCATTAAATGAACAAAACTGGAAAAGGGCCCAGAAAGAGTGAGAAGCAGAAGGAAGCTGGCAATGAGTATGCCAAGCTCAAACACAAAAGTATGTCAGTAAGCAAACTGGGGGAGAAAACAAGGCTGGGGCAGCAAGCACGTGATATATGTATATGCAGAGCAAACTGCAGGTTTAAAATAATAAGGAAATAAATCACACAGGCAACGGGAAACTCAGAAAGATGGATACTGGGAAAAGGATAAAGCTGCTGTGACAGCAGTTTACAGACTAGCGCCAGGTTTAAAATTAAATTGGTCAAATATCTGAGGGACTAAATAAGAGAAATTATCTATATGCCAACTTTTAACATTAAGATTACAAATAACTGGTCTTCTTCCTTCTTTAGAAAAGGGGCTTCTTGGAAACAAGTAAAAGATGTTTAACTTTATTTTTCTATTACTTGCTTCTCAAGTAGTGGGTTAAGATGAAGAAGACAAGAACCAACAGTGGGAAAACCAGGAAGCCAGGAGGGAAGCTTCCAGGAGGGCTGAAAATAGCACTGTAGCACAGTGACTAAGGCTGAGCCTCCACTTACAAGGTGTGTGTTCTTCTGCAGCATGAGTAAGGTGTGGGCCCTCCTACCGAAGCACAGCAGAGGCACTACAGGTTTTACCACAAGGCTTGCCTTGGGCAAGAGCCTTTACAGCAAGCCCTACTAGAGACTAACCTATCCAAATCTACTCTATTTTCTTCAACCACATCTGCCTAATGAAAGACATCACTTCTCTCTAACAGCTTTGCCTAATTCTGTCTCTGCTTCAGATTTTAAAAGTTATCATGCAGTACTATTACTTTATAATATAGAAGCAATTAGACTTTGTCACTACTACCATTATCATTATCTGCTCTTGCAAAAGATTGCCATATTATCCAACCTACCCATTCCGCAGCTGTGTGTGATTTTAATATAGTTCTGCAACACAGCTGGACAAAGCTCTTTATGCTGAATCAATTAATACATATATTAAGTTTGGACAATCATTTTCTGCTCTGATTAACATTCTGCTACTTCTGTGAATTCTACAGGTGTTTAAACATAAACCAGAATTATTATTCTGCTCATAACCAACACATCAGTAGGGTCATGGTGAACAAGGCAGAGGCTGATCCAAAGTCACAAATGTGTTTCATGTCGACCTCAGTACAACTCCAGTATGTGTAACAACCCTTACCTTGGAAATAATTACACCTAGGAACACACATATCAGTGTGTGGGCATTCACTGCTTCTTTAGATTTGGTATACGTCTTGGAAATTGAAACCACGACTCTGGCTAAAGCTACTATAACAAAGAGTCCTCTCTCTGAGACACATATTGTCAGGCTTGTGAAGAAAAATATCCCTTCCCCCCTCCCTCACCCCCCCCCCCNAACAGGTACGGAGCACTTAGATCTCGGACAGCTCTGCAGGAGCCTTTACAAAAGTCATCTCAATTGTAAGGCAGATTCACACCAACCAACCAGAGTGCAGACCACTTGTCCATCCTAACACCCACAACCTACACCCAAGGTGTTCCACAAACATAGAAACAGCAAGACAAAAGAAGCAAAATTGTTTTTTCCAAATCCATATACGTACAACAAACAGCAGAACAGGAGAGCCTGAAAACTCATGGACAACACACTCATTCCAGCAAAAGAGAGCCTGCTTTCCACAATGATTTAAGCAATGTGAAGTATCTGTCCCTCAGCTGGCCTGGTAAGGTGGAGAATTTGAAAATAACACAACGATCTTTCATTCTACAGATGCCCAATAAACCTGCACTTTTGGGTCTGACACAAATGTACTCTATTGCTCAATCATTACACACTAAGCTGAGGCACTGCTCCATGAGCGTGCCTGGTTCGTTGCTTTAAACGTTAATTGTAGCCCAGCTGAATTTAACTGTGCAGGCACCTTACTACAGCTGTGAACATATGCCTCACAGCGTAAGTTGCTGCTTTCTTTGACGGCATACAAAAAGAAACCCCTGGAAAAAAATGCTTGTCTTAAAAACAAAATTACAAACCAACCAAAACCAACCCCAAACACTAAAACCAGCAAACTAAACTCTTTTTTTTCAATTGCCATCTCAGGTCAAAAAGACACAGGACTATGATAAGCACAGAGAGCACTTTCTAATGCTTTTGCCTTCAACTATTTCACCATGACAGCTACAGCTTGTTTGGTGACTACTTAGGAAATAAAAGTTGAAGCAGTGACAGGGAAATGTATCTTAAAAACAAGAGGCATCTTATCCTCTTGGAATTTTTAACCTTAGATTCAGTAGGCTGCTCACAAAAACTATCTAAGCCCATCATCACATACAGCTATGAGGTCTTAAACTGACCTTGGGATCCCAGCAATCCTTTGATTTTACTAAGTTATTCACACAAAACCAAAGATGATTAATTCTTACATGAAATACAACTGGCTCGATTTAAAGCTCAGTTTAGCACTGAGCACAGAGAACACACACACAAAAAGCTAATGTAGAACGTAAAAGAAGAGAGATGCTAACAATTAAACAAGGCTTGGTAGTAGATGTGGAGAAAGAGCTTCTTATTAAAACTCTAATTGAGTGGCATCATATTCATTACACTGAACAATGGGAATGTTTTGGTGAAACTTTGCTGCTTTCATGGCTGTTTTCACAAACAGACAACTGTGGAACACGTTTCTTCCTAATCTACCACCATGTAGAGTGGAGTAAACATTCAGGAATCAAGGCACAAAAACAACTGTGAAGTCCGAAAAAAAAATTTTTTGGCTATTCTGAAATTCCAGAAAGATTAAAAAACACAACAATAAACCCAACCACAAAAAGCATTCTGTTTCCAACAACAACAAAAGAGATGGTGTCATGACCACAACATAAATAAGCTAAATTTGAAACTTGTCACTGTCTGCAGCAGCTTATAAGTACAGTATGTTTAACCTGGAGGGCAGCATAGAGCGTAAATGTATATTTTAAAATAAAGGAAAGGCTGAAGCTACTGAAAGATAAGGTCTGGACAAAAGTGGTAAAATGCTTTCTCTTCAATATTGTGACAGATGAAAAGTTGTGAGTAGGCCAGTCTGTAAGAAACCTGTCTTAGGGCTTTCGTTGCACCATAGATTTATAGCTCCTCATTAACAGAAAAAATCATCTCTCATTTTAACAGGATAGTTTCTCAATAAATGTGCTCTACTAGAAAACTGTTAAAAGTTCTCTCAAGCCTCAGCAAGATATTAAGGCCAGGTCTACATTAAATTCTGATAACAAGATGAAAAGGCCTCTGCAAGTGCGAATACAAATCACTGATCAAGAACATAATTTTACAGAAATCCCTGTATTTGCACTTAAAAAGAAAAATGGAATTACTCCCTTTTCTGTGTTTAAACCATTTATATCAATTAGAAGTTAGCAGGAGCTTCCTTTGCTAAGCAACAGCAATAGTGGTGGTAGAAACACATTTATAGTAGAAACTTTAATTTATAAATATAATTGGCTGCTATGGGGGAAGCAAATCATGCCTTTACTAATGCTCAAAAAATTTAAAGAGTAGAGTTAAAAAAATTCTAAAAAATTGTATTAATATAAATGGTAAATCCATACAAACAGAAAAATACGACAGTAAAGACCCCACTAGCAACAGGTCTCCCTAGAACACATTCTCCTTATTTTAGTTCACTGTTTAACTCCAGTGGCCATGGAAGCACAGTTACAGAACACCAATCACAAACAATCCAACTTTATGTTTACCTATGAACCTCAAAACCCCCATGAAGTATAAAATGAAGGAAGTACTACACGCAACGGCATTAACTCTTTCTGAACTCTAACCCTGTATACTCTTCCATGCTGCCTAGAGAGAACACTCCTTTGTATCAAAATCCTTCTCTCTACACAAGGAAAAGGAAAGTAAAGGTGTATCACCTGTTCCATTGCTCCCTCGGATTCACACAGAAGAGTCACTTGAAAATGGGTATTGTACTGCAAAACAAAATGAACCTTGCTCTCTCCAGCTAAACGTGTGTTCTCCCCCTCACAACACGGGAGCTCGCTCCAGATATGACAAAACAACAACAAAAAGGTCTGCACAGAGAAAACACAAACCTTCAAAGTGAGATTAGGAGAACATACTCTGTTCTTACCATTCCAGCAAACATACAACCTAATGGTGTATTCATGATCAAGGAAAATAATCATGGAAGGAAAAAACACAGACATTCTTCACTTTGCTCAATCCCATCTCCTGTGGATAAGAAAGATACAGCTGTACTCTTGAACCCATAAGGCTTGGAAACTAGGCCATTCTTCTGCTTAAGGCACTGAAGGAAAGAATTCCTGTCAGATACTTTCTCCCACGCCCCCTCTGTCCAAATCAAAACCATGTGTTCTTATTGTGCAAAAGCAAATCCAGACGGGAAAAAAAAAAAAAAACAGAAAGGAATTAAACATGGTATAATCATTATCGTCCCAACTTGACCACTTCATTCTATCCTCTTATCTCTTGCCCTTTTCAACCTTTTTCGTCTTTAAAATGCAGCTGTCCAGTAGCCTCCCCTCTCAGACCACACCCACGGTATCCAGCATGAGACACCGCCCTTCCCTCACCACCCCCCAATGGGGGTGCGTGTGTCAAAATTAACATCATTTGTATGATAACGAAGCCAATCACATGATCATAGGTCACTGTTTTATCCTTCTTTAGAACTCCCCCTGCCACGACATCTCTCGATCACTGGCTAGGTAAGACAAACCGCAATTACCACGTTCTCCTCGACTCCAGAGTTACCATCCAGCACTCCTGCCTCATTTGTTCCGTCTTCCACTCTAAATGTGCCACATCACTCCAATTAAACAATTTCACGCGTCTCTAAAGTACAAAACAGTACCTTAAGACTTGGTCAGATGAGTGCGAGACCACAACACAAATAAACAGAAATACTTTCACAGATAATAGTAATACCTTCAAAAGATCAAATTACAGTTGTTGCAGAGGAAAAGAAAAAGTCTTCTTAGGGCAGACTGAGAGGTCCTTATGTCAGAAGAAAGCCAACTATAACATTCTCATTTCTGTTAACCGAAAGTACTACATATAGCAAGTGGTACAGAGTCCACTGTTGAATCTGAGCATTTGCTCATACAGAGCTCCCAAAATCATTTAGAACATATTGCTGATGCATTTCTTTTCTTTGCCTTAATTCAGGAAAATCATTCCCCAAATTAACAACATATACAATACACTGTGAAAGGGAAAATATAAAAGCCCCTCTTTCCTCAATTAATACCAACTAAACGAAAACAAGAGATACTCAAAGCTTTTGATTCCTGTCCTTCTCTTCCAGTGACAGCAGAGATGGGAAGCTCAGTTCACCCAAACTAACCCAAACCGAGAGTGTTAGAATGCAGTGACACATCACCCATCAGAGCCTATGAGAAGGCTGTAAATAGTTACATGTACAAAATCAAAGGGGAAATTGTTACCTTGAATACCACTCTTACCCCTCATTTGAAAAAATAAATCTGGTAATAGGCAGGAAAATACAGCCTCCACCCATTAATTTCCCCAAGTTTCCCAATAAACTGTTTGGTAAGAATAAGCGTTTGACACTCGTAATCTATTTTGTTTCCTTAAACACAGCTTTCATGAAAGAGAAATAACATTTCCAGTGAAAAGCATTTATGGGCATATGCTACAGGAGCTAAACATAGCACTGGAGAAGTCAGGAATAGCAAAAAGGCAGAGAAAAAACAAAGGGTGTGAAGGCAGATCAAACAGCCACACACATACTGCTTCACAGCCACCGGCTTCCTCCACCTGTTGTCTGTCCATTGTTGACAGTTCCTGCACTTTTTACTCCAGCTTTCTGATAGGACTTTATCAAGAAATATGCTGCACAATCTTATCCCTTCTAGATTATTTTCAAAGGGCACCGTGGGATAAAAAGCACAAAGAATTATGGAAATATGCAATTCACCCATCCCACCAGAAACTTCTGTAATTCCTTAGGGAATGTATATTCTTATGATAGGTGCTATATCCAATTATTATAATTGTTTTTAAAATGAGATAACACGTGCCTGCACACTCACTGAGAAAAGCACACATTGTTTATTTTCTATTCTAAAGTACTGAAAAGAACAGCCAAGAGCCAGGGAGTGGTGGTGGCAGGGTAGTTCCCCATGATTTCATGCAACAACCTCACACCATGTGCAAAGCACAGCTGGATGTGTACGTAGGTTTGTACTCAGAACCATCAATCAGCTCCTTCCAGGCTACAGAGCTACAGTCTGTCCCTTGGGAGTCACATAATGGAGCAACACGTGCGTGACACGGAAGAAAAGAGCCTCTCCTGACGATCACCATTAGCTGCAGAGCTTGGGAGAGCTTTGACAGTGTATATACCTGAGAACTGGAAACATGCACTACAAAGGTGGAGTTTTTTCACCAGGCAAAAACCTGCTCCTTAACTCCTCACTCTTTCCAATTGCTTCTCACCCTCTCGCTTACCCACAGCTCACTCACTACCTGACTTGGTGCATCAAGCCCCATCAGCATAAACAGCTCCCCAGCCCATTAGTGTTTATTAGCAGAAGGAAGCACATTAAAAGTAAATTAAGAGTCTCACCTCACCCTCACAGAATCCATTTTGAATCAAGGAATGCTGCTGATCAGGAAGTCGGCAACAGCCCACCTCCTCCGCCATCCTCCATTTGCCACCACAGCAGAAGGTCTCACCCAAGGGACACCACGGGCAGCGCAGACCACAGGCCGCCTGACGGAGACACCTCGGGGTCTCTGTTCCAACCCCCAGCAGATGCCACACTGATGACAGCACCGGAATTACTCTGGGCAGATTTAGGAACTTGCTACTGCACAGCTCTTTGCTGTTTATCTGACTGGAGGATTATATCCATTAGTATTAGGTTGCAGACTTACACCAAGGCTTTCAGGAGGAAATGTGCAATTCTGAGTACTCTGATATCCTATCCAAACCTGGGGTCTTTTTCAGATACCCAATGAACTGTCTGAAATCACAGTAATGAAAAAAATCACACTTACTATTCCCTAAGTGTCAAAATTGAGCACTTACAAGTAGTATTGTTTTGGTTTTTTTTAAATGAGCTATGAACATTTTAATTGAAGCTTTTATTCTATAAAGAATTTTGATATTTGAGAATATCTCCATTTGCTTTGTGTAAATTTTGCAAGTCTTATGTCCTATATTACTGGATATATGCATAAATATTTCTTATCTCTTCCTGTCATCTCTCTCATTGACATTCCTATACATGTTTGAAATAGAGACTCGTGAATAACATGTATCATGCAAACCTGGACTTTATCATTTAATTAAATCAAAGTTTTCATCTCGAGGACTTACTTTTGTTCTGACAATAACACAGAACTCATCAGTCCATGAAGAGTAAGGACAGCCCAAATGCTTTAACTAGTAATAAGGTCGATATTACGGTGTCAATTCTACTTCCACTGAGCAACAGATACTAAAAGCTCATTATAATACACAATCCATCTCGCTAGAGTTTCACTTCTTTACCTATACATATTATTACTCCATTTCTGTTACCTCTATCTTCCCAATCCTCTTCTCATACTCACTTTTCATTTTACACCAGGCAGTAACCCATTCAGAAGGCACTACTGCCCGGACTTGTAGAGTAACAAAACTTAAGAGACCCTACTGCTGGCCAGGACCTCTCTGTACATTGATTCAATGCAAATAAGCATCTTCTTCAACCGGTTCCAGCCCACTAGGCTATCGTTCTTCTTTTTTTACCAATCACTTTCCACCCAAGCACACAGAAGGTGGGGACGAATGCATGTGTTAGACTTCAGATGACTCCTTTTTCCCTCCTTCTGCCACCTTCCCAAAGGCAACTAAGAATTCCCAACACACTGCAAATGTACCACTTTTAACACTGGCCCCCTCACACAAGAGGAAAATTTCACACTTCACACCTCCCACCTATTTAAATAATCATCACCGATGGACAGGACCAGACAGGGTCCAGCATTCCTCAGGTGCACCGACTACCCCAGCCAAGACTGGTTATTTTCATGTGGAAGAACACCACCCTACTCCCACTCTAACCAGCGCGGGCGGAGCAAAGGAGAGCACAAATATGTTTAAAGAGAGCACAAAGGAAGAAGATACAATGAACTCGGGAGGAACCAAGGACAAGACCACAGCCTCTCTCAGAGGCAGCACAAAGCAAAACAGAGGAAGGAATACAGCAACACCAGGGACCGTCTCGGAGGTGCGAACTGAACAAAGAGGACGTATCGCTGAACCCCAGAAGGCGAGGCAGGGCCAAGGTGCCAGGCGGTCTGACAGCCCACAAGTGGACAGACATCCCGGCCCAGGCGCGGATATGCCCGGTGAGGGGGACGCCCTAAGGCGGGGCCGCCGCCGGCGAGGGCTGCAGGCCTGTCCCCGGCGGGGCCCGTGTGCGCCCACAGCCGAGGACATATAAGGGCAGCCCAGCCCAGCCCGGCCCGGCCCGGCCC
>WEKX01007168.1:90159-101603 GCA_013390025.1 Pitta sordida
GCGGCCGCGGGTCCGTGACGGGCCCGGCTCGGGTGGGGACCCGGCAGGAGGGTGCCCTGGGCCCGGGGTGGAGGTGGAGCGGGACGGGACCTCGTAGTGGTCACGAGGAGAAGCGGAGGGGCAGGCGGCGATCTCCTCTCTCTGGTGACCGCTGACAGCAGCCGGGCGATTGCCCTGAAGCTGTGTCAGGGGAGGTCAAGGCTGAGTATCAGGGAAAGATTCTTCCCCCGGAGGGTGGTTGGGCACCGGGACAGGCTCCCCGGGGAAGCGGTGACGGCACCGAGCCTGCCTGACTTGGAGAAGCCTTTGGACGGGGTGGCTCTCGGGGTTGCACTGGGTGATGGTGCGGGCTCGTTCCAGCTCGGTCGGGGTGTCCTGTGGGGCTGCTGTGATGCCCCGGGGGAGAGGCCGAGGGGAGGGCATGTCGCAGCGCCTCGGGGTCAGGGCGGATCTCTCATCTCGGCGGGATGGCGAGGTCCCGGAGGTGCCAGCAGGGCTCGGGGCGGGGTGAGCCCCAAGCCCCCGGCGTGAGGGATGGCGGGATGGAGCCCACGGGGATGCGGGGGCCCGCTGATGGTGGCTACTGGGTTGCCAGGAGTTGTGTCTCATCTTTCAGTTGTCTTTCCCTCCCAGGAGCTTTGAGGAAGGCTGGTGGAGCAGCCCTGCCTGCCTCTCCCACAACTCCCAAGTCCACATGTCACAGACTTCCTGTGTCAGCATCAGTGTGTCTGTGTAAATCAAGCCATTTTTTTCTGCACCTTAGCCAGCCTGCCAGCCTCCTTTACCCACCTGAAGGTGAAATGGAATCAACAAGACTTTGTGCAGCACAATCTCTCTGGTCTCCATCCCTCCACTCATATCCAACCAGCACACAGTCCTCAAACACTTAACCAGTGACCTCATATGCTTAAAATTAGAACCATACACACATTTTTGTCTTTGAGAAGTTCCTAGTGTTTACACGACAGCAGCTTTTGCTACAAAACCAACTGAATGCTTGACCAAATTCTAAAACTAATCCACAAAAAATACAACCTCCCCTGCACTAAAAACAAAATAAAAACAGTGGGTCTGAGTTTCCATTCCAGTATGTCAAAAGATTTGGGTAGCTGAGGCTATAAACATCTTCATAAATTGTGTAAACACAGTCCTTGTTCTGAAAGATCTTTATGAAAACACTTCGGAAGGCACTTCATGAGTTGTATATCTTCAGGAAGCCCTTATGTACTTGTGAAAGGGCATGGACTGTTACACATTACTTACAGATAATATAAATATACACCTATATTTATGGACAGACCAATAGAGTATATTTTATTCTGGCAGTATTAATTCTGGTGTGATTCAAGAGGTGCCCCCAGCTCCTCAGCACTGGTCAGCTGGCAGTGGAGTTTTCCGTATGTTTGGGAAAATAACTCTTCCTCTGTAGCTGATGCAGGCACAGGCAGGGTCATACAAGCAGCATAACTGGGTTCTGTTTGCACATTCAGCGTCATGTTGCTCTGAGCATGCATGATTTGTCAGTCTGGAATGACAGAGGCTCCCAGCTACTCCTCTGACCAAAGCCTTCCAAATGCTGGCAAAGGCCTCTCTGAGTTCCTGGCTCTCTCCTCACATAGCTGGCACTACCGACTGCAAGGGAAATTTTAGGGTCTTTCATTTTACTGGGAACAAAATAATCAAAGATTGGGTTTACTCAAGGTAACAGCCGTAGTCTAGCTAGCATGCCAAAACAAGTTTGTTGACAAACTGGATATTAACCCAGTTTAGTTGCTTTAGTTGCTTAGCTCATCAAAGTGCGTTCACTTTTATCCCAAATAAGAACAAGCCTGTGTCTAGGGCTCTGCGTGGGGTCTGACTCTGCTACTCTTACTTGGTCAGAACTCCCACTGATGTAAACCTGCCATGGCGTGGATTTGTGTGCGCACCTGTGGTTGGAGAAGAAAGCAGTGCGAACTCCTGTGTCTTTCTAAATGTGTTTAATGGCACCATTAACTAATAGAAATCTTAGAAAGACTTCCTGGCTTACAATTTGAATATGCTTTGGTCAGTAATTCATAGGAAAATGTTGAGTCATCAGAAATTAAGAGTTTAATAATGCCATAATTCTTGTTATCTGAAGATCTGCTTTGCAGGTTTTTTGGCTGTGGTTGTTACTGTTATCATCTTCTTTCGTGTTGATAAGGTCATTCAATGTAAGAGCTTGGTTTAATTTTGTTGTATAATTACTGCAGGCTTCTGGTTTCCCCCAAGTGGGAAAATGCAGGGACAATTTCTGGAGAGCATCATGGGAGGGAACATGCCCACAAAGATGGCCCTGTCATCCCCCAGCCACTCTCCAAAGAGACAAAACAGAAGATCAGCAATGGCCTGAGCACGAAAATGGCCTGGAAGGAGGATGCTTCAAACTGTCTGAGACCTGCACTAAAATATGCAGGAAGTTATTGCTGCTTCAAGAGGCATTAAGTCCTGCTTGGTGCCCAGACTGAGTCACAGAGCACACACAGCTTCAATGGTGGCAGCAGCACAGCCTCTGCAGCTGAGGAGGGCTGGAAGCACCAGGCAGCAAGGGGAAGGCTGTCATTTTGGAAAGGTAGGAGCATTTTGCTTGGGCTGTGCTCTGAGAAGCTTGAGGAAGCCTTGGTTCCACAAATCAGAATTGGAAAGGATAGACTCACATCAATAGAAAGCTCTGAGAAGTGATTGTGGTCTTTTACCCTAATTTCCAAGAAACCTGCACAGACCCCTGCTCAACCTTGGGCAGGTACTGGGTTTTTTTGTTTCTGGCTGGTTCAGGCAAAGAGAGAGGATGCAGATCTCAAGATTCACACTTTCACACCATTATTATTCTAAGAAGCTCTCATTCTCTTCATTTTGCCAGAAACTGCATGTTTACTGGTGACTAGACAACTTTGTTTAGTGAGGAAACTAAGGTGTCAGTTATCTCTGTAGGCACTTGTCCCTCCCAAGGGGAGCTCCAGCAGAGGCAGCTGCAGCCCAGCACAGAGGCAGAAGTTGCTTTGTGCCTTGTAGAAGCCAAGCCCACGTGCCTCCCACTCCATAAAGCCGGGTGGCTGGTGCATAGCCTCACTCTTTTTCATTGCAGGCATGTGTTGGATGGGAGCAGTGCAGCCAGACAACCAAAGGAATCTTGGTTCCCTCAGCCTGGCACAAGGCTAGATTCCTGGTTCCACTGTTCCCTCTGGACCCACCTCGGGTGGTCTACGATTAATTAGTGACCGGCTTGAACTTCAGCACTGAAAGTGTAGATAGTCCACCACCTTACAGTAACTGAATCCCACCCACTACTGTAGTGGTGATTTCAGACACTCACTTCAGTGAAACCTTTTCACACAATTTTCAAAATCAACAAAAAAAAAGGGTGAGAGGTTCAGAAATAACGCAGGAACAGGTAACCACCGAGATTTGAATAAAATGGAGCAAAATCACGGGCTTTATTGCCTTTCATTACACCAGGATATCTACTGTAGTGTGGAAAACTAAATGAAAGACCTGGCAAATATGAAAGGGTAAAGTATCTCCAGCTGCATGTAATAAGGCTGCAATAACATTAGGGAGTTCTGAGGTCATTGCCAACTGCAGATTCAGGGCTCCATGGATTGTTTGCTTTCATGAGGGACACAGGACAAAATTATATGTCTTCTGAATATATGTAGCCTTTTTAAATACAGTATTAGTTACAGTCAAGATTCTGATTTTGCCGTAAGAATCATAAGAAAGCATAGTCTTAGTGAAAATTTAAGTAACTTATAATTTGCCCAAATACTTTAAACCTCCAAAGAAATTAGCTTTCTCTTTTAGTAGCAACTCATACCCCTTGTGAATACTCTCACAATGTATATGGAAAAAAATAATTTTTTTAAAAGAGTTTGAATATATTTACCCGGCCAGAATTTTTTTCAAGGTCAGTTGTACTGGAATTTTTTCCCTAAATATAGTTAAGTTTGTGTCTCCACGTTTTCTTTAGGTGTCTGGGTAACTGAAGATTTTTATTGTTTTGATGCCATTATGAGGAAATGCCCTAAGAACGCCCATGTAGGAGCTTCATATGAAAACAATAAACAAAAATCCACATTTGTCACTGATAAACCTGCACCCCTGGGAGGAATATAAGAAAATCATGGTACAACTTCATAGTTATAGAGCTTTCTTGCACATCCCCAAGGCCTCTACAGTGGTATCAGCAAATCTACTCCAGACAAGGAAGAATTAACTCTTAAACATGTGGGTTGCCAGTGGTATGAAGAAGCTTGTAAAGGTAGTTGCTCTGTCCCTAGGCATGCCTCTGATAGCCTAAAAAAACCCCAGAACTGGTCCCACTTTGTTAAAGACCACACTGATGCCTAAGAATCCTTGCTAAAAATAGGTAGTTTTGATTGTTTCCCTCAGCTTTGGTATCTCAGCTTTTTTTTTTTTTTTTTTTTTGACACCCCTAGTCTCTCCAGCCACACAGCCAACTTATTCCCACATCTGAAGAGTTTCAAAAAGGAAACTAGCAAGGCACTGTAGCACTGAGGTAGAACCACAATGAAACCTGGGGCAATGGCAACTGCATGAATTTTAGCCCTTGATTCCATTTGCTGCAGCATTTTTTGACTGTTGTGGCTTTGAATAGTGATTTCAAACTTGCTTTTAAAAAAGTCTAATTTTCTTTCTTACCCTCTGGTTTTTTTGGTAGCTCGAGTTTAAGTATTTTGGCAGAGGAGGTAAGGCTTGAGTCATTTTCATGCACTAGCACTGACAATATAATTTTTTATTTTTTTTTTGAAACATTAACATTCTTAGAAAAGATTATGTATCAGAGAGTAATACGTAGTAATAATGAAAACATAGTGTAGCTTGTTGAAATACCCATAATGTATATGCAATACCTTGGTATCTTCTTGTCAGAAAATATTTATTTGCTATGAAAACATGTTAAAGAGTAAAATAACTATTCAAATCAGGTACTTACACAATTCCTATCATAGCTGTGTCTGAGTTATCACAAAAGACATAATGCACTTCTGCATTAAAGCTGGGAAGCTTCCCTGGCTGTTGCTCAGCTGTAGATCTGAGGAGCAGAGTGACTAAGTGGTCTGTCCAGAAACAGAAAGGAAGCCACGGACAAAGGAAGCAGCAGACTCACTAGAAGTCCTTAGGGATCCTCTGGGTACAGTTTGAAACCCAGCTTTACATAACCCCAGGAGATGAGCTAGGATGGCAGAAAGCCTGCAACAAGATGCCTGGTGATCTGCCATTGATCTTCAGGGGGCCACCAGAGACAAGAAGTAGGGAAAGAGTTGGGAAAGGCAATTAACCTAAGTGGTCACAGATGTTCTCACTCTACATCTGCCCTCTGCAGAGTTCAGTAGTATGGTTTCTGTGGAAACAGAAGCTCTGTGCTAAATGGAGCTGCTACCCTTGGCAAAATCTGATTTTTCCAAGGATGTATTCTACAGTAGTGCAACAAGATGCAGAAAGGTGCAAAGCTATCCTGCAGCAGTATTGCATATGCTGATCCAAGGAAGAACAGCTTTTGAGCCAGGAACAATTTGCTGGCTTTGTTACAAGTTGATCCAATAAATGATTCTGTAGCAGGAAAGTCTCTAACTGTTGCAAAGACCCAATGTCATCCTCAGGGAGCACGTGGTCAGGCTGAGGAGTCTTTCCTCTGCCTGTTTTAAAGTGACCAAGGAAAGAAAGATTTGAGCTAAACTCCTGGCTGAAGCATTTAAGCATGTGAGGGGAAGGGGGGGCGGGTGCCGTGTGGTATTTTTTTACTTATTCAGGACTTATTTTTGTAATACATCTTACTTGGTTAAAATACCTTGTTGAGTGTACGTATTAGGTTTCATTTTTTACTGAGTCATTCTACCACTTTAGAGGCTTAAAATGTCTGGGATTGTGTGGTACTTTTTTCCCCCATCTCTCCCCTAGCCACCTCCCTCCTCCCCCCCAAAAAAAAGCAGACTCCTTGTTTTGTTTTCTGCTGACTGCACTGAACTGGCAGAATAGCCTTAATTGACAAAATGACAGGATAGAATAAAATGTTGGAAGGGAAGAACTGACACAGGCATTCCTAGACTTTTTAATGCTTCAACCACAGTGGCCTGTTCAAGTGAATGCATTACTTCCACTAGAAAATGTAAATTTTATCCCTCCCCGAATTTGTATGTGTAACAAAATGAGTCCTATTGACCATGTTTTACAGTGGACTAAAGAGTGGGCTGAATTCCATCCTACATTCTCTGAGGTTATCAAGAGCAAAGAAGGGCCATCTGGACCTCCTGTAACACCTGCTGAGCCAGAGCTGGCAGTAACCTTGGCTGCGATACCAATGCATTTAGAAGAGAATGGATTCTAGAGACCTCATTTAAAGAGTCCTGACACGGTGTCAACCAACCAGATGAGAGTGATAAGGCAGTGGAGCTCACTTTGAGTTGACTAAATGTCTGCACAAACACAACACCCTGAAGTCAAGCGCGGGGAGAGCAAAGGAAACCTTACTCTGAGTTGCCTGGTCACCACTGAGATGTGGTAACTGGCTGTACTGGACCTTAGTCTCCCAGCAGTACCACTGCCTTGCAAAACCACATCATCTTGCTTTCCCAGCCTGTGAAATGAGGCTGCTTGGAAACAGAGAGGAGAACACAGAAAACAAGAAAAGCAGCACTACGTCAGATTCTACTTTTTAAGTTAGCCAGAGAAGTAAGAAACAATGTCAACCCGATTTCCAGAATGAGATAAAAATAAACCAAAGGGTTTATTTTTAGATGTACCAAGCTATCCAATAACAATCCAGCTTTATGGAATGTATGAATAGGATCCAGATTCTGATTTTGGTCATGTTGCTGGAAGTTTTCCATTGGCTTTGAGGATAATTAGTAGTTGTACCAAAGTAATTTGATCAGAATTTGACCGTAGATTTATTGCTCCTTGGTGTGATGCGCTTACTCATACGTTTTAGTGGGAAAATAATGATGAAAAAATAAATACAAGTTACACGCTGCTATACCTCAGTTATTTTGAGGATTAAATAATTTGAAGTATTTCAAGAATGAGCAGTGCTTCAGGTATGCTAAGCATTATTATGCGTTATATAAATGCATAATATCAGGCATGCTATTTTCATCTTTGCCCACAGCACAATAATGACGTAACTGCAGTGGGATGAAATGCAATGCTATATTTAATAAAGGTTATGGATTTTGTTTGTCGTTCATGTTGTTAGGTGCTATACTGCTTCTGATATCTAGGTCACTGTTCAAATCTCTCAGGGGTTAACTGTGTCCAGTCATTCCTGTCTGGCATCTGGGATCCCTCTGCTGCTACAGGAAAAGTTGTTCCCCTCCTTACCTCAGTTTAAAGTCAGTGAAAATGCTCTGTGATAGTGCCAGTGCTTACAGGGATGGAAGAAAATGCCAGTCTTTATTTTGGGATATTCAAAACACAGTGTTGGTGGCGGTGATGTAAAATGAATTAAGGACATATAGCTGAAGTACTGTAAAGTCCAGCACCTTTTAGTAGCTCTAAAAAGCTAAATAGAATATCTGAGAAAGAGTTTAGTAAGCTAGCAATTTACTTAAGAGTATAATTTTTTACACAGATCTGACAGGGTTGCAATGAAGTGGTAGACAGAGGATCTCACTGGGATGCCAGAATGTTTTCTAGTATGGTTTGCAAACCTATCTTGGACAATGCCAAAACTTATTTCTGTTGCAAAACTGAAATATAGATACAATTTTTTCAGGTTAGATTTATGTCTTAAGCCTAACTTTTGGCACTATTCCTGTATTGCTTGTATTTGCCTCACAGATGTACATTGAACATGCACTGATACAAATCTCAAGGCCTTCTGGTCAGTTTTTATTGACCTTTTACTAGAAAGAGAACTTGCAGTAGTTCAAATGCTAATGCATAAAAACCAGCTGAGCCCACACTCTTCCCTCAGATTTCCATAGCAGTTGTTGCTGAGTAAGAACTGGATGCATCTCCTACTTCTGCACCAGGACCGCTGACATGAGCATGTGGGAGTAAGATCAAGCTCCAGCAAAGACGGACTTCGGGAGCTGGTTCGTTCTTCTTTCACATGGATGGGAGTGTCACAGTGTGCTTTCCTGTCTAATCAGTCTTAACACAGCCTTGCACAACTCAGCCTGCTTTAAGCTTTTAACCAGGGTGTAGGAGTTCAGAAAAAAAACCACCTCCCTTCCCCCAAGAAAAATGTAATTGCAACTATTTGGTTTGATGTAGCTTGTACAGTAAACTTGAATCACCAAACGTGAACCACACATTTGTGCAAGTATTTTTTATTTCCCTAATTTTCATTCCTAGTTAGCTATTCATTTTATTTACCTTCTAGAAGAAACACACTGCAGGCTGGATCTGACTCCCTGTGGGCCTCATGGTGGAGCTGCCCAAGCCATAATCCCTATGGCTATAAGACAGCTCCTCTGTGGTGACCCCACTGGGGCTATCCCAGTAAATACCAGCAGACAATCTGGTCCCCATCATCATTAATGCCTTATGGGCCAAAGCAAATGTTAATGCATAGTATGTAATAATATTGAAATACTGCGTGGTGATAGATTCTACTCTCATTGTAGTTGTGTTACTAATTACAAATGCTACTTATTATTTATAAGACTCATTTGGTTTTAATACTATGAGAGAGATCAGGAGGCTAGTGAATTTAAGGCCCAATTTCAAGGTCTAATTTAGAAACCAGAGCCTTGATATGACAACATGATCTGAACTAAAATTAATGCATATATACTATATATATATATGCAATTTTAGTGTCAGGATCATGGTTCTTGTAAGCTCTCTAGACCTCTGGTTAAGCCTACAAAAGAAGCTTTGCATTTATTCTTCCATTAACAAACTCAGAATGTGGATCTTGGTTATTATTATTACTGGTACATAATGAGATATTTTGTGGAGGACAAATGGCAGAGCAGTCTAAAATTCAAATTAAGTAATAAGTGGGCATAGTAAGTAGCAGGGTGAGAATAGAATAGCAAGGGACAAAGCCAATAAATATTGTTTAGTTTAGGGAAGATGGTCGAACAAAATTAACTAATATTTAACGATCACATACTTGCTGTAGATTAATTTATTGTGACAGCAATAAGAAAAACACTAAAGCATGGCTACAGAAATGTGCTGATTTTGACTCTCAGTACAGGTCTAAAACAATGCCATCAATGAATATGGGATATCCGTGACAAAACTAAAAGACAGGCTGAGATTTTGGACTGTTCAGCCTGGAGAAGAAAGCTCTGGGGAGACGTTATAGCACCTTCCAGGGCCTGCAAGAAAGCTGGACAGTAGTTTTTATCAGCATATGTGGTGATGGGACAAAGGGGAATGGCTTCAAACTTCTCCTTTTTCTCTTATTTTTGGGTCTTGAGTTAAATAAAAATGCAATTTTTCTTCCTCTGACAATGTTGATCAGCAAGCCTATCTAGGTAGTGAGAAAGTTTTGCATGTATTTGTGTAATTGTTCATCTAGTTCGTAAACTGCATGAAATAACGATCCTGAAATCTTCCTGTGGGTTGCAGAGTTGCACAGACAGGGACTAGAAATGGTTCCATTTAACAAATCAGGCCAAACTATAGGCAGAGGGTACTCTAAGCAGTTGTCCTAATGCATAGTTCATCAGTGAGCCATTGGCTGTAATATATTTGTGTTATTCATGTATCAAACAATAAGGAGTACTGTAGGTTAGATTCTGTAAATGAATGCAGGGGGCTGACTCCCTCACCTTGGTATGAGGAATGTGTCTTGAGGCCCATGTTTATGGAGCTACAAATTTGTTCTTTGATCTTTTACCAATAATAGGATTAAAGGAATGCTATTTTTGTTGTTAATATTTTTCTTAATGTTAGTCTGGGGGAAGGTTGTTAATATTCTATAGCTATCTCACCAGTCTAAGCGACATGTCATATAGATTAAAAAGACAAATCAATAATTGGGATGAAACTATTCTCATCCTAAAGTCAAATCTTAACATCCTCCCATACTTTTTTAAAAACATTTTTTCTTCCGGCAAATTCCTGAAGAACCCAAGGCTGAGAATGGTAGAATTTTGCCCAGAGATGATGAAAATAATGAGAGAGCCATGTGCCTGCCTGTCTGTGCCGGATTTCATGTAAGTGTCTGCAGTAAGCTCAAAAGTGAAGTATGCAGGGAAGTGCTATATGATGTGTCACAATCCTGCAGTTTGCTTTTATCAAGAGAAAGTTCAATACCTGTAAAACAATAAATTTTAGGAGCAGAAGGTATTATTCCCTGAATTAACACTGCCTCTTTTTAAAAGTCTTGTTAAAAACTAATTGCCACTTACAGAAACAATTGATAAAAGAATTTAAAATATACTTATTTGTTTATTTTCAAAATTAAATATACGTAGTTAGATATTTCTGAAGCTGAGTTATGAACCTAACTACTAAATCCTCGTAGTAAAAGCTCCATTTTCATCTTGTGGCACTAACATTTAGAACATTTTAAAAGGTGCAGTAGTGCCTGCCACTTGTTCAAAGCCATTCAAAATTCCAATTAAACAGTAACATCCTATGAAACAGTTATAACCTGAAATATTTGTGCATAATTTATTAGGTATAGGCATAAAGGTTTTTTCCAAATGTCTATGCACATCTGAAAATGGTGTATTTCCCTATATATTTATAGCTGTAGGCATAATAAACTGCACACCCATAGATAGACTAGGCAGAGGCATATAGATAGTTCAGATACATTCCCAAGGCATCTGCAATCACTAATATTTTTGTCAGTGGGAAGGAACACGATCTTTCATAACAATTAAGTAATTGTTATCTCCTTGCCACTCTTTTGCAATAATTAGACATTTTGGATTACTTATTACCATGAAATAGTTCTTGCCTGCTGAAGGCACAAGCAAGGCAAACTGCTTCCTAATTCTCAGAAGGCCTGTGTTATCTCGTGGTAACACACATGTACACAGTGTGACATCTCTCCTTGATACAGGTAAATGGGCCATACTGTATCCAGGATACAGCTTTGTGCTTCCACTAACATCTCACTTGTGTTTCCCCACTTCCAAAATACTTTATCAAGCTTCATAATACAGAATAAAAATTTCATGGAGCTCTTCTACCACTGCGATTTTAATAAATCCAGAGAAGGTCTAAACAGAAACATCCAACTGCTAAAAAGCCACAGGGCTGGAATTTAGGGGAAAGTTTCTGTCTCTATGCTTTTACATGTGAGTAAGGACATTGATAATCTCATGCTATTGATGGCATACTGTTATGGTTTAGGGGTTTTTCTGCTGCTCTGGTAGCGAGGGGGTTAACAGCTCCGTTCTTGCCTGAGCTCTCCGTGCTGCCATGGCCTTCAAGGTTACAGATAAAAGCGTCTCTGCACATAACATACTTGGGAGAGAAGAGAAAAAAAA
>WEKX01007168.1:101774-113251 GCA_013390025.1 Pitta sordida
TTTTTAGTTTTCTCCTTCAGGAGAAGTTGGGGTGGGTCTCTGGCATCCAGCCAGGGTCAAACCACGACACATACATTATGTGGATAGCTGTCTTAGAATATGTTGTGAATATAGTGGAAACATATTGGGTTGGGTTTTCTGGTATTGCTAAATGTTTTCAGGATGTTGCTGTCGAGGCCTGACAACAACAAGGTTCCCTAACTTTAGTCAGCAAATCTTGTCTCTGGCTGCCTGTATTTCTCAATATTCTCAGTCAGGAATGCATCCAGGATGCCTCCCAGCTTTAAGAGCGTTCCCTGTGCTGTCAGTTGTGCAGTTAGTCACTTAGAAAGATGGACAAGTCTGTGCAGTGGGCAGCCACCCCACGTCACATTAACAGCCCTCAGGGCCTGCTCTGGCTTATTTTTCCACACATCGGTTACTCTGAGGCAGATATTCCCCATGCGGCTAATGTCTGCTCAAGGGAGATGTAAAATCTCTCTTGTACAAGATGCAGGAGAAGGAAACAGAGGAAGGCAAGCCCCCAAACCCATTTTTAATTTCTGACTGCAACATTTTTCTCTCAGTTCCTCATAGTAGAATGTAATTCTGTCACTCTCAGCTCTTTGAGTTTGAAGTTCACTGAGATCAATATAAAATGAATGTGAACTTAAGAGGACACATTAATGATAAAACAAGGAAAGGACAGTGAAAACGGCCTATTAACTGTTGCGCTGGAGGATTTCCTCCAGAAACTAAGGTTCTTCCAGATTCCCTGTAGAAAGGAACTTGCAGCCACCAGGCACACACTCTTTCTGTAAATAATTTATTGTATACTGCCAATGAGGCAATACAGTAATGAATGTACAATTAGCTATTACACTGGCAGATAAAATCACACATAGCATATTAAAAATGGGACCTTTAAATCCCAAGTTCTTCTGTGTTACGGAGTCATCAACAGAAGAATCTCTTTCTTTTATTAAATGGGGCCTTGGATATGGGAAAATTCTCTACAGGGAACTACCATATACCATAAGAATGATCATGAACCTGGTTATCTTCTAAATACAGACATAAATAGTATTTTCGTTTTTGTTAGTAATAATCCACCTGTTTAGTTTGGGACATTAACAGGCAAAATTTTAGCAATAGATTTTGATGCTTCAGATCACAGAATCACAGGAATCACAGAATATTCTGAGTTGAAAGGGATCTACAAGGATCATCAAGTCCAACTCTTAAACAGCACGACTGCCTCCCCAGCAGGAATCAAACCTCCAGTCCCTCACATGAGAGGCAGGGACACTCATCACTGTACTAAAGTGGATTTTCAGATGCTTTCCTTCAATAAAAAGTGGGAAAGCACTCTTAGACTGGAGGGAACTGGAGAGGCATACTGGCTTGTACACAGCTGCAGTAGCAAGACCAATAGAGAAAACAGATTTTTGGGGGTTTGTTTTCCTTTTTTCTCAAAGTTGTCTGTCAGACTAACTCCCCTACAAATATACAGTATTTCTGAAGACGAAAGACTTTGCATCTGTTGCATATAGAGGTAAAGATGGGCTCTGCAATTTGAAACTGGATTTTCAGTTTGTCAGAGTTCAAGGAACACATGGGATTTTTTTGGCTTGGCTTCATAGCTCATTACATGGGATAAAATCCTAGCTCTCTTTAAGTCAATGGCACAAATCCTACTGATTTCAGCTGGACAAGAATGTCACCCCTTGCAGTTTAGAGGCCAACTGCAAAAAAATCCCACCCCACAACAACTGTGAATCTGACCATACACTAATTATATCATCTTTATTCGTGCCCATTCTTGTAACGATTTTAATCTACTGGATCTATCCATTTCCCTTAGATTTCCTTACCTGCCTTTCTGGAATTCCTGTGATCTATTTGAGGGTGTGACCCTCAAATCCAAGAGTCAGAAAGACAGCTAGGAAGTACATAAGCTTGTGATAAAATGCTGACAGGATTTTGGCACTTAAATTCCAATTCCCGATGGGATCACAAAACAGATACCATTTATTTTAATTATCTCTACACCAATTCTTTTTAGTGCTTGAGACGTACTTGACATCCTCAGATGAGACATGCCAAAAGTGTTGGTCATAACAAATTGGCAATAATGTTCTCTGTAGATATATTTTTATTTTTTTTTATTTTTAATAATCAACATGTCTTCTTCAAATATTCCTGGCCATATACGGTATGAACTTTTTGCCTTTATTCAGGCATTTCCTTTTCAATTTCTCTCTCTCTCTCTTTTTTTTTTTAAGGCAACCCAGATGGGGACAACATGAAAAAATTCTGTGAGCCTTAGGCAGTAGAGGAATAGCATCACATTTACAGAGTTTTAGTGATAACTCCAATAGTTACTCCTAACATCATATGTTACACCCGTATTTTGCAGTGAGTGAAGTGGTGCAGGAGACTTTAATCTCCCTGATATCTGCTGGGAGCTTCACACAGCNGCCAGATGGGTGTAGACCTCTTCTTCCAGGCTGACGACACCAGAATGAGAGGGCACGGCCTCAAGCTATGCCAGGGGAGGTTCAATCTTAACGTTAGGAAGCGGTTTTTCACAGAGAGAGTAATTGCGTATTGGAATGGGCTACCCAGGGAGGTGGTGGAGTCGCCATCCCTGGAGGTGTTTAAGAGAAGACTGGATGAGGAGCTTAGTGACATGGTCTAGCTGGGGGGTGTAGGGCTGGATGACCCTGGGCCCCTTCCGGCTCGGAGTGGCCTGCTAGACTGTGAGGGATCTAGGTGGTGTTACCCTCTGGGATGTGCTCTCGGTCTCTGTACAGGTGTTAGGTGGTGAGTTGGACTAGATGATCCTTGTGGGTCCCTTCCAACTCATAATATTCTGTGATTCTGTGATTCTGAGTGTTCTGCCAAGGCTCTTTGGTGTGCTTTCTCGCAGCTGTGGTGCTGCCAGCCTGAAGACAATACTTGCAGTGAGGAGCCCAGCATTCCTGCAGAGACTCAGCTGACTCAAAGCTGGATCTCAGCCAGAAGACTCCTGAAACATTAAAAAGACTCCTGAAACATTTCCATGGGTTATGTTCTAATGCATGTTGCCTGTCCAGTCACGCAGCTCTCTCTAGTGGGAGGATGATTTGTGTGATTGTTGCAGGGCTGGCTTATAGTCCACTCTGGAAGCGCACAAGGCAGAGAGATCCCCTCTGTAGAACTAACTTTATATTATTTCCTATGACAACTGCATTTACACATAGATATTGTGTTGTGTTACTTTGTTCGCTGAAATGTCATTAAACTGTGTGGCATTAAATATACTCAAGTGGTGCTGGTTTATAGTATCCTTGTTGACTGCTGTGGTGATGTAGCTACGACCTTACTTGGTGGAACGGCCGGGTATTCTGGGAAGACAGCCCCTGCTGTGATGATAAGCCCCTTCATTTTGCACCTGGTGGTTTCTTTGGTAGTACTGGATGGTCACCACAAAATATAGGGACTGGAGGCTTAGGAATTAATGTCCCTGCTTCTTCTTGGGGTATTGGTTATGAAGAAACTGAGTGACTACCTTAGCAGAACATTTACCTGGCGCAGATCTGCTCAGTGCAGCACCGCTTCAGATGCAGTGGTGGGTGCGGCAGAGAACAGATGCCATCCTGGGATCACCAACAAGAGTGACTGCTACTAAATATTCCATTCCTATTTGCATCAGCAGCAGGCACACACACAGAGTTTCTCTCCAGATACCACCCCAGACTGCTAATGCCTGCAGAAATCCAGTTTTGCAATGACTGATCAACTGTGGAGGTTGTTGTCACACAGGCATTTGCAATTTCTGTGGTGCTGCTCTATCACTCGCTTAATAAGACACAGCAATGCAAAGGAATTTATTAGTTGTATTTCAAACAGTTTAGAAAAAGTCCTTTCTGACAAATAGGTTTGTCAAGTACCTTTAGCAGTTGATACATTAATACTTGGATTACTAATAATAACATAAAAAATAAGGTGACCAAACAAAACCAAATCACAAACCCCAAGTGACAGGTTCCTGCTTTGGTGAAGAGGTGATTTATTCAAACTTGAATTCCTTTCACACTCTTCATGCAAAGACATCACCAGTGAGAATGGTTATTCTTAGGGGGTTTTGACATGTGTCAGTTCAGTATTTCATACCATCATAGAAAAAACACCTTGCCTTATGCTTCTCTGTTTTCTAAAACCTTTCATCTGCTTGTTGGACAGAAAAACCCAGTGGTCTAATTCTGAACTCTGAGTTTGTAGGGTGCTATGAACATGACCTGGAACAGCTGAAGTCAGTAGCAACGACTGTGTAAAAGCTGATGTGTCTTAGCATCATGAGTCTGTCATGCCAAGTGTCTGATGGCTTTTGCACATTTGTGAGTGTAAGAGAAAGACGCTGAAGGACTGGGGATCAGGAGGTCAAGAGATCCTCTGGACATACATAAACCCAAGAAGGATGTGTTGGCACACTGCCACATGTGGTCAAGAAAACAGGATTAGGGGAGTGTTATTCTCCCATTTAGAGACCAATAAATAGTTGGAGGGAAGGAATATCATGTAATCAAGAATATGTGATCACATTTACCCATACTTCACAGCATGGAAGGATATTATGCTATTTAGAGGTGATACTGCAATGAAGTTTTACAGCTGAGTGGCTTTAGGGCCTTCTGTTGGATTAGGTCCAGTAGTTGCTGGAACACATCCCTCTCTTGCTTCTTTTTCTTTTTGAACTACATGTTGGTCATTCTGTCTGTGTGCACTACTTACTGCTTCAGAGGAGCTTTGCCATCAGGAGGCCTAAAGCAGATTTTTAAAAAGAGGAAGGGGTTTAAAGTTATACTTTCTTAAAATTAGTCCTCTTGCTAAATGAAACAAAACTGCTCCCTTAATACTGCCCCATCTTCAGTCTGTGCTCTGGACTGCAGACGAGGCAGTAAAGTGTAATCTAAATTGCTTCTGTTTACTGTAGGTCTTCCTGTAGAAATGATGAGATGTTTTGGAGTGTGGCAAGAGAGGAAGGAATTAGCTGGAGGGGTCATGGGCTGTGGTGGCCCATACAAATAAAAGACATCTGTTAGAGGGTTGGGAATTCCATAGTACTCACAATTCTGTTTGTACAGGAGAATATTACTGCCTCCAGAATCAGAGAGTCTTGCAGGAGTCCTATGCAAGAGAAAGGACTTTGTCACAATGATGGCCCAGTGTCTTTTTCAGTACTCCTCTCTGTGCCAGGTTCTCATGCAATTTTCAGGCCTGCTGGTTTGTGCAGTGTTGGCTGCTCTCATAAATCTCCTGACTGAATCCCAATGCATACATAAGATCAAAGGAGCTTGCAGTGGGTTTTATGCTGTTTGTTTGGCTGTCTTTAGTGCCCGTGCTGCAGCCTTGGGTGCTCTGCAAATACATAACCACCATGCGACATTCAAAGCCTCTGCCTGCAATACTTTCAATAAAATGGTCCAGCCAGTCTTTGGGTAATTCATACATCTGCAGCTTTCTAGCTTTACCTTGGTAGAGTGGCCAGCATGGTGTATGCGTAATTCCCCGTTTCTCTCGGAAGTGTTCTCTAAAGGTATCTGGTGAGTCTTCTGGGACAGACTGCAGAAGTCTGTAAGTGTGCAAGTGAAACCCTATCTCTTATAAAAGGCACATTGTTCTGCTCTTCTTTAAAATATCAAATAGTAGTAAATTCACACTTACTATTTCAACCTAGAGTCTTCACTAGCCTCGTATGAAGTCTTGACCCCAAAAGTTCTAGCTCCTAATCTAAGCCTAGCCTGGGAAACTTGACAAGTCCCAGAGCTAAGCACAGTTTGCCAGCGCATATATTCCACAGAGCTGGGTGATGTGAGTTGGCAGTGATTGTGGCCAGTATTTGAGCCCATGAGCTGCAGCAACAGTTGTAGGAAGCAGAGGTATGGAGGATGTGGTTCTATGTACAGAAATTTTTCAAGACCATTAAGATTTGCTTTCTTTTGTTGTTTCTTATGGTAACTTTCTTAGAAACCTAGCGTGCCACATCTGCTTCCTGCTCTGCTAATTTTCATTTTACCTCTTAAATTTTTTTTCAAACTCTAAGGCATCATGCCACAATTCAGATTTGCTCCATAGCACCACTGCAGGACCACAGTCTGTCATTTTGTACTGCTGCTTGTGAAGGTCACTAGCCACCCACTGCAATTTTGTAGTTCATGCTTCTGTTAAAAGAGTAGCTAGTTTCTGATTTCTTCAAACTGAATATTTGACTGGTTATAGTAACCTGCTGCCTGCTGCTCTGTGAAAATAATACAGATTCATATGCATTCATATGTACAGTATTCATATGCTAAGTGTTCTCTAGAGACTTAAGGCTATGTAATCAATGCATACACTTCCTATTCCAATATGAAAGGAAGAACTTTGCTGTTTTATTAAATTCTCAAATTGCTACACTTTCCCTTGAAATCCCTCATACAACTTCACGGTGTAAGTTACAGGGAATTTGGTGTGGGCTTGTGCTAAGGTTTCTACTATCTAATCAGCCAACCTTGTCTGGCTTGTTTTGCATTCTCAAGCTTGAAGAGACAGTACACTAGTACATCGGAATGCCTGATTTCATTTTAGTATCCGTAAAATGGACATTTTGATCTCTTCTGCAAAAATGAACTCTGGTTATCATTTGGTGATTTCATGAACATACAGAGTTGTAGGAACAGAAAAATTTCCTGCGAATGTCTTTTGCCAGATGACTAATACAATGAAAGTGGGTTAATTAGGAAGTTGGACAAATGATCACAGAAATATGTATCACAGAAACAAAATTTTGAAATGTTGTTGATCTCTTCCCATGGCATTGAGTACATTTTAACTAAAGAAATTAACACAAATATAAGCAGTTACTGATAGAGGTAAGCAACATATCAGTCTTTTTAATATACGTACCACTGACCAGGCTCACATTCCAGAGGCTCCCCATAGATCATTCCCTGGATAGTGCTGTGAATCATTTCCCCCTCCCAATGTTTTGTTCGAACAATAACTCTACTAGTCATCTGATTTGTCAGACAACTGTATGATGTCAGATTTCTCCTCTGTGTCTCACTTTGTGCCCTCAGGCTGAGAAAATGGATTGATTTTAAAATGGGACCTATCGTGCCAAATTTCCTGAGCACTTCAAATGAATACTCTCACTCAGTCATGACAAATGCCTTCTCATATTCTGAGAACATGTCCGTGGTTTGCGTGTTCTTCTTTGGGTTGAATAACAAAGAACCTCTATTCATAAAGAGATCTTTCAAGAAACTTCTTGTAAATCAATCACTGACAACTGCATAGTCAGTCTTCTTGGCCTTGTCAGTTTTTAATTAAAAAGTTGCACCCAAGAGTGATGACAGACACAAGTAGCACAGACTTCTTCAGAATGTCCAAATACATCTGAAGACAATCACACAGGACAGGTTACTGTGCTGCTCACAGAATACCAGCTGAAAATGACCTCCCATGTAGAAATAAAAAACAAATATTAAAAGGCATATCTTTTATTTTTGGTTCCTTGTGATTTATGTATGTCCAAAGTGTGCTGTCTAACTTTCTGCCCTAATTCAGGGCAATGTAGTCCCAGAATAAACAAGATGACTGGATTTACTCTAGCACAATTTGATGACATGACATCAGCATTCAGTCAACAATACTAGCTTAGAAGGAGTCAGGGAATGATGGCTCTGTGTTTCCATCCATATATTCTCCTAGAAAACACTTGACTGTTTAAATTTTAAATGAATGAATGTGTTGGAGGAAGGAAACCTCTGTTCCAAAGCTATCTAGCACTAAACATCTCTTTCCCTTCACATCACTTCCTCCTGGTGATCTTAATCAGCACCCGAGAAGTATTGATACACATCCTTACAGGATGCCAGTAGATGTTCATGCAAAAATAGTGAAGACTCAGATGACAATCCAGATGATACAAGGTGAAAGGAAAGCAAGGCAATATTATTTAGAAGTTAAATTTTCTCAGGATACCTTTAAACATCATGAAGAAGACAAGGGATAGAGAAAGGACAAATCCTTTTAAAAGTATTTCGTTCAAGGCAGATAATCTTAAAAATACAAAGAAGAAACATACTGATTTGAGGCTTGTGAAAGCTGTTCATAGATTGGTATGTAACCCTTGTAGTTTTCTGCTTGGTCAGGAAGCAGAGATTAAGGAAATTTGACCAGATTCACAAGAAAACTTGGGGCTCATTTGAAGGCTTCTTTATATTTGATCCCAAATATGAAAGTTTAAATTTTTATCATTCAGTTACTCAACTCTGGATTGCCTAAGATACAGTGACTTACTGAGGATTTGCAGAAGTCTTTTCAAAGGCCTTTTGTTTCTACACTATCAAGTTGTTCAGGCTGGCAACTTGCAGACTTCCCCACTGGTTTTGTTTTTGTTTTATGTAGCAATGCCTAAGAATAAAGTAACTGAGAGTAGAACAAAAAAACCATGAATTTTCTTAACATTATTTTAGCCAAGTACATTGTGTGTAGCTTTTACTTTCTCACTTTGTATGGTACTTCCACTTCATTGCTAGTTAGGACTTATTTCTACCTATGGATCCAGCAGTATTGGCTACTTAAGTTATGTAGTATTTTATTCTCTGAACTTAGTTTCCATTGCATTCTGAGTAAATAAGGCAGATTATGGCACTGAAATTTAACTTTCTGCTTATTCTTTCATTACAAGAAACTCTTTTTAGCTGGTACAAATTTCCAGCAGTGTTTGATGTTCAGTGCACAAAGTATATAGTGAAGATATACGAGGGGAGATTAGGCCCCATCAGCATGGGTTTAGAAGGGGTAGGTCTTGCTTGACCAACCTGATCTCTTTTTATGATCAAGTAACCCGCCTGGTGGATGAGAGGAAGGCTGTGGATGTGGTGTATCTGGACTTCAGTAAAGCATTCGACACAGTTTCCCACGATACACTCCTGGGGAAGATGGCAGCAAGGGGCTTTGATAGGAATATTCTCTGCTGAGTCAGGAACTGGTTGGATGGTCGAGCCCAGCGAGCGGTGGTTAATGGTGTCTCATCTACCAGTTACTAGTGACGTCCCCGAAGGGTCGGATTCTGTGATTCTGTGTTGGGTCCAGTCCTGTTTAACATCTTCATNCTGTCTATAACTATCTAAAAGGAGGTTGTAGTCAGGCAGGGGTTGGTCTTTTCTCCCTGGCCACTGGTGACTGGACGAGAGGTCATAGTCTTAAGCTTCAACTGGGGAAGTTTGGACTTGATATTAGGGAAAGATTTTGCACTGAAAGAGTGATCCAGATTTGGAATGGGTTGCCCACAGAGGTGGTTGGGTCACCAACCATGGAGGGTTCAAGGGGAGGCTGGACGAGATGCTGAGAGATATGATCTAGATATAGATGCTAGGTTTAGTTGTGCTATAAGTTGGACTAGATGATCTTCAAGGTCCTTTCCAGCCTTATCTGTACTGTGAATACTGTGAATACTGGGAGGGGCATTATTTGCATGGCTTAGCATGTTTTATAGCTTCTAGTATTTGAGAAATGTATTTCATTATACAAAAGGCAGAACACAATGTTAAGCAGGCAGGCAAAGGAAAAGAAGGAAAAATGGAAAAGAAGGTAAAAATGTTGAAAAAGAAAAAAAAGAGGAGGGAAATGGCAAAAGGCCAAATCAGTAGTTAAAAACACCATGATATTGGATAAAACCCTGTACTTCTCAGAGACAGGCAAGGCAGACACAAGAACATTTACAGAAAAAATTTCAGTAGTCATGGATCATGAAATAACAAGCTAATTCATAACCTTGTCAATACCAACACGTGAGATATGTATAGGAAGAAGTCAAATATATTCTTCTCCTTCTAATAAATTATTTTCCCTGTCTTTAAACAGCCAATACCTTCCCACACATTCTTTTCCTGAAATTTGCATTATTGCTTAAGAACCTCAAATGAATCACTTTGGCTTGATCTGTAGCTTCCAGACTTTCTGTAACTTCTCTCATCAAGAGGAAAGGACAGTACTGTGGTCAAGGTATGGAATTTGGTCTCAAAATGTAGGGCAGCAACCCTATAAGTTATCCCAGCCATCCTTTGGCAGACAGTTGTAAGTCTTATTTTCAAAAATGGATTGTGACTTTTGTTGGTTTTGGTTTTGCTTGCCCAGTTGGAAGTCTATCTTTTAATGCCTCCAACTCCATGTGGATTTGGTGGGAACTGCAGTTTTTGACATATGTAAAGGCAAGTCAAGGTGTTCCCAGAACAGCTAGGAATAGTATATCCCCAAATCAGAAGTCATGCTCAAAAGCCTGCTATTTAATCTCTTGTGTTAATTCAGAATATCTAATTTAGGTGTCAGGGGCCTTAACTGACTAAGGTTCCTGTGTGCCAAGCCAGAAGCTTAAAGGTTGGCAGAGTGTTTGTGTAATCCCCTGCAAAAAAAAAGATACTGTCACATCACACAAGGCCATTGTGAGGCTGAACCCCTACATGTTACTGATGTGTTCAGATCAGGTGCACATCAAAGACAACATATAGAAAAAACAGGGTGGGACACTGATGAGCCTTTAGTTATGCCAACTGCTGGCACAGAGCTGTATGTTACCAATTTCTTCCCAACAAAATCCCTTGAGGAAGATCCTATTTAACTATATCAAGAAATCACACTAGCATCTATGTCTTTATGGCAGGGATAAGGAATGATGGTGGGTAGCCAAGAAGAAGGTTTATATGTTAATATTAGGAGCCTGATTCTCATACGTTTTTATACTCATTCAAACCAGGAGCATCTCTCCTGAAACTGACAAATTTGTCTCTGTGAAATTCCTTCAGTGGAAATGAAAACCGGGCTCTGACTGACGGAGACTCCTCTCCTCAGTTTCAAATGCCAGTAGGTAGGCAATACATATTGACAGCAAGAAAGAGCTTAAGTTCACTTTAATCTTCTTAATGACTTTTTATGTGTTCTAGTGAGCTTGATGCCATTTTGGGATATCATCCAAGACTAATAATAATTATGATAGAATCTCATGAAGTTTGGCTTTTACCCTTACCAGGGCCCAGCACAGCAGCATGGAGAAAAGAGGTGATAGAGCAGAGACCCTTCACAGCTTTTCTCCATCCATGCTGCGCAGAAACACTCAGGGAAAACTCCATCTGTCTTCTGCAACACAAATATGCTTTGGATGATGGTCAAAGAAAGAATAATGCCAACATCAGCAGCTATAACTCTGCCAAAACCCTTCCCGATGTGGGATTTACAAAGGTTATCATGGACTCGGGTGTAATTTCAAAGGATTTCCTTATTGCTATGGCCTGGGGCCAGGGGAATAAACCTTCTGATGCAGAGAAGAATTCCCTTTACCTTAGGCTATTTGTTCTAGCTGTGAGCACAGTGCAGAATTGGACTTACCAGTCTATTCCCTCCAGAGAATCCCCAAAGACTCTTCTTGCAGCACCTACAGAAAGTCAGCTGCTTCTGGAGATGAAAAGATT
>WEKX01007168.1:113269-131446 GCA_013390025.1 Pitta sordida
ATTAGAGCTGAATTTGCCACTACCCAAAGCACGTTGTGTAACACTGTGGAGGGAAAAGGCTGGGCCAATGTCGGGGGAAATATGTCTCCTATATGGGCAGCACGGAGGGAGAGGGTCTGCTTTGTGTGAAATTGTGAGACAAGACTAGGAATATCTATTTTTAAAAACTTAACAGATAAATCAAGCAGTTAAAAGTGGGGTTTGGGGTTTTTTGATTCTTTAGAGTGTGTTGTCTGAGCCAAACATCCCATCATCTCTTTTGAAAGTCCCAACCTTCCTTTTTTAAAATGATTTCTATTTCTTAGCACATGATTATGACTTTCTCTAAGTCAGATGCCATCGAAAGCTCAAGCAGAGGAGTTAAATATTGAACTTTCCTCTTCCTAAAAATTAAGGTATGGGTGGTCCAGAACAGATGCATTTGTGCAGAGGCAACAAATGTGAAATTCCTGGAGATGATGTTTGATGCTGGGAGACTACCATTGCCAGCAGGACATCTTCAAGTGCTCCAGCCTCATTGGAGCGTTTCTATTCCTTTTTTTCTCCTCAGTCCCTCATTTCATTGAATGCTGGATGCTGCTGGATCACCATGGCTGGTAGAACTCTGTAGAGGCCTTTTTTTGCTTTCTAATGGAGATTTTGCAAGCTTGTGCCCCAGGCAGGTTGACATAGTTATGGTTTGCAAATGAAAGGATAGAACTTATTTGCTGTTCTTAGTCACAGGGATGTGGAACAGTCACCCTGCCTTGATTGCGTCCTGTAGTTTGGCAGAGGCGCTCAGATACCTATTTCTAGTTTACTGCAGAATGTACTAAAGTCCCACATTTTTTCCCTCCTATCTTTTACTCAGTTTCCCAGTCTCTTCTTTCCACAACAGTCACAGATAACATTATTCTTTGCCTAAAAAGACTAAAATCCTGGGAGTGGCTGCACACTGCTGTCAGCCCTAATGCACATCCTTTCCATTGGCATTAAAGCCTGGGATCATGTGGAGATGATCACCACATACTGGGGACAGGATATGAATAGGAACAGTGCAGTCACAAGACTTATCCCTCAGTCAGTGGGAATACAAAGCCCATCCCCAGACCATTATTCATCCAAAGTCGTAATTAGCACCTACTTTTGGATGCTCCTAAGTACATCTAAACTCCAGGTAACTTCAGTGGAACCCAAGACTAAGGTTTCCAAGCACTGAGCACAAAAGAGTAACAAGAAAACCTACACCTGACCTAGTCTCATTGTTTGGTTGGTTCCCTGCTCAGAAGTGAGCTTGTTAGACAGCCGCAGAGCAAGTTGTCTTCTTGTCTTGTATGATGAGATTGATGCAGAAGAGAGTTTCTGCTGCAGATTCCAGCCTGAGCAGTTTCTTCTTGGAATCATTCCTGAAAATGAATTTACAGCTTCAAGACTACACCTGCACAGGAGATGCCTGTGGCAGTCAGTAGGGAATGTGGCTAATTAAATAGGAACAGCTTTTCAAAGATTACTTCATCCAAGAAGCGAAAGCTGAATAATTATATGGAACAAGATGATTACCTGGAACAAGATGATAAAACTGCTAATGCTCCTGTTTATAATATGACTGTGAAGCTTCTCTGTTAAACCTGCAATGCAATGCATTACAGTTTATTGTCTAACAATACAAGAAATAATGCTGCTTGTATTCTGTGAGAATCATGATTTTCTTCCAAATAAAATTCCACCCAGAACTATCCTGTCCACTTAACTCCCATGACTTTGTCTGGTTTATCCTTACCTGAGAGGAAAAAAAGTTTAAAAAGGGAGAATTATGGACTTTCCTCATATATCAAATATATCTGGGAGCCTTGATAGACCTTGAAGGATTGGTCCCATGTGTACAGGAAGAAAAAAACCCAAACAACATTTCTATGGGATGGCAAGTTGCAGTCAGAAGGCAGACCTGTGACCCTGTGCCTCCCTTTTGTGTGATGAAAATGTGCTGATAAAATGGCCATAGCTACCCATCTCTCCTGGATTTTGTTTCAAAAAGGAGAGCTTTGCCAAGGTGTGTGCACCATCAAAAGCTACTAGAGATCTTTTTTCCACCATCCAACAGGGGAGTGGTTGCAGATTGTGCCTAGTCCACGCATTCAGCCACTATACAAGCAAATACATGAGTTAAAATGTTGATATTCATAGTGATTTAACTCCTCTGACCTCTCCATGGCTGAGTTCCAAGTCATATGTAGACTGCTCTGCTCTCCACCCTGTCTCTATGCATTTTGATTTAGATGCACAATTTCTATACCTTTCTCTGTTTCTTTTAAAGAAACCTGAGACTCTGGAGAATAGCATCTCATGAGAGGTGCCAATTTGTCATACTCTGATTATAGTTCTGTACAAGTGCTGTCTGAACTCAACCACAATACTCTCCCTATTTTATAGATGACCCTTTGCAGGACATTAAATTATTGCTTGTCTCAAAACCAACCCTTCTGCTTTCTTTACTGTCTCTCACATCTTCCCTGAAGCCATTTTTAATGACCTTTGTAGGCTGCCTTCAAAAATTTCGAAGTATTTTGGCATCTGCCAGTCTAAGCAGCCTTGATGCTGGAGCTCCACAGCCATGTGAAACCTTTCCTGAAATGAATCTTGACAATGGGGATTGGCTCCACTGGGGTTTCAATGCACCACTTACGTCTTTGGAAGTCTTTAAATTTTAGTTAGACAGTTCACATCTTGAGAAGTATGGCTTGAAAACACTTCCTGGATCAGGACTTAAAGTTTTACCCGGGATGTTATCTAAGGATTGGGACCTGCATTTCTGAACGGCTTGCAGTGTGCCGGCATAAAATCTCCTATTGTCAGGGATCATGTAGTCTCTGTGTTAGAGGGCTGAACAGCCTATTTTGAGTTAAAAAAACCCTGATAAATATTGACTCTGTTTCAGTTACTGTTTGTCTTTAACCATTTGTGCAACACATCAAGCCAATTGGCAGGATTAATGGTTTAACAATGCTATACTAATTAAAATCATAAAATTACCTTGAAAGAAGAAAGAGCTAATTAACTACAAAGCATTAATACTCCAATTAGAAGAAAACTCATGGGAAAAAAATCTACAGTGTAATTAATAGAGAATACACTTTTCTTCCTGCCTTGCAGTCTCCCCATAGTCACAGTCACTGATGACTTTCACTTGGCTTTCTGAAAGGTTTTCTGGTCTCTAGCCACCTATCCCATGCTTAAAAATACCCAGATGTAATTTCTATTATTTTTTTCTTTCTTGACCTTTTATTTCTGGTGATACCCTCAATGCAAGGTATGAACTCTCCTCCTTCCCTTCCTACTGTGAACTATGTGTGAAGCAGGTTCTTTCTTACATGGAATGGCTGCGGTGGCTAGGATGTAGTCTCCAGTTGTCTGTAGCATAGGCATGGCAGGAGAACAGGACATGCCACAGCAACCCTTTCCACTCCTCATACTCTTCCTTCCTACTGTACATCCCACACTTTTCCTGTGAATGTCAGATGATTCACTGATATGTTACGGCCTTTTAAAAAAAATCTAGTTGGCAGTCAATCCACTTCAAACCTCAGTGCATATTACTTGTTTGCCATTCTCTAGTAACAATCCTCCAGAAAAAAAGCCAAACAAAATGACAAATTATAGACAATTAAGGGGCGGGGGGGGTGGGGGGGTGGGATTTAACAAACGTCTTTGTTTCTATAAATATTCCAGCTGTCATGACATGGTGTTTGAACAGAAAGCCTACTGCCCTGCTTTTTGTGTTTCGACTTCAACCACCTGCACAGAAACCATTGTAAAGGTGTCCCCTAGTGAGGAGCTGGGGAAGGGCACACGGAGAATTGTCAGAATAAACATCACACATCGTGAAAATAGCTACCTTCTCACTGTAAAAATATCTCTATGCTAGCGTTTGGGCTGAGTTAACTAATGGCATCCAGGAAACAAATGTTTACAAATGCCTAAACCAGAATTTATAAACATGCAATAACATTTCAAGGAACTAGCAGTGAAATCCTAAAATCTTTTTTTATATGAAAATGCTTTAACTACTATAATATAACTGTAAGTGCAGAACAAACAAATTAATAAAAATCGATTGTAATACTGAAGCATTTCTGCAACATACAGCTTATTTCCAGGTAAGAAAATTTTTTATGCATCTTCATCAGTTTAAGTAAAAGGAAAATTAGATATTATTATGTATCCTCCAGCACTGCATTCTTAGTGGGAAGAAGTTAGTACAATTATATACACATGTGCCAGGAGGTTCCAACATGGAAAATACAGTTATATGGTACTGCCAGGAAAGTGCTGTGTCATTAAACAGTCTGTTCCTTCAAAGGAGAGGTTAAATCAAGCTGCTGAATCTCTGGATGAATAATCTCATTATTCTCCAGGGAAAACATCTCACCAAGACTTGAGTCTTGCCCAGACATGTTTTCTATAGGTGAGAATTGGTAATATGTGGATGAGGGTGTGGAATGGCCCTTCTTGATGAAGTCTCTCTCCATTAATCATTACATGTCTCATACATGACAAAAAGTGTTGATGGAATGGGTTTACATACTTTTGAATTAGAATAAAACCAATGTCACACTAGCTCAACTGAAATTGTCTATTGTGTTTGTAGTTGTCTGGTATGATGCAATGGAAGACTAAGAATAAAATTCTGATGTGCTGTCAAGTCTCATGGACTTTATCTGAAAGCAAGAGGATGTCACAGAAATAGAGCAGCTCCCCAGGTGTTGCCACAGACACCTCCCTGGAAAAGCAGAAGGAGAAGAAGACTAAGATTACCATTGTTACAGGTGATTTTACTCACAAAACAAGGTTTGATTTTGAGAGCCTCGTGTCTTTATTTTGTTTACCTAGGATTGACTTTCCTTTATAACCTTCTGTTAGTATGTTTAATTCACGTGAACCAAATTCCCCTGCCTGCTATATAGAGGAGACAATGCACTGTGATCCCTGTCACTGGACTAGCACTTGAAATGCAGCAAAAGGTTTCTGCCATCTCTTTTGAGAAGCTCCAAGACCTTTATTAATTGTTTCTTGCTTTGAAATCTGGCAGGAAGAAAGCAATCAGTGCATGAAGTACCTCATTTTTCTTCTGTGAACTTTTCTCCAGGTATTGCCACAATAGAAATGATTGAAAATTTATTATTTCTTCACTCTTGGAGGAATTGCTGAAAGAAAAAATATTGGCAGCACATCAAAATTGTAGCTGATGGCAAATACTCTTAAGAGAGGGGTTCACGTACCACCAATGCAGCTGTGAGAATGGATACAGCACTGGCAATACTTTGAAATTGCCACAGCAGATGGAACAGCAGGTCTGGGAAAGAAGAGCAAGTACAGGCTTCTCCAGCCATCACCTGGTGGTGTTCCTCACCTGAAAGACACTAAGAATTCTCCAAGATGTTTCCTCCCCCATACACTTCCCACGTTATTCCCTACCACACCCCATGGGTGACCTGGAATAGGGTTCTCCTGCCTGCAGGACTCTCCTGCCTGATACTATATATATAGCCTTATTCCTTTTTAGAGAATCTAGAACATTCTGTGGATCAACCCCCTGTCAAACCACCTCCATTCCAACCTGAACCTTCTCACTCCTTTTACTCTGGGTTGACTGGTTGTTGCCTGAGGGAAAAGCATCGCAATCTGGCACTTACCACTTCTTCTGGCTGTCAGTCCAGCTGGCGGGTCACAGTATCACAGTATCACAGTATAGAAAAGGCTGGAAAGGACCTTGATGATCATCTAGTCCAACCTATAATCCAACTAACCTATCCTCTACATCTAGATCATATCACTCAGTACTTCATCTAGCCTCCCCTTGAACACATCCAGGGTCACCCATGGCAGCCTCAGGAGAGAGATAGAATAGGTTTGCCAGCAGTCCCTGATAGGGTCAGGGTGGTGGAAGTAGCCATGTTTGCTGAAGTAGCTGAAGGTAGAGCTGCGGGTCCCCTCCACTGGGCTGAACAAGGGTCTGTGAAGATAATGAGCATCCATGCCTCACTCGGATGTTTGCACCTCACATTTTGACCTGCCTTGACACGCAGCTCACAAGCTACTGCTCTGCTCTCCGACAGGAGGAAGGAAGCTCTTGGAAATACCTTTGCAGTCCTCAGGGAAGCAGGTTCAAATCCTAAACCTTTGACAAATCCCTTTGTGATATTTCCTTACAATGTTGTTATCACCTCATACCATCACTAGTAAATTAATTTGCTGTAATCCATACAAAGTGGAAATACAAAATAGGTAGAAATGCATTCAAACCAAAGCAAGCCAGTGGGATAGCAGAGTTCATCTGGACATTTGGTGATGGAAACTCACCTCCTGGGCTTCTCCAGCTTGTGAAGTTTAATACAGGTGCATAGTTAACAGCTGTGCCTGAGGCACATACAGTTAAACATGTAAACTGAGAAACATTTATGCAAAAACTTCTTCTAGTATTCACCCAATTCTAAGGCTGTTTTTTCTATATTTAATACAAGGAGGAAAAAATCCCCCAACCAGATATAAAAACCTATGTTGTGTGCAGTATTCAATATAGTTTTTAAAATGTAGAGTGTGAGCCTAAGGAAGCAAGTGGCATCTTCTGCTTCTCTTACATTTTTGTAGGATATTCATGGTTCAGGTTTGAGCTCATAGCCAAAAAATAATGCAGACTCATGAGCCAAAGGTAATATCCTTGATTTATGGTAACAAAGCCTCTTTTCCCTGCAGATACACTACACTGTTTCATCATTTGGCTCTTTGTTTTTAGTGGCTGATAAAAGGTATGTTGCTACAAACATTTTGGATGCACATTTTCAAGGCCTTACAACTATGAAGTCATGCTTGTGTGTGTCATTCTTTCCATTAGTGATGAGCCCAATGTATTGAGCTTATTTCTGAATCCAGATGGGAATTTAGAGCCTGTTTTTTCTTCTGCATACACGATTAGATACATTTCCTGGCTTAAAACAATTCTGTAGCTCTATTTTTTTTTTGAGTATTCAGAGGAAAAATATGTCAGTTTTATGTTACTACTGAATGTGACAATTGTTATTTCCTTTCATGCTGAGGATAAAAATAAGGTGAAACTGTGCTAAGTGAACAGTAAGTGGAATCTCCATAATATTCTGAAAATTTTAGTGTGTTTTATCTGTGTCTGAGTTCAACATCTTTTCGCAGTTCCTTATTTTTAGCCTGAGCAAGAAAGAGAAAGTGTTGTCCAGACAAAACCTTACTCATGATTAACTGTTCAGGGGAAACACACAGCAGGCACAGAAACAAAGATTCAGATGGGAACATTGTTATATATTTGTACACTGTGTTCTGCTGAATAATTCTATTCTTTGGGGATATGTGTTGTACAGACTGCTATATTGTGCTACAAAGTCACACTGAAGTTGATATTTAGAAGTGTTGAGATTGCCCAGTCTCTGCAGCTGGAGCCTAGGCAGTCTCTTGGGGCTTGTCCTTGAATCAAAAGTTGCAGTTCCTGAAGGCAGAAAAATGAATGCACACGGTATTTTCTCTGTATGTTGTATACATGCCAGCTAAGCTCCCTTTGCCCTCAGTTTTAAGATTTATTACCTGTGCAGAGCACTTGTTTAATCTGCCATCAAGACCAGTGTTATTGGTGAAGATATAGCTGGAGGGCCAGAATATGTAACAGGGAGCTCTATGTACATCACTGGCAGCCAGCACGCCAGTCTTCCAGGGAACATGGCACCATGCATTTGTAAAATGGGCATAGTAATCCTTACTTGTCTCCAGTGCGGGAAGCTTAATTAGCAATTTTAAATGATGTTGAGATCCTCAGAGGGATGGTGCATATGCTAGCAGAGGGAGTAATTTGGCACAAATATTTTATCACACCTACAACTCTATTACCATGCAGATATGCCAGGGCAAATAGAGCAGTGAATGTCCCAAATGTTGTGGAGATAAATAGTTCTGGAATTGTCCAGGGACCTCTAGCAGAAGAGAGGGATACACCTACTGCACGCAGGCTTTATTATAGCACATACTGATGTATCAACAGCCCACAACTTTTCATCCCCATGGACAAAGACATCCACAACCACATTCTTTCTAGCAGCACAGGGATACACCTACAGTTCAAAACCTTTCAGAAACCCTTAGGGATATAGTCACAGCCACAACTTACTGGCAATGTACAAAAGATACGTCTATAGTGCGCAGACTTTCTGGCAACACATCTGCATCCCCAGAGCCTGGCTTTCTACAATCAGTAATACACCAATCATACCACATCCCCTAAGGCAGAGAGATGATACAAATACCCCACACTCCAAAGGCAGATGCCTTTGAAAAACACTTAAAAACCCCCACAAACCTCCAGATAACAGGGGCTTTAATTGTTGCTTAAGTGCCAACAATGTCAAAGCTATCTGTGCGTGAAGTGAATGCTCAATGTTAATAAAATACATTCCAACTGAACAGTTTGTATGTTCTGCTGAGCTGTACAAACCATGAGAGCTCTCTGCTCTTGTGGTTTATGTTTCCACCATGAACACATAATAATGAAAGTACTGAACCAGCAAACAGTCTTTTGAGTGCAGGCCCTGAGATTGCTCAGCTGGGTACAGTTTCTCTCTCTAGAAGAGAGCATGTAAAGCAATTAATCCACCTAGTGGTACACAGCATGTTAGGGGATGGCTGCTTCTCCCTATGAGTAAAACTGCTGGTGTTTGGGTATTTCCTTATTTCTGAGCACTTGACTGTGATGTTCTTTGATAGAGGGAAGACAGAAAGTAAGGAAACAGTTATTTAATATTATACAGCAGATCCAGGTTTGTTGTTATTTAGGATTATAGCTAGAATAAAATACTCTGGGATTTACTTTAATCTCCACAGGGGGCTAGGTGTGTTTGAAAATGTCAGTGTGTGTGCTGTAGCCGATCTACTAAGGATCACTCAGATCCACGGCTTTTCCCGTGGTTATGGTGCTAATGAACTCCAAAGATTCACTCTAAAGTGAATACTCTAAATAACTATTCAAAATGGAGTCCTGGTTTCCAGGTGTTTTGTTGGCTGCAGCTGAGTTAGTTGGTGGGAATGTAAAGGAGTTTTCTGTTACCTTGTGGCTTCTGCCATCAGCTGGGAGAGCAGCCAGGAGACCTGGCAGCAAGTGGCTGCCAGACTGCTGTTTGACGTCTTGTTCAGCCCAGGGCAGCCACGCCACCCGCCCCAGCGCCATGTCCTTCAGGGGTTCCAGGAATGAACAGATTATAACATCTCTGTCACTTTTACACCACCAAAGAAGGAGGACAGTGGAGCCAATACTCTGTGCAAAGGAGAAAATTATCCGAAGTCAATATTAGCAGCTTGACAAGTAATAAAGTCACTTAAATTTTGTTTGTCATGTGGCAATAAAGGAAGCCTATCAACCTGTCGGAGAAATCCAGGTAAGAATTTGTGCTTGCTTGCTCAGGCTTGTCTCCGGTAGACACAACTCGCCCAGAGTGACTCAGCCTTCGCTCTAGCTCATTGCTATAGCCCAGTGGTCGACAGGCTGCATTGCATAGGCTGCTGAGAAGCCGCTTTGACTGAAGTGTGCCTTCAGATGACTGGTTACTCATATGTACTTCCAACAGATGCTCATTCATCTTCCCGTGTGGAAAGAAAGGCAGGGGAAAGGCCCTATTTGTAGGAATTGGAGAGCTATAGTGGCAGAAGGATTGTCCCATGGAGCCTCTAGCATTAGAGACTGAGAATTATGAAGACCTGCGTGGATAAAAGTGAAAAGTGTGGCTTCCCTCACAAGCCTGCACAGACATATAAGGGTGGAACCATGAGATATACCCCTTCTAAACATATTTGACAGGTCTGGAAAATGTGACATGGCACTTCTGCTTTCAGCATTGTACCTTGTATGAGAGGTTCTACATGAGGATGAAAACAGAGATGGATGGAAGGAGGTGAGTGCACTGATGCACTTACATCCCAACACCTTCTCTTGGACCTTTATCCAGCTATTTGCTGCACTGTGGGGGGACTGACATCATTCATTGTGTGCTAATGTTGCTGGTAAACTGCACTGTTCTGCTGTATGATAGGACGCTATAAACAGTGTTTGCAAAAGGAAAACATAGTCCATATCTTTATGGAGAGCTTGTAAAGAAAGTTGCCAGCACAGCTTGTACTTAATGGCAGTGAGAACCAAAATGGACAATAAAAATACTAATTAAAAATGAAGTCTTAAGGCTGGTATCTTGGACAGGAAATTGAAAATGAAATATTTCCAGTTTGTTGGGTTATGTCTAAGTACAGTATGTCTTGCTAGGCTCTGTCAGGCTCCATTCCTACTTCAAAGTTTACTTTGATCTTCCTTTATTTACATTAGCCTTTGCCACGGTATTCACATGGAGTTTTCAATGATTGCTCCAACTCATATACTACATTCTCTAAGCCAAGTTTTAAGTCAGTATTGTGATGGTGAACATTATCTGGAATAGCAATAATACTCCCAGAAGTATAAAGGATTAATTACTCCTTTAGCACACACACATCAGAATTTATACAACCTCAATTGTGGTTCCACATAACTGGAACAGTTTCTAAAAAAACCTCCCCAAACTTATGTGAATATTCCCTTATAGACTCAAACCGTGTTCTCAACACACTTTTTCACAGAGTGTGTTCCCTCAGAATGGTACATTATGGTACTTTATGGTACCTACTTGTACATGAGCAAACTTGCAGAGGGAGAGAGAGACAAACAATTTCACTAGGACAACCAGTCAAGGAAGGATCAAACATGACAACAAGTAGGATGATAGAAAGTGACTCTACATCCCATCTATATCTACAGGGTAAGCAATTTGCATGTTTGAGTGCAACAAAAAATCAAGCCCCAGACCTGGAGTCTCTTTTGCATCTCTTGGCCCTCCCTTGCCTGATGCCATGGGCCTGGGTGGGCAGGAAAATGGCTGACTTGGTTATTCCCATGGAAATCACAAGACAACACGGCTTCTCCATATTTCTAAACATCCCAAGGGTGAGGCGGGAAGTGTCAAAGCATTAGTTTTCATTATTTCATTACTTACAGCCAGGTCTATTTAGGAAGTATGGTAGCAATAACATTATAATGAATGTCACAATACTAGCATGCAAAATCCTAGATTTTTCCCCTCCCATTGCCTTTGGCTAGGTAATTGAAAGGATGATGTAGCAGGTAGACTAGTGAGATGATAAAAGAATTAGGCCAAGAGTTTAATTTTCATTAAGGCAACCTTAGAATCCTGTAGAGCCAAGGAATCTTTAACCAAGCAGGCATTCTGGCATTGGCAGACAGTGTGAGAGCTCTAAGAATGATTTTGAATGCAGATTTTATTCTGTAATTTGTGCTAGTCAGAAGGCTACTATACCTATATCACATAGGGTGTGGAGTATGACTATTCCACCACATTTTCCAGAAGCAAGACAGTTGGTACAGAAGATATTATGCAAACACCAAGCTTCTCACTCTCATTAAGAATCTGTTGCAATCCCTGTAATATTCCGAACTTGAATGTGCTTAGGAAAACACGTAATTCTTAAGGCTAAATATGTTAGTTTTACCTGTGTAGCAAATGTTTCCATCATCATTTAGAATAGCAATAGAAAACCAAATAATGTGTTCTGCCAGCCACACTGAAGAGTAAAGGGAAGAAAGCCAACATCACACCCTGCAACACACGCACAGCAGAATGCTTAGGAAAAGGTACTCTTTACCATAATGCCATTTTAAGAACAACTGTGTGCTTACCAGTATCTCTTGTTGCAATAAGTCTAACTGATACTGCATTTGTGTAATAGATTTTTTAAAAACAAAAATGTTGCAATAGTTACTGAAAAAAAGTATCAAGAAGTAATAAATCAGTAATAAGAAGTTATGGCAAAATATTTGGATGGTTGCATTTAAAAATAGATCTGGAGTTACTGGTTTGTGAGCTGCTGATTTTTCTGTTGATTGCATTGTTTAAAATGGAATGTTAAACAATATTGTCACATGGTTTAAAATGGAATGTTAAACACTAAGTAATTCTCATTTGACATTATGAAGTGTGTGCAAATTTTGAAAGAAATGGACAATTAGAAATCCAGGATTTTGGATATGACATTAGACCCAGTTCATTTTTCTGTAATTCTCTTGGATTTTCTGTGTTCTAATCTCTCTGTCTTTCATTCTGAGAAAATAATGTATTCTTATCCTAATAAAATGTTATGAGTTCACCATATACAATATTATTCATAAATACAAGCTATTCTAATTTTGCATGTAGAAAATTTTCACTGAATACTGACAGGTGGATTTTAACCTTTCCTTTTTAACAACATTGCTAACACTGGCCTGGGAGCAATGCTGACTATAAACAAAAGTCACATCCTTTCTGCTTTTGTCATGTGCATTAATGGATGGCATGAAGTTGGGAAAAAGGTCCTGTTACAGTGAAGAGGTGTAAATTCGAAGTAGGACAAGAGATGAATACCATATTCCAAACTGGAGGTAAAAGGGAAGCTGGACAACTTACTCTTTTTGCCACTGAAACCACTCATCCCGACCAGTAAGAAAAATAAACAAGTGGAGAGATCCAGCTGATGCTGGGTATTAAAATATGTGTGTGCTGTGTTGTCCTGGGTTCACTGATGATAAAATCAGAAGAGCAGCTGGAAAAAGAGATTATAGGAGGTGTTGTCTGTGGGAAAGGAGACCACAAATCCTGTGGAACTCAGAGGCATCACAAATTAAAGGTACAATGTGCTCCTCAAGCTCAGATAGGAAGAGTAATCACTAGGCTTCAGGGTTCCAGATTTGGATGCTTCCCATTATAAAATGTGTTTTGCAGGATCCAAATCCAAACTCCATCAAGTTTATAAAGGTATGAATGAAATGTTTCTTATACTTCAAGGCATAATCTGTAATGGCAAAAAATTTTGTAGATCCTCATCTCACTGAGTATCTGATCTAAAAGTTTTAATGTTCCCTCTATTTTTTTTTTTCTAAAGTTCTGTTTAGGAAATGCTAACATTATCAGTCAGGAAATGTCAAAAGTGGTCCATTAAGCATCCCAATACTAAAAATTTCATTTTATAAACACATTAGTGGAAAAAAATAATGACAATATCTTTCTGTTCAGGAGTACATTATAAACTGTAACAGGCAGTAAATCTTCTTTCCAAGACACCTTTTTCCTAGAGTTTTTATTGAATGGAATGAAATTATATAAGTCTTGCTTGTATGACTTTTTTTTCTTTTTTTTTTCAAAAGCAGAAAAGCATTGTCATTGCCATGAAAATTGCATTGTCTTGCCAGGTCGTCCTGGATCACCGCGGACAACAGTAGGTCTTAGAAAACACTATTAGTCTGGAGGGCTTTTCCACAGTAGGGTCAAAGCTTGTCTGGCCTGCCATGAAATCATCATGGGGTTGTAACAGGCTTTATCCTGGCTGGATGCCAGGGGACTTAACAGTCGCTCGGTCTCAGAATAATAAGGTGATACACAAAGGGTGGTTGGAATAAGACAGTTTAATATAAGCAAAGATAAAGCAAAGCAAAAGTGTGCACAGAAGCAAAGCAAAAGAACTAATCTCTACTTCCCATCAGCAGAGGTGTCCAACCACATCTAGGGAAGCAGAGCTTCTATTTATGTTATTGTTCTTAGAAGGCAGCCATCAGAAGCAATGAATGCCCATCACTTTCTGCTCCCTTCCTCAGCTTTTATATCTGAACTGACATCATATGGTATGAAATACCCCTTTGGTCAGTCTGGGTCAGCTGGCCTGCCCGTGTGCCCTCCCAGAATCTCATCCTCAGCTGGGGTGAGAGGACACTCGTGCCATGTGTGCCTGGCTGTAGTGAAAACACTTGTGTGTTATCAGCACCCTTGTAAAACACAGCATTGTGAGGGCTGCTATGTGTTCAGACAGACCCAATACAGGGATGCACAACTGCAAAGCAACACCAGAGATGTTTTAAGAGGAGTGTAAAATATAAACTCCATTATCAAGCCTGGGTGGAATGCCTGCATGTTTAGGTGTCTCCATGCAGTCACTCAGTCAGTGCATTTCCAGAATAAACCTCAGCTGGGGAAAGGTTTAGTCAAGCAAACTACAAAGCCAGCAATTCTTAAGCAACAAATGAAAATTTCAAGGATATGCGGCAATGAAATATCCAGCACCATCTTGTGGCACTACCATTAATTCAACTACTGTGGAAACTACTCAACTCCTGTTTTTTCTCCCCTGAAGGATATTCATCATTATAAAGTAAGAGTACAGCTACAAATCTACTGACAAAAAGACAGAGCTTAGGACATGTACCTGTGTGAGTGGGTTCAGAGTGAGGCTGCAAAGCTTCACTGGAGAACCTCTGCTAATGAAGACAGGCCAAGCGAGTCGGGATTGTTCAACCTGGAGAAGAGAAAGCTCCTGGGAGATCTGTCAGTACCTTCCAGTACCTAGAGGAAGCCTACAAGAAAGATGGAGACAAACTCTTTAGCAAAACCTGTTGTGACAGGACAAGGGATGATGTGGAGGAGGAGGGTGGATTTAGATTAGCTTTAAGGAGGAAAGTTTTTTATAATGAAAGTCGAAAGACAGGTTGTCCAGAGAGGTAGTAGATGCCCTATCCTTGGACACACTCAAAGCCAGATTGGAGAGGGCTCTGAGCAACCTGATCTAGTCAAATATGTCCCTGTTCATTTCAGGATGACTTTAAAAAGTCCCTTCACATACAAACTATTCTATGATTCTATGACAAGCAGCATTGTCAAAGACAAGATGTGCTCCTCAAGTTCAGATAGGAACACAAGCATTTCAACTCTTGTCATTATTACTTGAGAAGTACTTAAAAGCTAAAATTAAAGAGTATTTATAAAATACTGTTAGGCAGACACTGGATGAGGTGACATCTTGTACACCTAAAGCACGATGGGGCAAAAGGCAGCAGTGCCTGACAAGGCTGTGGTATGGATCCTGCTTTTCCTTGTGCTGACAACATCCAGAGGGGACAGGGAATCCATTACTTCTTTAGAAAAAAAAGCTGTACAATAGTTCTCCTTCTGACAACGCAGCCGACATTCCCTTCTCCAGGAGATGGGATCGACTTTGTGCTGGCTCTTACTGAAATAGAGCTGCTGCCACATTTGCTTACATAGCTGATGCATGACCAGCAGAGTGCTATGCAAGTTGCTCTGCAGAAACGTGTGTATAAAACCACATCACGCTTTCAGACAAGTTTATAAAATAGTCCCATATAGCTTCACAGCTTCAATCCAGCGTTAAACTGGGCCAAAGAATGGAAGAGTAATTTCCAGGAAGTTTTCAATTTTCTTGACTAATGGTTTTTGCCTACTTTGCTCAAACAACAAAACCACCCAGCTGAATTGCCTTGTTTTCTCCACATCTGTGTATGAATTAAATTCCACTCTGAGGTGCTTAGTTCACAGATGTGAAGATTTTATCCAATTGATAGAAAATTGTTGAAGCTTATAATTTCTTGAAAGCTGAAGTTTCTCTATCTCTTCTATCCTAGTGCTTCTTAGCCTGGAACTTACAAGCCTGTATTTAGGAAAAAGGTTTTAGTTCACTCAGTTTTTGGGCCCTGCTGAGACCGATAAAACGTTACAGCATTGAACAGCTCCTGGCAGGAGCGTTGTTTTTTTCTTTTTAATATGATTGAGTTATCATTACCAGATTCATTTTAGGAGTCATTGGATTCTTTGGTCTCCACCAAAAGAATTACTGAAAAGTAGTGTACACTGGTGTAGCTCCACAAATATACTATCTCCTGAGGATCTGGTTAGAATTTTTTAGTAGTGGTCAAAGTACACCACAGATACTGCTAATGCATAATGAACGTGTATAGGTATCCACACACTTTTTTTGCTTTAAATTTTGAAGTTCATCCAAGTCACTTTTAAGAAACACATTCAGAGTCATGGGTGATGCTGCCCCAGAGGCCTGGGGACATAGAAGTCAGGGAATCACTTATGAACTCATTGCGATTTGTCCTGTTCTGGTCACTGCACTGGTAGATACTGGATAACTGCCTACAGCCCCCCTTGGGGGTGGGGGGTAATGTTTAGATTCAAGGTAATGTTTTGTTGTAACAGCCCTCTCAAGCAGGGAGCAAACACAGGTTCTCAAGGTCCATCTTGACGGTGTTGACACTTTTGGTCTGCTGCAGCTACTTCTTTAAAAACAATAAATTAGAAATTGGGATAAACACAATTGGTGACCAAAACTAAATGTACAGAGATAATATTTTGACAATAAATTTTTCACAATAAATCAGGTAAAACAGCTCTGAAATGAGACACATGTGACACATGGCTTGTAGTCAGTGACCACTGTAAGATATTTTAAGTCGCAAAATAAGTGGATTAGTTACTCTACCAGAAATATGGAAATTTAATTGGGAAATTATATTAACCAGATGGATGCCAGGAAGACTTCCCCATGCTTCTATAAAAATTGCTTCACAACAGATGCCTGATCTCTATCTGAAGGGATTACAGAATAAATAGAAGACTTGTCCTTCTAACTGCAGCTTTGTGAATTGTTGGTAATATGTCAAACTTGATGAACATCAATAAATTGACTTAATGTGTAAGTTGATGAGTTGGTTGTTTAGTTTTGGTGTTTGTCAAAGGGAATTTCAATCTGTCAGGAATAAAATAACATGAACTACAGTAACAGAGTACAACAATGTGCATGAAAAAATATTGAAGAATGATCAAAATTCAGCATGATAAAAATCTGATTTAGACTAAAAGGCTTTATTTAGGCTTTATTAACTTATGCAGGATAAGTAAAATACATACTCAGGAAAAATTCTAAGGGTATAAATTCATATATAATAGTGAGAGATAACCTAAATAAAGAAAAAAAATATTTTTTTTTCAAAAGTATTAGAAAAAGGTAAAATATTCAATATTTAGTCATTGACAGATATGCCTCTGAATGCTTTGAATATGTCTTTAAAGAGATATTGACTTTCTTGCCATTGCCTAACTGGAAATTTGACAAATGAAGAAATGGGTTTTTAATGCAAGATTACTGAAAAAAAATTTTTTTGTATAGTGTTATTCAGCAACTACACCTGCTTTTTAAAATTAAAGACATGGAATTATCTTTAATAACAAATTTCTGTAATGCTGCTTCATATCTGCCCAAGCCTGCAATTGTGCATTCATTGGCCTTCATTGCCTTCATTGGGTATGCAACAATGTGGCTGGGAGGGCTGGCCATGGCAGGCTGCTGCCAGTTTCATTTCCTTAGCTTGGAAAATCTGTTTTAAGATAATTTTCTTTTGATTTTCACATCCCTGACCTACTGCAGCAGAAGGTGGCTGCTCCAGGTGATGTAATGAAGGCAGGAATTACTTTCTTCTCACCAGTGAGGAGACCTGAGCCTTCCATTACCCCTGTCCCCTGGGAGCGGGAGTGGATCCCTTACCCCTCTTGGAAGTCTGAGTGACGTGGCACCTTTGTACTTGGGATGATACAGCACTGGCCTCCTGACAATTCGTGAAGTCCCTTGGCTCATTAAGTGCTCTGAACCTCCATACATCCCAGGCACGCAGGTCTCTGCACTGGCAGATCCCCTCTGGCTCCTGAGGGAGGGCTCAGGCTGACAGCCGGGTGAGGGTGACAGCCCTGCAGTCAGGCTGCACAACACCAGCTCTCTGCAGCTCTCTGCCCTCACAAGCAGCTCCCCACAAATTTGGTGTTCCCGCTTCAGCCAGGCATGACCCCTCCAGGCCTGTGCCAAGGGGCCTCTGGAAGCAGCCCTGTGATTCCCAGCATGACCCTCCTCCCCACCACTGGGTCAGGGCATGTCTTAATTTCTTGATAGTATCTAATGGAAATCTTAGCTCTAACATAAATATTCTCATGTAGGACTTTGTTGATGGTGGAGTAGTCCTGTGGAAATTTTCAAGTGGAAATTTGGTGATGTGGTATTGCTGTTGTGTCATTTTTCTTGTATGAGTTTGTTGATGGTGGAGTGCTTCTGTGGGAGTTTTCATGCGGCGATTTTTTGATGGTGGAGCATCACTGTAGAGGGACTTTTGGAGGTTTGTTTTGAGATGCAGTGTGGAGAGGACAAGAGTGGTTTGGTGTGAGTTCATCGAAACATGATTCTTTTAAGGGACTAGTAGGTGCAGTGCAGAGGGGA
>WEKX01007171.1:0-25744 GCA_013390025.1 Pitta sordida
GCCTGGCGGAGCCCAGGGGCTGTGCCCAGAGCTTGCCCGCCCCGCTCGCCCTACTGCCAAATGCAGCAGCCGCCTGCCTCTCTCACCGGAGCACAGCCATGTCAGGCAGTCCCCAGGCAACTGAGACAAGCCCCGCTCTCAGGACTGTCCTCCAGACCTTGTTAGGGGAGGGGGTGTGGCTATGGGCGTGGCATACCTGACTATGTAGTGGGTTCGTTATCTTTGTGGACTCCAGGACTTGCATGAAGACGTCCAGACACAACAGCCCGTGAGTAACGGAGGATCACTGTAACTCACTTCTGAAATCAGGTATTTCATGTTTGGATGCATGTTTTTTCATGGGTTTGGTTTCTGAAATCTCAGTATGGGAACTGACCTTTTCCCTTTCATAAATTTCTTTTATTAGTTCTGGTTAAAGGAGGCTGCTCTTGCTGGAAGTTGGAAATTCTCTTACAAGCGAGACCAGAATGTTCTGAGTTGCTTTGCCTTTATTTATATTATTTTCTATTTTTCCATTCCTAGTTCAAGAGATTTTAATTGTCCTATAGTTTGATCCACAGGGTTTCCCAAACTGGTCAGAGACCATAGTATAACTTCCGAATGAGGATTGTTTGACAAAATATTATGTGTGAGGCAATGCAGGTGTTAGTTATGACGTCATATAGTTCATAAATACAACTTGATGGTAGGGAAAAGTAATTACTACTTGATTCTGCACTTTGGTGATAGTTTGAGACAGCTTGGATTCAAAATCTGTTGCAAAACTGGGATGGTAGGGCAGGTAGGGTTGGAGAGAGGAGAAACATTGAAACTAGAGTCATAGAATGATTTGAGTTGGAAAAGACATAAAAGATCATCTAGTTTTCACGCCCTACCATAATCAGGGAGACATTCCCCTAGACCAGACTTCTCAGGGCTCCATCCAACCTGGCCTTGAATTCTTCGGAGTTCTGGCTCCAACGTCTCCTTCTTTCACCACTGTCCACCCACTGTGAAATGTGCCATAAATGTCCTAACCTTGACAACCTGCTGAGAAGGGAGACATTTAAGTGAGTCACGTGAGACATACAAATGATTCAAGGGTTGCAACTTGCTTGTGAGCCATAATTGGGGTCTGTCTGTGGCAGGATTTGGTGAGGATCACTGAATCTACAAAATGTTTCCAACCTGGTGGAGTGAAGAATGATTTTAGCTCTATTAGCAGCTTGAGTTAAAAACAGAAAAGGGTCAGAATGAAATTGATAATGGTAACCCAAACTAAACCCCAAATTATCAGTTTCTTTTTGTTTTTGCCAACTTCAATTACTCTGAACTGGATTCTGGGATTTGATAAAATGTGGATTATCCTCCACTTGGAGTACAGACTTTTCATTGACCCTACAATTTTTAGAGTTCTAACATTGTGGCTACCATATGTACTATCTTATAATTAACTGAGGTTGCACATTGGATCCTTCTGTTCTCATTTTCCTTATTCTCAGCCGTTAAGCCCAAATTTCTCTACCACACCTGGGTGTCCCTTGCCCCACAAGTGCAGTAGGTCCTACTGAACAGCAGTGCTGTGTCACAAGAGAGAGGGAACAGAAGAGAGCACAGCTGGAAAACACAGTGTGCTATACAGTTTGAGGCTGGAGTGATCCAGATGTATGTGGAAAGACACTCCGCCAACCTGGATCCGCTGCCTTGTCTTTGACAGATACACTTTGTGTCTGAGCAGTGCTCTGAAGTCACCGGAGCAATAGATGTAGGCAGCAGAGGGGCTGGGAAGACAGCTCACTGCATGAATTCACCTGCCATCTGGAATAGGGATCACAGAGAGCAAAGGCTTCAGCAGTGGGGATAACAAAAAGGCTGCAGATTTCATTGGGAACTATTCCTCTTCCTTGCCTCTGCAGACAGTCAGAGGCAGCCACTGTGTGTGCTTACTGCTTTCCAGAGGCTGCATGTTTTATGTATGCATTTAGTTAGGTACTGACTTAATGGATATAACCTGTGATGTTCAGGAATGTGTTGTGACACACGTTCAACATTTATTTTTTTTTCTTCCCTTCTACAATTACACTTTTTTTTCCCCCCTTACCCCATGTTTTTTCTGGTGCTTATATCAGTGCTGAGCCCTGTGGTACAATTCTACACTATGAGAGAGACAGAGATGACCCTTCGGTGTGGTTTTCAAGCACCTGCACCTTTGTCATTGGCAGCTGCTTTCTAAACATCAATTTAGTATTTGAATTGGTTCAGCTGTCTTCCAGTCTTTCTATCTCATACTTCTACTTTATTATCTTTATATTTTAACTAAAAAAAAAGTGATGTTCTGTTTAGAAATTGTCTGCAGTGAAGAGCTGCCTGTGTCAGGGTTTAAATTGATATGCCAGTCAATATGTGTAAATTAGAAAAGAGACTGATGTAATCTGTCGTGTCTGCAAAGATTTCAAAGATGTAGCTTGATCATTAAGACAATAAGGATGTCTTATAAAATTGCAGTTGAGAAGACTAATAATTCACTATCGAAAGAAGCTGGGCAAGGTCACTTGTCTAATTACCTGTTCTAACATTTATATTCCTTGTATAAAGTGCTCCTACTCATATAGAAGTTGATCTGATGGCCACAGAAATATTCAGGACTAGGAAATGCAAATTTCATACCTCAGCTTTGAGGGCACACTAAAGGAACCATGTAGTTGTCTTTTTTTATGTATTTGTTTGATTTTTGTAGACTGAATTATAATCTCATACAGTCAAAGTTAATTTATAGCACATGCCTGGCATGGGTGCTTGAGAAGAGTGAGTGGAAAAATGGAAGAACAAAAATGAATGCTATAGATGCAGGGTTAGATAGAATATTGGTGTTCTGGGTTTTAGCTGTGAATATATGTATTGAAATTAACAGTGTAATCTTTACTCTTTTTTTCTCCCTTAGTTTTCCGATATATAATCTGATTCTAATTCTTTTTATCTCTCAAAAATGTAATAAGGAGACCACCAAGATGTTAGTACAGAAATCAGGAAGGTACTCAGCTACCTGAAAAATCAAAGATATCCAGCGAACATAGGTGGAGGATGGAAGGAAAAAGATAAATTGCAGTCACAGGGACTGTAATACCATACTGATATATGCTAGGACACGAGGTTAGTAGTGGGTCTGTGCATGTGTGTTCTTTTGGGAGGGAGAACAGTAGGCAGGGTAGTAGGGTAGGTTGCCTGCATGATTGTTTCCCCACTAAGGCCATATCTACATTAAGGTAATACATACTGCAAAAGCCATGCCTTTGATATGTCTGTTTCTGTTTCTTTAGACTCTCTGGTTTAAGATAAAAAGCACCAACTTGAAATTAAAGTGACTGAATGAATTCCTTCAGAATTCTAGAGACACTTGAAACCTGTTGAAAATTTTTTGTTTTAGAACTATTAAATAGCTATAAAATTACATCCAACTGCAGGAGAGATGGATGGGAGAGGTTCCTGCAGACTCACTGAATGAGTGAATATGCAGGTGCTTGGGCTTCCGTGATGCATGACCTTATTTCTTTTTTTAGCCGGGGCCAATGAAGAAAGGGCACTTGGGCTAATCTCCTGCAGGGGATGAGGATTGAGCAATTTAGTCTACGGGAAGGTGTCCCTGCCCGTGGCAGGGGTTTGGAACCATATGGTTCCTTTCAACCTAAACCATTCTATGGTTCTAGGATTTCAGTCTTTTGTTTTTTATAAGTGACTGCTTTTGTCAATTTAATGGTGACAATGGAAGGCACCATGGCCAGGTATGGGTGAAGTTACTGCTTGCAGTGTACACAAAAGAGGCAAACATCTACATGGAAGTGGACACTTAAGACACAAACCCTCAACTATGTTTTCCTCTGTGAAGTCCGTGACACCTCTTTTAAGGAAGCAAAGTCCAGGGAACTTAGCTGGAGGTTCTTCCCCTCCCTCCTCTTACAGAGCCATGAAGGTGTCTCCCCAGGGTGCCAGGACTCCTGCAGTTTTGCAGGAGCTGTGGCTGGCTGCCACAGAGTCCTGCAGCTCCTCTGTCTTAGTTTCACAAAGCTTTGGTGGCCCTGAGGTGTGAGGATGTGATAAGGCCATGTCCTGGCCCTGTGGTGGCTGTTTGGTTTGTGGCGCACAGGATTGCGTCATTGCAGAGCTGGTTGCTCCTTCCCAGCCCTCAATGCTTGGTTTGTTTGCTGGTGTGATAACCTGCTGAGGGTGAGGTGTGTTTGCTTTCCTTTCTTTTTTTTTTTTTTTTTTTTTTTCCCTAAATCATTTTCTATTTGTTTATGTGAATCATGGTTACTATGAATCAGTTCTGCTAAGGAAGTAAAACAAATGTTTATCCACAGTCTCACAGTCTCCCCAGGTTGCTGGCAAAATCCTAATCTGCTTTACCAGCAGGGTAATGTAATGTTTCCATTGCCCTACATTTTCCTTCATTTTCACCAGCTGGAAGACATGCAAGACTGTTCTAACATGCATTTCTCTTGCACTGAGGGGCATAGCAGTACCTGTACAGTAGGGTGACTGTATCCTCTTCATGGGAAGGCTGAACTGCTCAGCAGAATATTCATTGCAGGAATAAAAATGTCTTGCAAGACTAATGTACTGCTGAAGGTCCAGAGCTGTAAAACAGACTCATTTTACTGGAGAGATGATGGGTCCCTCAGCTCTAAGCAGCTCTTCTCCTGGCCACAGTGAAGGTTCCATTAGACATTTTCATTCTCTTTTGGTGGTTCATAAGCAGGTGGCCTGACTGAAATTGCTGGAAAAGAGGTGGGACAGCAGTGTATTAGTGGTGGATAGAAAAATGAGTAAATTCACTAAATCAGTTATAGTCAGATGAGGCAAAATTGCCTAGGTCGAGATCAATCAAATCAATCTCCATCTGTACGCCTAGAATGTTAGCCACCACACTGGGTCCTTTGGGCCAAAGGTACCAGGCCAAACCAGCAAATGTTTTGTCTGTGTATGAGTTACTGGCTCAAGAAGCAGTTTTTCATTTAACTATGATGCATTGCCACTTTGTATGCTAATGCAGTGCCTGAAAACCTCGACTGTGCTGGCTGATAACTGGCATCAAACTGTGCTTTGGGCCGACCGCTGGGTAAAAGTCCACATGAGGTGGTTCAGAGCAGCCACTGCAGCTCCCCCACAGCCTCCACATCTATCGCCTTGGGTCCTGGGGATTTGCACTTCTTGTGAAAACAAGCAAGTGTGGTTTATACAACTTCTAGTGTGGGTGCTGCTCTGCATTATAGGCAAACATCTCCTGGGTTTTCTCTTTCCCACTTTAAAACTGGTTTCCTCTGATGCTTGTGGTTTTATTTCTACATTTTGCAATGGCATAGCTCTTGTGGAGGTGATTCAGAGCACTCACCTTAATGTTGTGATCTGAGATTCAAATCTGTGTTTCAAAAATCTCACTGTAAAACCCAGCCAAAGCCAACAAACCCCTTCCAGAATTGCATAGGCGTAGATGAGCTCATGGATATTTCACTTTTGGATACAGCCTGCATATAGAAAAAGGGGTCTCAGCATTTCTCATTTTATTTGTAAAAGCAAGCCAACCCCCTCTACCTATGGGTGCCTATAGCAGAAATGGATAGTTTAGTTCACTGTGTGATGTTCTGAACTGTATGTGGTGCATCCTTTCCTGGATCCAGAAGGGGAAGAGCCTGTTTTTCCACCCCTATTTCCTTTTCCCTTTAATGCTGAGCCTCAGAAATGAGAAAAAGCAGAGTGCTAAGGCTGTGTTAGGTAAGTATGATGTTATACCAGGACATGTAGCAACATCATGCTTGCCATTACAAAAAGCCTTCTATTAGAGCACCATCTGAAACTTCTATAAGCTGATGCTGGCATCATCTGACAGAGGTGATGAGATAACTGTCAGAGAAACTAAGATAGGATTTTTTAGTGGTATAATATACAGGATGGGAGAATAAAATACAAATAAAGGAAGGGATGACTAAAATTCATGGGGTAGTATGCTCTTTGTGGCACTCACACACATCAGATTGGAGTTTCAGAACTGCACAAACAGTTAGTAACATGTGCCATGTCATCATGGGTATTTATTCTTTAGAGCAGCATGGTCAAAATACCAATAGTGATGGTATTATCATACACAAGAAAATTAATATCTTCTACTTGGTTCAGTCAACAGAATAACTTACTCAACTCTGACAGTCTTTTTGGATAAGACATTCAATGAGTTTGTTTTATTTGTTCAGCTTTAATAGGTAGTGAAATTGCTGGCTTGTATTTAAGATGTGTAATAGTCATATCAAAACAAGACAATTTGGCTTTGTGCAACCTTCCTATAGACAAGTACATCCTTTTCTGTGTGACAGCAGAATTTCCATCAGAGGAGGACTGTTCTTAGTTAATGAGAGCTAAGATTCTTATTCCTCTGCACATCTCTTCCCCACATGGTGGCTTTTTTATGTGAGTGTTTATGGGTATAAAGATGTTCTGGACGCAGGTTCTGATTGCTTACAGTGTAGCTTATACTTTGATATTTGGCTATGAGTATATTGGAATTTTAAACACATAGTGGCAGTGATATTTTATTTAAGGGATTACTATTGTTAACTAACAACCCATAAGGGTTTTTAATCATTTAAATTATGGTACAGCCTGTATACATGAGCTATAAACTAAGAGGATTTGTGTAAGATTATAATGGCTCCAGAGGAGCTGTGAAGTGAATAATCTGCATTTTACAAGTTGCACTGCTGTGGTCTATTATGTCAATCCTCATGCACTTGTAACACTTGCTGTTGAGCAAGTGCTGTTATTTGCATCTTCACCTTGTCATTATGTTTTGTTCATTGTGAAAAAATAGACTATGTTTTAACAGCATTTAATTTTTTAGAGTATGATGGAATGGCAAATCCCTTATAAGAGTAGTTTTGATAGCATCATCTGAAAAGAACTAAAAGCACTTGAGAGACCGCCTTCATATATCATGAGAATGGATAGTGAATAGGTGTACTCTAGTATGATAAGAGGTTCAACTTCTATGAGGGATTATTTTGGAGAAAAGAATTAGATTTATTCCATGGGGTAAGGGAATGACAGGCACTTCTATTTTTTCATATCTGTTTATAACAGGAAAAAAAGTGTTGCTAAGCAAAACCAGATAAAAGTAAAGATTTATCCACAAAGAACAGAGAATACCATGAAATTCTGTTTCCTTGGGCAAAACTCCCATTAGAGAATAAGCTGCTTGTGTATCTAAGCATGAAATATTTCAACAGATGTGAAAAATAAGCAGAATTGCTTTAGGACTCTTGCTTGGTGATTGTGAAGGCCACGAGGAGAGGCTTTTTCTTAGTTGCAGGCGATCCCAGACATGAATAGGTCTAAGCTGTAGGCCACCTTGGCATGGTGTTGAGCATTATCATAGTCATGATGCTGTAGTAGAAGAACAACCCTGGAGCACAACGAATCACATATTTTCCCTGCTCCTCAGAACATAATTTTACCCACAGTGGTAACAAACCCTGCCATCTGCTTTGTGATTATTTTGGTTACTGAAAAAAAACCTTACATGCACTATTGCTAAGCTAATGCATAAATATGTCTTGTTCTCCAGAGCTGATTGTTTTTTTTAACCAGGCCTATGTGAAATATGGGGACAGAATTTTTGGCAGGGTCTGTTGCAATGAATAGAACAATAAATAAATTTAAAAAGGATAAATTTAGATTAGATACATGGAAGAAGTATTGGAATGGGTTGCCTGGAGAGGCAGTAGATGCACCATCCCTTGAAACATTCAAGGCCAAGTTGAATGGGGCTCCGTTCCAGTGGAAGATGTCCCTGCTCTTTGCAGAGAACTAGGACTGGATGACCTTTAAAGTCCTTTCCAACTCAAACCTTTCTATGATTCTATGATTCTCTAGGTTTTGTTTCAGATGCAGATGTCAGGGAGGCTGGTGCTGGAGAGGGTGCTGTGGAGTGCCAGGATGAAGGGCTTTTTGATGACACCAGTACATGCTTTTTAATAGGTTGATTTTATGAGTATGCATAAGAGATATTGCATTAAATTCTGTATAAGCCCTGGTTATCACTTTCATTTTAAGGTTTTAGCATGGAAGAGTTGTGCATTCAGGGTACTCTGAACAGTGTGCAATTGCAAAGACGAGTCAACCTTAAAATCCTGAGTGTCATTGATTATACTGTGCAAGATAATTGAAATAGACTAATAATTCTGGCTATTTCATGTTGCTATCTAAACTGAGAGGAACCTGGTTTGCATCAGGGTTTCAGGATTAACTAAGGTTATATTTAAGATTTCTGAATTTGGGCAGAGAAAAATGAAAATCACTTGTGATTTTGCAAGTTGTCCGTATTTTGCTTCATGACATCACTTCATCACTTATTTTAAAAAAGGGATAAGTTCTCCTTATATGCATATGATTGTAGTTCAGGCATTATGAAGGTTTAGTGAGAGAAGATTTCACGTTACTGATACTTCCTTTCTTGAAGCACTGAAGGTAATACAATAGAAAAATTTACTATTCCCATTTGAACTCCATTTAAATGCCTCCAGTTACTGTATGCTACAAAGGCATATTTTAGCTTTCTGCATTATTTTTCTGTGTCAGAACTCCTACAGAATTATTTCAATGTGCTATATGAGCTGTCCTACATCCACAGGCAGTCTGCTGGGCTGTCCTTAGCAAGAGCCTCATTTCCCTGTGTTCTACAGAGAAAACAATTTATCTGCCGGACAGCCTCCCTCATCGCAGTGCAGTATTGTTAAGACATCTTCTTTTAATTTCATTTACACCTTTTTATATCTTTTAAAATGGTAAAATGGTAATGCTTCAAGGCACTCACAGTTACCAGTTTTCTCATTTTGAATTCCTTCAGGAGAAAAACCTGTCTTGGTAAATGATATTTCAGTTTCCATGGTGCTCCTTATTACAAGTAGCTGCTCTTTTCATCACTGAATGGTGCAATTTTTATTCACGCTGAAATATCAATGGTAACATACAGCAGCAAATTGTTCCTGTATGATCCTTGTCATTGTGGAAACTCTCCTGCTCAAAATTAAATGTCAAGAAATTTAACAAGTGTGAAAAATCTGGCTCCTTTTGTGCACACAGGCACAAAGACGTATGCTTCTCCCTGCATTCCTCTGTGCACATTTATCTTCTTTTATTACTGTAAGGAGTTGTTATTATGCAACCAAGGATGCTTCCTAAAAAGTTTGGCTGAGGTGGCGGCATTCCCTCCTGTACCTTCCACTGGATTTGAGGGAGGTGTTTGATATTCAGGCTGTTTGTTCCAAGACTCTGAGCTTAAAGAGCTCATTTAGGGAATGATAGCAGCCTTGTCAGCCAGCTCCCTTACATTACTCAAAGTGTTGCTTTGTCCTTTGCCATGGCCTAAATAGGGAACATATTTCCTCAGTATAGGCAACAGAAATACACATAGATGGAGGCTGGGCTCTGCTCACACCCCAGCTCTGCTGCTTGCAAACACTCAGGTGCTGCAGGAGTGTGGGGAGGGGTTTGTCACAGGCAGCATGTTTTTTAGTGGGATCTCTTTCATAACCACTGTAATCTCTTTCCTGGTCATGATATTGTTGTTACGTGGTAGCTGCTGGCTTAAGTTCCTCAGCTAAATGGCCTCAGCGGCACACTTCCAAGCTCAGGTTCCCTTGTTTTTAGTTCTAAATATCCCTCCCCCAACACCACCAACTACTGTTAGTGCTGAATCTTTCCTAAGAAAATTATTCTACCTTCTTTTAACATTAGTTTTAAGTCTGGCAGTGAGGTACTTCTCAGTATGGAGCAGCTAAGAGGAAGTTGGACCCACTATGTCATGCTAAATAAAGCAATTTGTAGGAAGTGTTTTGAATTGAGCCGCTGCTCCATTCCCCTTCATTTCCATACAGAAGCTTGGTGCAGGCAGGTGTTTTGTTTTTAAAGCCCTATGTCAGGTTTGTAGTTATAGCTTCCTTGCCTCCAAGCAAGCACCATGATTTACTAGTGCTTCTCACCATAATCTACACTGCTGGCAGTGCTCACAGCACTGCCAACAAAAAGACTTCAGAAGAAAATAAAATGCCGAAGCTTGTGAAAGAGCAGAGGTGTTGCTTTCATCTCCTGGTTGAGAGGGAGCTGGGTAATAAAGGGAAAATCCGAGGCTTTGCATCTCTGGTGGAAAAGGTCACAAACTTCCTTGAGTACATGAAAGTTTCCCCGAAATGAAATACAGCGAGGGTAATGTTAAACAATGATGTTAGGTAGAAATATAGAAGTCATTCATCAGACTCTGGAGTGACAACATATTTGTTTTTGAATCCCCTGACTATGCTGCTTTTTAAAGGGAACACTTTTGTGAGAGTGGCAGACACCCTTTTAATTACAGATCCAGCCTAAGCTGCACTGTTATTGCAAAACCCTAGATAAATGAGCATTGTCTTCTGAGCATCTTCACTGCCATTTCAGGTTCTGAAATGTTAAATGCAAATCCTTTGCTAGAGATCCTGCTCAGCTGGTGTCCACATTTCCAGGCACCTGGCTGTTCTCTGGTTAAGCCTTCCAGACTCTAATTATAAGCATGCCTGAGTTGCCAGGATAGGTCTAGCTCCATGCAGATATGACTATTGCAACAGGAAAGAAAAGCCAGGGTAGGTCCCTGGAACTTTTAGGTTCTTGTGGGGTCAAGTTACAGTGCAAAATAAAAGCCAGATTTGATTATTCAAGTGTCTTTTGGAAACAGTTGTAAACTTTGAACAGTAAGTTTTGCAACTGAGGTAACATGAAGATATTGACTACTGGCACTTGGTGAACATATGGAAATATAGTTGACTGAGAAATCACAGGGGATGATTGATATTCTGATATTTTATGTTTCAAGTCTATATTTAATTTCTTTTTTTAAGGAGATTTAAAAAAATTAACCCACATAGTAGCTTGGTGTGCTGTGAACCTCTGTGCTCAGTTTCTGGCTCCTAACAGTGCTCATATGCTTGCTATACAAGAAATGGCTAAACAGCAGCAGCACAACTAATATTTAGTACTATAAGCTCAAAAGCTCTTTTGGATTTAGCTGTTGTCTTTGGTATCTGCTGTGTTGGCTTAGTTTTCTTTAGGAATACTACCAGGAATGGTATCCACTCCATGTGAAAAAATTCAGGATCTGCTTGAACGTGAGGGGTATCTCTGGCTGGTAGTCTTAAGTTTCAGAGGAATCCATTCTGCTCTTCAAAGAAAGGTGTTTCATAAAAGATATTGGCTTGGCAAGGTGGGGCTCAGGCCATGATGTAAATGAGTATGGTGCCCTGGTGACATCTGGCTTGCAGATGGGTTTGTACACAGAGACATCACAGCCAAGTTTAAATCTGTATAAAATAAAGCTAATCCCCTTGTGAACATAACAACTCTTCTCACTTTCTCAAGGACTGCTGACAGATCTGCTTTTACTGGAGACTTTAGCTGGGAGGATTTGCCTGGAAGGAGATGTTATGAAGAGTGTTGCCCTATGAAACTAATACCTTTCTAATCTTAAGTTTTAGATAAGGGAGTATTTACACCAATTCATTTTTGAGGGGAGCCTGCTGGAAAGAGTTCTGAAAACATTTGAGAAGTTGATAAAATTTCCTGCCCTTTGCAGCACACTGGTAATGCAATTTGACCCTTTAAAGTCAGTTGCTCATAGAAGATCTTGTTTATGAACTGTAAGCAATTAAAATTTGAACCAGTGAAATTAAACACCGGGAAAAAACCAAATAATTAGCACAACAGAAGCTCTTTTCTTCTCTTGGTAGGTGGTAGAAGGCAAGAAGGTTTTTAAATGCAGACTGTGGCCTGACTCTTCACTCTGTTATCCTGGTGTAGTCCTGCTGTGGCTCTGCAGAAGTCAGAGGTATGGAACTCTAGAAAGCACATAGAAAACATAGAAAAGTAGGGAGCCTTTTAACACTCGCTCCAGCAATAACATCCATGGAGCATGTGATGGTGTAAAAGAANACTTCATAAGAATGCAACTTCATAGCTAGGCTTTCCTTTTTATCATTTCTCCCCTCAAAATCAAAAAGATCCAAAGATGATGAAGTTATGTAATGGATAAGTGTCCAAGCTGCAAGCCCAGACAGCAGCTCTGATCTGAAACATAAGGATGGAACATATTGGGTGGCAGTGAAGTGGGGGGAAGAGGTGATCTGCTGAGGGGAACCTTCACTACAATAAATGAAACAGTAAGAGTTTATCGCTGGAGTCAGCTGTTGCTGAAACACTTATTAGCATTTACAAATATGTGGATTAAGAGAGGTGCTGTGATGATTCCCACTCATTTTCCCCCTCTATTCCTGGCTTTGATTCAGTCCTGGGAGGTGGCCACCTCTAAGTTTTTCAGCCTCCCTTTCTCCTAACAGATGGATAAGATTGTCTTTTTTTCTACTGTTGATACGGTGAGAACTATTTGGTCCCTTCAGTGTTGTGTTCTGTCTTGTAGGCTGCTTTTTGCAAGAAAAGCATGTATCAAAGATTAGTAAATTTATATCAAAATATGCTGCCTTGTTGTTCAGTATTTAGGGTGGCCACACCTCACAGAATGACTGCCTGGGAATGGTGACAGATATAGGTTGGACTGGGGTATGCAGCGCTTACTAAGGCAAGCCTATATATCTTCTAGTCTTGCACTGAGGTCCTGGGAATATTAAATAACCAGAATTCTCTTACCACGTTCTGTATTTGGTTATTTTTTTCCATTCTAAGGTTATTTGGATAAATTTGCTCTTGTGACTTTTTCTGCCAGGCTTTGGCCCTATGGGGAGAGCAGTAGATGATTAGATTTTTTTAAGAGTGCCAAAATCTGGAAGGAATTAATTTAGAATTTGCTTAGCAGATTACAAATGGTGAATAAATTATTGTATAAGGGAACTATTGAAGTTCCCCTGATGGTAAATTTTCAACTAAAGAAATATAGCATATTCAGCATCACGCTCATGAAAACCAAGAAAATGCTTGCCTGGAAATCATGCAGTATTAGGAATTATCTTCTCTCCCTTTTTACTGTTTTCTTTTTAAATTAATATGTAATAGAAAGTATCTTTCTCAATTTCTCTAGTACAGTAAAGAGATAGTTTCATCTAACTTTATCAATAATTAAATGATTTATTTAGACCTTCTTATTTATGTTACCTGGCTGGGTCCTACCAGTGCAGCTTTGTCCAGGATAGTTGACTGTGACTGAACTTTGAAATGGATGCAAAGAAAGGATTTTGGAATGGCCTCTAAACAACAAAGGATGTGGCAACAATGTGTTTCACCCTTGTGAACTCAGCTGCCTTGGTAGGGTGTATTTCACTGTGTGTTTGTCATTTCCTAAAAAGAAGAGCCTACAGTGGTCACAGCTCTTAGTGCTCACTGTTTGTTGTTATAAACGTTGTCATTAAACTGGGATGTGTGCTGTAGATTTCTGGGAATTTCTTCAGCTGATTTATGGACATTGTTTTTCTTTTCCCCAGGTTCTTGCCCTGACTTTTTCGCTTTTTCCTTTTACCTTTTTTCTCTTTTTACCTTCTCTTATTTGCTCTGCTCTGTGTTTTTTCTTGCAAAAATATTTGTAGCACATAGAGGTGTATTAGAGCTGATTATCAGAAGATCGATGATTCTGCAACTGTGAAGGTTAAATCCAAAACCTAGTGGTTATCCTGATTAACTGAACCATATTCCCTAGGTCTGGGGCTCTTTACAGACTCTAGAGGAAGGAGATTTGCTTCCAAGCCATATCCAGCATTCCTTGACAACATATTTCAGCACTGTATAGCACAGGATGGGCTAGCTATATTCCCAATGCTGAATTTTTCTGTGATGGTAGGCTCCTTTGTGACTCTTTTTCTAGGAATCTCAAGATATATGTGCTCTTTGTCCAAGCTGTTGCAATTCTTCAATACAGTTGCTCTGTATATAGGACAAAAGGGGAAGAGTTAGCTTTGAATAGTAACTAAGGATAGGTAAGTCTTAAAAGGTGTGGAGATCAATTCAATTGTAATCAACATTGAGATGCATAGAAACCATCCTAATTGTCTCTTTTATATCTGCTTTTATAAAGACTTTTTAATTATATTGTCAATATTTCCTGATTCAGGTTTCCTCAGATTTGTTTTGATGCTGATTTCCCTCAAAACTGAGAGAAGGGATGAAAATTGCCAAAAGAATTTCCTGGAAATAGCTTCCCCTTCTAACCAAGGAACAGAATAGTCTGGTTGAATATCATTTTGACAGTAATGCTCGAGATATTTCCGAGTAATTGTGTAGGTTTTGAGCTACGTAAGACCAGGCTGGATAAGGCCCTGATCTAGTGAAATATGTCCATGGGAGGGGGCTATAATTCTATGATCAGCACCTCAAGATCTGTTTAGACAAACAGCTGGTTTGAAAATAATTGTTCTTGATTTTGAAATCTGTTGAGATTCCAATCTGACATGAGGTGCAAAAGGAAAGCACTGCCCTATAGTAGCCAGTAGCCACCTCAAGGCAAGCTCAAGTCCTGGGGGCATGCTTTAAGTAAATGAGATATTGCAGTCTCCTGTATCTGAGCTTACACAGCATTATGGTTTTTAAGTGATTGACCATTCTGAGGTCTTTATCAGTTGGATGAGATTTCTGTTTTATTCTAAGATTTTTGTTTCCTAAGCAATGTCTTGTTGATATGCGTGAGTTCCCCATCAGAGGTTTTAGCTTTGATGAATCAAATTCTTAAAAAAACCTTGAAGTGGAAAATACGGGGTTTTTGAATTTTCTGTCTCTCTCTAATCCAAATCTCTCAGCTGCGAGGCAGTTGTGAATTTGCATTAATCAGAAAGATGGCTTATCAGTGTTCTGGTACCCTGTTGTGTGTGATTTGTGGAATGCAGAAGTGAAAATATGAAACCTGCATCGATAGAGGCAATTTAGTGGAGAATAGAACTTAAGTGTGATTTTTCTTATTTAGAGAGAAGATTTGGAATTGTAGGAGAATATCTAAAATATTCCATGAAAATTGATACAGTGATCCTCCAAGGAATGGAGGTAATCTTTATTGGTAATGGCATTACAGTTTTTATTCCATTGTGGCGACTGTAGCTCATAGAGAATCTGATAATGGGATCCTGTTGCAAACTGGGAACTGCCTCTTAAATTGAGTGGATAAAAAAGACACGATTCAAGCTTTCAGTGATTTTACATATGGTTTGTACTTGGCTGTCTGTGCTTTCAGGTGGTTCAAGGACCGAGTGCAAATATGAACAGAGGTGTCAGTTAGAAACAAACCATACTGTATTGCTCATCCCTGAAATCTTGAAACTGGCCTTTTATTTTTGTGTAAGTCTGTCACTGAAAGCCGTGGCTAATAAGCAGCACTTGGAAGGGTTGTGTGGGTGTATGTCAGCCCTCTGAAGGTTCCCTCTTGCCAGGAGACAAAAGGAGGTGCAGCCTGAGAATTCACTTCTCTCAAAAACAAGGACTCAGGAGCTCCGAAGTCACAGCATCCCTTGTGCTGCTCCAGGCGCTGAGCTATGATTTGCAGGCTTTTTAATGAATAGTGCTTGCTGGCTAGTACTGGCTTGTTTAGGGGTTTTATTCTTCTCCTGAGTAGGGTTTTTTCTGTTGGTATTACTATCCAAGAGTGCTAGTGTTTTTTAGCATAACAAAGCAAGACCTTCAGTGCTAAGAAAATGGTCATGCTTGGAAGCGTGATGTTTTCCCCCCCTTAGTTTTGAACTGCCATTTTGTTCTTGTTAAACTGGATATGAATGTAGGGTGTTTGGTAAGAGTTAGAATTAACAAAGTTTGTTATGTTTAACAGTGTGGTTTCAATCATTTAAATGGTGTTTGTGAAAATATGTAGTCCAAATTTGCTATCTTTGGCTGGCAATGTTCTTTTAAAGGTTGGAATAAGTGCTGATTTGTCCAATAGCTTGGTGATTGAAGCATTCATCTGTGATGCAGAAGATGTAGTTAAAATCCCTGTTCTGAGAGGCTTAGAATCCATGAATGCCTACCTTGAATCAGATGCTAAGAGGATTGAATTCAATTTACACCTAGGTCAGGTAAGAAGCTTAACCCAACTGGCTGCAAAATACATGGCAACTGACGTACAAAACCCATATTTGCACATATCATCAACACACAGAACTGCAGCATTTCTTAAGTTCATAACTTTGTGCGTTTTCTAGCAATACAGCACCTGTATTCTGGGTTTTTTTTTGCTCTGGTCTTTGCTGTCACCTTCGTTCTATGAGCTTTCCTTTTTTCCAGCTTTTTCACCTGAGAATTTGTGCATGAGGTAGCCATGGATTAATACTGTATCATCGTGTCTACCCAGATTTGGTGTTAAATTATGGCATGATCCTCTTACCTACCTATGTGTCCGGGTTAATGGGACTATTTGACACCATGGTTTCTGAGGTGTCCAAGATGTGCAACAGTGATACTCTCCTGCTTTACTTATTTATAAATAAATACATTTATTTATTCTCAGTTTAGAGCTTCTTTTCATCTCTATACAGGCATACTGATGTAAAGGATTTATTTGAGAAAGAAAGGCTGGTAGTGAAGAGGATCCTTAAATTCTGACCTGGCAGTGTTTCTTTGAGAAAAACATCAGAAAAGAATGAATCTTTGTGTTGGTTTTTCCTTTGAGGTGATTACAATAGTCCTTTAGGACTGTGCTTGTGATCTCTTCTGGGACGCCGGAATTCCTACTTCTGTTTCTCTTTTTTTCCACCTGATGGGGTGACCTTCACAATGAAGTTCTCTAAATGTGGCAACCTCTCCATCTCTTCAAAAGCAGCCTTAATATAGACAACTGGAGAGAACCAGCTGTGAAGCAGGAGCTCTCAGCTCTTCTAAGAGGGAGTGTACATACGGCAACTCTCAGCCTTGGAATTAAAGGACCAAACATTAGTTTCAGAACTGAGTCTTTTCTTGGTGTGATGCAAATAAATTAAACGGATACTTGAAGCATCTAGGTTTTTCTCCTGACTTGAACATTTGCCTGTGGTGTGGCTTTGGAGAATTCACTGTGCCTCTGTTCCTCTTTTTAAAAATAGAAATAATTCTGCTTTTCTGACTAGAAAGACATGCTATATAAAACTTTGACGTTATTATTTGTTATTGTTTTGTCTTTTAGCTAAGATGTCAGGGGGGTTGTGCTATTCAATACTGTTTGTGCTGTGCTAACAGTTCAAATGGGTGCTGTTTCTATTTCTGCCATATTTCTCTCATATTCTCCTGAATAGTGAGAGAGAGAACTAGGATATGGTAAGGTGTGTGAGGGAAGAAATGCACAGAGGAGGAAAGGGCAGGATTTCACATGCTGAATATTTTGGCATCCAGGGGAAGATGCTGAACAACTCCAAGTAGTCAGTCATGCAGTGACAGTAGGTATGTTGGAGATGCTACTGTGATTGCTTTCATGATAGAGAGCCAGATCACCTGGATCTGTCATCTTAGTTTTACAGCTGGTTCAGCCACTGATACCTTCTGCCTTCCTATGGGGTTCAGTTTGCAAGTAGGCAGTTCAAATGGGCCATACTTCCTGTATGGGAGGCATGAGGACCACAGGCTCACGGTGCCCACAAAAGACTCCTCCCTCAGAGGGTTTCTCACGTCTTCATTATAAACCTATTTGCTTTGTCTAGGTGGTTTTGTTTATTTTTTACTGGTAGTTTCTAATTATGATACTTCAGGATCATCAAATGTGCATTCACCATCATTAGTGGCTTCTTCTCATGTCATTTGTTTCATGTCCAGGGACTAGCAACCAGATTGCAAAATAATGAGCTACCTTGTGTATTTCAGAAACATACCCCTCGCAATATGCATTTCAATGATTATCGTCACAGTTGGCTATGTGTTAACAAACGTGGCTTATTTCACTACAATCAGTGCTGGGGAATTGCTGCTTTCAAAAGCTGTAGCAGTGGTAAGTTACAAATACAGATAAAATACAAAGCTTTACCCCTGCTGCAGTTGTGTTTGTTGATATATTCTTATTTCCAGGGTAAAAAAATGAGGTGAACATACCCATGATTTTGTATGCCACCACTTTTTAGCAACACGGTGAAATAAGTCTGATTTTTGACTGATGAGTGGAATTGCACTTAAGGTCATCAACAGCATTTATAATATATTTATTTAGTCTATTTACCTCTTATTACAAGTTCAATAGGATTTAAATTTTATAGCCAAGTACCTGCTTGAAAAATTCAATGCTAAATTGTAAATTCAGCTCCTGGGAAGCATGAATCACTGATATTTTTGGAAGTGGGAGCTCTGAACTATCATGTGTAGCACGGGACAGTCACGTTGTCTCTGCACAGCGTGTGTCCCGAGTACTTAGGAAGGGGGTTGCTGTGAATACTGGAGCTGACTTGAGAAAGAGTTGCAAGGCAGCCTGGCTGGGGAATAGTGCTTTGATTGTTCTTGCTGAATTGTAGTGATGACACCGATTTTTATATTTATGGTATCTGAGTCACAATGAGAAAATAAATATTCCCTTTCCTTTCCAGTAGTGACACTGCCTGTGGCTATTTCAGTTGACGTAGCTTTTGAAAAATGACCAAATTCTTTAGTTATTGGGAGATTTAGAAATAAAACATTTTGTAAACATGAAGAACATTATGCATGTGGTGCCCCAAACTCCAATTAAGGCTCCTGCTAACCTAGAACACTAATGCATGAACGGATGGACTATACCACTGGGTAGAATCAGCTGAGTATGATGAAGGTTGTAAGGAAAAACCCCAAAACTAGCTATGTGGATCAGACCGTAACCCATTCAGACTGGGTCTTCTTTGGAGTCATAATGATCTAAATGAAGGAGTCAAGGCCTGGTTCCACCTCCTCAGCATTGCTTCAGCTGGTAATCTTCCACACACACTCAGTCGTAAGGGTGGGAGAGCTCAGCTGTGGTAGCTGCGGTGTCACAAAAGAAGAGACAACAGCACAGCTTTCAGTGAGGGATGCAGAAAAGGGGTATAACTAAAACTAACCATAATAATTTGCTAATATAGTAAAATTACTTTCCTGTTTTATGAAAAGTCACTGTATGTGTCTTTCTCCTCTAACAGACCTTTGCCGAACGACTAATGGGAAACTTTTCTTTAGCTGTACCAGTATTTGTTGCCCTCTCCTGCTTTGGATCTATGAATGGTGGCGTTTTTGCAGTCTCCAGGTGAGCATTGCTGATATTACTGGGGTTTGGGATACACACTTGAAAGTGAGGAAGCAAGAGGAAGGTAGAGTAGGATTTATTCCTTTAGCAGGATATGGAAAATGACTACATTGTTTACTAGGTGTAGGGGTTTCTCTCACTTTGTTCCTGATGACTTTAGTGTATTATTGTTAAAATCCTTTGAATGGTTAGGAAATGAGTCCCTCTGAGGATTGCCCTTAATTAACACCTGCTTTTTTACCTGTGAAGGAGAGGAATTGGAGGGAAAATAGTGGCTAATTCCAAATGCCAATCAAGGGACATAATCAGAGATTACTTTGATCTCTGCACTTGGGTTTCGCCTGCCAGTGTTTTCATTCAGAAAACCTTAAACAAGACTAAGAAGTGTTGCTGTTCTGTGACTTTCATGAGCCACTTTGCGTAGTCACAGTAATGAGCACATTTAAAGTCTGTCCACATTTATTTCTCACCAGGATGTTCTTCGTTGCATCCCGCGAGGGTCACCTTCCGGAAATTCTCTCCATGATTCATGTCCGCAAGCACACTCCTCTGCCAGCTGTCATTGTTTTGGTAAATCATACAAACAAATGTTCCTGCACTTGAATTCGTATTACAGACTTGCTCTGGAGGATTCGAACAGAATTTGGGCACTGCTTGAGTTTCATTTATTAATGTGTACATGGACTGTTGAGCAGGGTGGAGGACAGGAAAGAGAGGAATGAGATTTGGGAGTTGCTCTTATTCTATCATCTCTTCCTTGCTTTCTTGTCAGAACACTTGACTACCTATCACTGCAACCTAATTCATGTCTTATTGCTCTGTATTCCTAAGAACCTGCTAGTTATGAGCTAGTTCCCTTTCAGAGAAACAAATTCCAGTTAAACAAACAGAAATAGACTCAATTAACTCAAAGTGCAGCTAAACACCAGCATCTGGGAGCACCCTAAAGGCTCATTATACTACCTTATAGTGAAAAATGTGAACAATTATGCACTAAGATAATGGAGGGAAAACCCTCAGCATTGCAGTGTAGTGGTGATTAAAAAATGAGAGAAATGGGAAATAGTTTGTGAATTGTCTACGGAAAACCACTGGTGCTTTAGTGGAAATCCTAATACTAATTTCTAAAATTGTAGCAGAGGTAAATGTTGGCCGTGTGTTTGCATTGCAGACTAATTTGTATGGTAAAATGTTAGGATTAAATGTGAAAATATCAACCTCAAAGTTCAGTTTGCATAGTACCAGGATTTTCACTTAACTTGCAATCTCCATAACCATTGGTGTTCAGCCCTGCTTTTGGGTTCAATGACTGTAATGGATCCGGTTGGACCGCTGCCTCTTTAGGGAATTCCAGCACAGCAAAAGATGCATCTATAAGTCTATGCTGGTAAGATTGGATGCCCTACTGGAGTTTAAATCAGTTTTTATAAGCTCACTTCTGAAGTTCAGCTAAAATGTTGAATTTTATATGTGCATGTACAACCGTGGGCTTCCAAATTTTGAAAAAAAGCAATATGACTATGGTGAAAAGTTTTAATGAAATTAATTTTCCATAAGAATTTAGTTTGTATTTTATTTCTTTGGGTGAAGTAGTCATACCTCCTGGATAAATTGCATTGACTGTTTTCTGTAGAATGAAATGCATAAAATGTATTAATAGATGATTTTTTTCTCCTGAGAGACATTTTCTGCTATTGTATATAGTCCTGTTACACTGGTGCATTGATTTTCTTTGAAAAAGTCAGATTCTCATATGAAAATGACTTTCCTTCAAAGATTGCGTATTTTTAGCTTGCCATATTGCAAATAGAACAGTTGCAGGATATATTCTTCATCAATAGTCAGTGTTTCAGCATTTCCCTGTTATATTTCTCCTGCCAAGGTCTGCACACTGTAAGAAAGGAAAGCGCTCTTGAGGATAAACTGAGAAAACGAGCATGTGTTTGAGGCTTGTTAAATACCCCCCTCCCACGTTTTTAGGAATTAAGGAATCTTTTTTTGTATGTATGTTGTTGAAGAAACTTCCCAGTCTGACCATTCATGCGACTCTCTGGCAAGTCACACTCCCAACATCAGAGACTAAGTGGTGCGACCGAAGCCCACTCAGGCAGGCAGACCAGGTTTCCTCACTGATTTGATCCCAGGTTTCCCATAGCCGAGTCTCAGATGTCTCCTTCCATAAAGCCATTTATTCAGGGCGCAGCTACAAAGAAACAGCTCGAGCTGGTGCCTCTGAGGAGGGACCGCAACAAAGGAACCCCGCACAGTCAGCCTGTGCTCAAGCCTCTTGCTTCCTCTCCGAGTCCTTTTCCCCTCTCAGTGTCCATCCGCTTGGCTTCCCATCACCCGGTTTCATCTCCTTTCTTATCCAAAAGGCCGGCAGTTCCCGGCTCCTGCTGTGTCTAACAGCGTCCATTGACCTGGCTAGTGACCGCCTTCCTGCCCTTTGTTGTCCTAAAGGTTGGCAGTTTGCAGCCCCTTGTCTCCAGCTCCCACCCAGAGTTCAATCTGCAATTTGCAAGCCGAGCTACCTGGACCAGATGTATTTCTCAACAATGTGGGTAGCAACTCTGAGAAATCATGCAATCTGATTGTAAATCTACTTTATTATACAGTAATCTCTTCCTATTTCACGGATCACCATTCGTGGGTTCAGAACAGCGCATTTTTTCCCCCATGTCTTTACAGTCTTTACCGTATTTACCTTGTTTACTACTACTTCGTATATTTTGCTTATCGCGGCATCTTTCTGGAACTGACGCGCCCCTCCCCCCTCGTGATATTCGAGGGATTGCTGTGTTTTCTCTTGATAGCTCTCCTTCACTTTCATTGTCTTTATAACTTACATTATAGTTATGACGGAGATTTTAAACTTTTAGGGGCTGAGCCTATAGAGAAGAAATCTTGCCCAATATAATTCAGTGCTGAAATTTCCTTTGACATTTACATAGAAGGAGTTTTCTTAATGTCTGTGTGTAAAGAGCCAAGTACTTTATAAGTCATTAGAGGTCGAAAGCTAGAGACCCACATTTAAAATATTGATTCTTCTGGTTCAAATCCGTGTTATCTTGACTTCTTTGAAAAAAGGAAAAGGCTGTGAATCTAGGTAATTAATACAAATTAGTTTTCCTTATGTAAAGATTTAGCCCAGTGTTTTACTACATCTGCAGTTGGTTTCACCTGTTGTCTTGTTGTGAACCTAAAGGCTCTCACTGCCAGAATCTTCTCTCTTGGTAAAGGAAAAGGGCTATGGTGAATTTGACTCCTTCCTTCATTCCCAAATGAAAGAACGTTTTTTGTCCAGATATTATTTTGAAATAGATCCCAGTAGCCTATGCTAATCATCTAACTCAAGACACAACACTCTAGTTTATAATGCAGCTTTCTCCTGCTTCATGGAAGCCTTGTAGCTCAGAACACCTTATTAATAAGGAAATGTGTTTATTCTGGTGTCCCTCTACTTCTTGTTCTTCATTTGCTGCCTGAGTGACAGCTNGGATCTAGGTTGGTGTTATGCTCTGCGATGTGCTCTCGGTCTCTTTACGGGTGTTAGATGGTGAGTTGGACTAGATGATCCTTGTGCTTCTCTTCCAACTCTTGCTATTCTGTGATTCTGTGATTCTGTGATTCTGCTTAGAAATATGTATTTGCATTCACAATGTGCAGTGTTGCCTTTTTCCTTCCACAAAACACCTACAAACCTCTATTTTCATACGATGAGAGGTGACTGAAACTTAACTGTCTTATCATTTCCATCAGTGATGAGTGAATAAGCCTGAAGCAGGCTAAGATCAGGTCCCTTGGGAATGCTGCCCAGGATGCTCAAGCCTTTCAGTGAGGCGGTGGGCTGTGCGCCTGTGTATTTGTCTGGGTCACAGGGGACAGATTTGTATTGACTGTGTGTGGCCACCCAGGACAGATATATGTAGTATATTGGTCCAGCATGGTCTCAGGGGACAGCTAGGCATCAGTCACACACCTGAATGCATGACAAAGGCAAGCCTAAAGTCTGTGGCGCTCAGCTGTGTGCATGAGGCTGTGCTGCTTGTCCCTGTGGAAAAATGTGACATCGCTGCTATAAAGTAATGGAGATTGATCTACTAAACCCCTCTTATGCTCTGAATTTCTTTTTCAGCATCCTCTCACAATGATAATGTTATTCAACGGGGATCTCTACAGCCTTCTGAATTTCCTCAGTTTTGCCAGGTGGCTTTTTATTGGACTAGTAGTTGCTGGGTTGATTTATCTCAGATATAAACGTCCTGATATGCCTCGTCCTTTCAAGGTAACCTCTGCTCTCTACTGCTTTACATTAATCCTTCTCCCTCCTCTGCATCCTGTGGTCAGACAGCAAAGGAGCATTTTCTGTTGTAGCAAGCTAACTAACCTCTGTTTCAAGAAAACCAGTTAAGAGAAGATAGTGTTTTGCACTGAAGGCTCTCCAAGTGCTTTCCTGCAAGCTCCCCAGATAAAATCCTGTATATTTTGCAACCAAAATTCATGTATGGCATAAACATTAATATAAAACATTTATATAACTGCTTACCCAATATCAACTATGCCAACTTTCTGTGCAAACAAGTAGTTAGTACTATTATTATAATATTTGAATTTTGCAGTGGATTTGCAGACACAGTTATTGTGAACCTTGAAAGAAAATGCGAATAGTCCAGCTCCTTGAACTGTAGATGTTTTGGCCTTGGTTCAGCCATTCTTTTTGCTTATTTTAAGTAACATCTTGCAAAGTAAGTTGTCACCTTATGTACCCAGAAAGATAACATTCATAATAAAAAGTGAATGAATATATCTTTATTTAGAACTGCCAATAAACCTCTTTTGTGAAGAACTAAGAATGTACGCTGTTGCGTTCTTGTAGATATATATCTGTAAAGAGCTAAACGGCACAAACTATTTTGCTTTGATCAAAAGAAAAGAATGCTTTGACAGTACACAAAAGAGGAACAGTAATGCTTTGAGGCGCCGAAAGGAAGAAAACAATCTCGAAGGAGTTCTCCATTTTTCTAATATACTCATAAGCCTTGCCTGTAGGCATTTCCTTCAGAGAGGTGCTAACAGAGTAATTGTAATGGTGTTCTTGAAAATTGAGTAAATAAATTTCATGTTGTTACTTCATGTGCTTTCAACAGTGACACTGATACGTAATGCTATCAGTCATACAGTCAGAAAGTGCTTTTCAGTGGCTATCAGTTGCATAATACTATAAAATGTCCTTATCCGAGTCAAACTGGTGTTTAATTTGCTCTCTTCCTGCTAGATTTTGATTTTTACCTTAGGAAGAAAATCAATATGTTCTTAATAGTTTTAAAAGGTGACTGGAGCTCCTGGTTGTGTTTTAAAACATTTTCTAATGGGTAATTATCAAAGTGGAAATCTTTACTGTGGTTAGAGCTGCTTACTTATCTACTGAGGGATTAGAGAGAAGACTTTTACAATGTAACTTGTTTACAGTCCTTACATTTTAAAGGATGTAAAATACTGAAGTGTTTTAGAGTGTAATTAAGAGACTTCTGTGGTACTCACTGCATAGCACTCTGCAGGGCTTGGCTTCTGAAATCACTGACATGTTGTGTGCATCTTCTAGGTATCCATTTTTCTCCAGAACTCCTGTGGAGCTGGCTTTTGTCCAATTTACATTTAATGGAATGCTAAATGCCTGAGTCATTACTTTACATTGACCCTGCCATTTAATGATTCTTTGTGTGGTTATGTTTCAGGTTCCTCTATTTATTCCAGCATTGTTTTCCTTCACCTGCCTCTTCATGGTGGCACTGTCACTTTACTCTGACCCAGTGAACACAGGGATTGGATTTGCAATAACCCTGACTGGCATTCCTGCCTACTACCTCTTTATTGTCTGGGACAAGAAGCCAAAGTGGTTCAGAAAGCTTCTAGGTAAGTCCTGGTGGGCCTCCTCTCCTTCATGCTGACTCCAGGAGTTTCCCAGGGCTCTCCCTGTGCTGTGAAATGCTTCCAACCCATCCTCTCAGCTGCTGTGACCTGGGGATGACAACACAAGTTTCTTTCTGGCACATGCTGTAGCATTGCTCTGCCAGTTGCAATCAATGTCTGTGAACTAATGAGATACATTTACAGCAAGGCTACTCTTCAGCTAATGATTGGCTTGAAATGACTGATGCTTCTCCCACAGTTCCCTTCTCCCCTCCCTACCCTACAAACATCTGAGTCCTTTTAAATCACCCATCACCTTCCCCTGACCTTTGTGCTGTGCTAATAGAGACAGTACTACAGTTCTGGGGTAATCAGTTTGCAATCTTGAGCATAACAGTTGTGATGGCAGGATGGGCTTGGTGCTCCCTACTGAGACCAAACTCAGGACTATTTGGAATGGGACACGTTCAGGCAGGCTGGTTATGGGGATAATGTCCTTAGCAGTGGCTCCTGAAAAAATGGTAGCAAAATATAACATGCTGACACACTTCTGTAGAAATGAAGAATGATTTCTACATGTGGTTTGGATGGGTTTACAGTGGACTGGATCAGGAGCTGGTTGGATAACAGAGCTCAGAGAGTGGTGGTTAATGGTGCTGTGTC